>CADEHL010001172.1:25749660-26118916 GCA_902827135.1 Harpagifer antarcticus
CCTGACAGTTCACCATTAGTTTTACATTATACAGAAAAAACTGCTTTAAACATGTCCTGACTTGTTATGAAGACTTTTAACTTATTAGCTATCTTAGTATCTTCATACTTCATTTGTGGCCAAGAGCAGCCCTACTACAACTTGAATAGGATGTTTGTTTGTTAATGATTTTAAGAGATTCGTCTTTAATGCATTTTCTGTGCAGAGTTTCCACCCAACAAACAACTATTAATCCTCTGTTTCCCTGACTTTCACTCCGTCTGCTGCACAAATCTCCACTTGCCATTACTGCTATAGCCTGATGTTGGCAGATTAGACCTGGAGTTAGCAGAAGAATTGTCCCTTTATAAACTTATTTGAATGGCACTAAGTGGCAGCGCCAGGTCAAATGGGCACTTAATAGCCAAGGAGAAGATGTTTGCTGAGATATGGAAGCAATTGCCTTTTTCTCATTGTGACTTCTGCTTATCGCTATGTCAAGAGTATCATATTGTACATGATCTGCATGCTCTTTTGCTACAGCTATTCCATGTGATGTTGTTTTTGTTGCACGCCATGAGAAAATTGTTTTGGTTATGTGTAGCGTGTTTGAACAACTATCTAAGTAAACTGCTACTTAGATCTTGAGTTTGATGTCATTGCTTTTCCACAGCTACAGCTATGTTACTCACTTTAGTTTGGTATGATACTGGATAAATAATGAGACCATACTTTTCATGAACTTACAATATTTTAGAAAGATTAAGCTAAGCGCTGGATGAACCCATGCGCATCCATCCATAGGACCATTATTTTCTGCATTCTGCATATGTGTGTTAGCACAAATCCTTACATGGTTTTGTACAGCATGTGTCTGACCAGCAAATATCCAACTGCACAAACCATTTGGTAATGATAGTTCCTCTCCAAGTGTGCCAGGTGAGACTTGTCTGCAACATCTGTGAAGTCAGGGTGCAAGAATCTAAAGTAAACAATTTATTCATGGTCCTTTTTTTCAGGGTTAGGCTCAATAACTCATCTTTAAATTGAAAGATTTTGTGCAAAGGAACTTCCCACCAGAGGACAAATACTCCAAAGAGTCTGTACTTTAAATGTCATGGCCATACTGATCATAATTCCATTGTTGAGGTATACTAAAATAGATTTATATTGTGCAATTTTACAAACTCACATTGGTTTCTCATAGTTTCTCTAGTATGTGTATTAACCGGTATTCACTCTGTCCTAAACGGCTTGTTGGAGCTCCGGCCCCCCCCCTCCCTGTGAGCCCAGTGTGCTCTGATTGGTCGGGACGTTGCGAGGCTCGCTGCTCAGTGACCTGGCTTACTGGTGTGGTTTCTGGGTCGGCGATACAGTGAGAACAAGCGAAACTCATCCTGAGCACACACAAACACTCACAGCCGAAGTAAAAACAATAAGTGTGGCTTGATATTGAGTAAGAAAAAGGTTTATAAACGCTGTGAGCATTTCTCCGCGATCCCAACTCGTATATTACCAACCAGGGAGCTCTATGCAAGTCAATGGGACTCCCTATTAGTTGAAAATGTACGCTAAAGGTCCCCCCCACTGCGTTTGATAGTGACGCCTGTGAGGAGCTCTGCGGATTGGTCCATTTCGGTTTGGTTTGGTTCCAAGAAACAAATGGAAAAAGAGAAATCTCCAACGAGGCGTTCTGGGGCAGCATAGACAGGTCTTTTCTGTGTTAGAGTTTTACTTTTTACTCGCTACAGGGTGTAACATAACACACAAGGGGATGTGTAATAACCAGAAAAGCATGACATGGGAGCTTTAAATCCAATAAAGTTATCTGATTATCCTGTCTATTGTCATAACCAGGGACGTGCACAGACATTTGGAGGGGCTATTGCTCTAAACTGGAAAAAGGGCAGCCCCCCCCCATAAAAACACAACACTGTCATTGCAAGTGACACTCAGTTGACTTTTATGTCCAACTGCTAAATTCGTTATTCAGGCACATTTTTTGTTTTGCCGTCCATTACTCATTAAAATATCTAATGTTAGTAACTATTAAAGAAAAAATGGAGACAATTCTGTTTTAATGTAGTTTGACCATTGTAACTGCTATGCAAACATACTGATAAAATAGGGCTTCTAACTAATTAAGCTACCTTAAATAAACTCACTAATGAATTAATTATTTATTTAATTAATTAAACCAGTTCAATACGCATTATTCTTATTATTCTTTATGAGCTCAGTAACGGTAAGGTATCTAATTACTTATTTATTTAGTATTCCATAACTTAATAACAGAGATGGTCAAACTAAAGTGGTACATGGCATGGCAGAAATCCTACAATGAAGCGGGACAGTGAAGTGTTCTCCGTGAGAGGGCGATCAAGAGAAGAGAGCGAGTGGCCCTGTTGAGGGAGTTTACAGATGAAAAGACACAGAAAGACAGAAGCACAATAGCAAGTATATTTATGTGTTTTTTTTGTAAATAAACGACGGTGTCAAGAGGAAGTTAAGTCCCCTGGTTTCTCCCCTTTACTCTAACTGGCATGAGAAAACTCAAAATCAATATAAGCCTATTTAAAAACGGGGTCATTTCCGGGGACAGATTGACCTGGAGATTGGCCACCAAAGCCATGCAGGCACATGATATGATCACTGTGGAGGAAACTTCTGTGTAGCAATTGCAATTAGGAGTCACCGACTCAGGAAGGAGACACGGTAGAGCAGGAGATTTTGATGTCAAACACTGATGGTTTATTTGGAGTTTCGGCCGGAGGATTCACATCACAAGTCACAGCAGTCACGGTGAGACTGCACGGGTGAGTTGCCACGTCAATTCTGAAGCGCCTCTCTCTTGTTAGCCCATTTAACTGGTTTCACAGAGAGTGATCAACATATTTTGATAAGATAGCTTAGACAGTTGGGCACACGGAGTCCACTTGCCTCCATCACCTATGGCCTCTAAGATTTCATACCTTGGAGTCCACAAACAACAAAGAAGGAAGTGTCCCAGTGCACCCACAACAACAGACCATCTGTGACCTAGTGTTGACCGGTCACAGAATGGGAACAATAACTTTATGGCTGAAGCAGCCTATGTCCTTAAAGGAGATAAACAGACGTCAGGGTTAGTCATGCACGTCATCTCTAGGAGTCGAGGACAATTATTTCCTTAACAATCACCATAGCCATATGAGGCCTTTATTTAACCAGGTGGTCCCATCGAGATCATCAATCTCTTTTTCAAGGGAGACCTGCAGTAAGTAGGTTACAACATGAAACAGAAAACAACAGAAAACAATAAAGGACATCATACATCACATTTACAGGGCTACATTTACATACCTATCGGCATTGACAAGTACCAACAGTATCAAATAGCATTGCACCTATCCGAGCTTTAAAAACATGCAGCGGAACCAATTTGCTCAGTTTCAAATATTTTTGAAGACTGTTCCAAGCAAGAGGAGCTGTGCACATAAAAGCTTTCTTACCTAAATCAGTCCTCCTAGCACTTGGCACATGTAACAAAACCACAGCATGAGATCTCAGTCAATAGCTACCTGCAACTCTCCGTGTGATCAGAGAGCAGATGTAAGATGGGAGTTTACCCAACATGGCTTTATAGATGAACATGTACCAGTGACTGAGCCTCCGTACAGTTAGTGAAGGCAAACCTGCCCTGGCATACAGGGTACAGTGATGAGTGAGTGCTTTACAATTAGCATCTAACTTGTGCAGGTCTGGGCAGGTGCATTCATATAAATCAGATCACCATAGTCCAGCACAGGTAAAAAGGTCACAGAGACTAGCCTTTTCCTCGCCTCAAGAGAGAAACAGGACTTGTTTCTGAAAAAGAAACCTAGCCTCAACCTCAGCTTTTTAAGCAGATTATCGACCTGACGTTTAAAAGAGAGGCAATCATCAAGCCAGATACCAAGGTATTTATAACAGGCAACCAAAGTGGTCTCTGGTGTCTTCCTTTACTTCCAGCTGTCAGATTGTAAACAAAGTCACGTGACTGGTTGCAGATGACACTGACAAGGTGTGTTTCCTACAGCGAGACGCTACAATACTAATTGTGGGCTTATCATGTTGATTCGGCCACAATAGAAACAAAAACAAAACTCTCGCTCTATCCAGAGGGACAGGTCAGCCAAAAAGGGCAAACGGGCTGTTGCCCGGGCAACATTAGCCGTACCTGTGCACGTCCCTGGTCATGACCCACTTAGCCTTAATAGAGTTGGTAATAAAGCCTGTGAGCTAATGTTTTTGTGGGACCGCACTGAAGAGATTAGTTCAGCTGGCGTTAACAACACTAATAAAAAGCACGCTTCAGTGATTTCTTATGCATATTTTTAACAACCACTCTTTTCACTTACGTGGAGAAGGTTAATGCAGGCGTATACAGTGAGCCATGGGAACACAAGAGAGCTTTCAGAGTCTATGAATTGCATTGGATTGGAGTTACTTCAGTGTATATATGTCTATTAAAGCCTGCCAAATCTACAGACAGTTTTCGATTGTATTAATTAGCAATTAAACATGTTAATTTAATCCACTTCTTGTTTCACTGCTGTTTCGGCCGTCCTACTCTTTTCAGAGTTCTCACAGAGAGTCTTCTAATTGAATTCCTCATTTATCTAAGAGTGAAATCATGCTTCCTTCTCGAGTTAGAGGCTTCCTGGGTTGATTGTCGTCGTCGTCCCCCCCCCCCCCCCCTCAATGAGCGATGTCTGATGAGAGCTATCCAAGCATCAGGCTAAACACAATTTGATACTTTAGAGGTAGGATTGGGTGTTCACTTTATTGTTAACATGTAGTTGAATTGGCCTACCCAGAAGTAACCATTACATTGTTCTTGTGGCAAACACATGTTTATGATACTAACACATTTTGTTCATTTGGATTCTTCCTACAATCACACTCTTTTGATTATTTTAATGTGTGTAAATGCAATCGGCAGAAGTAAAAGAACTAATGTAAGGTTATGAACAAACTACAACAGGGTCTCATGGCTGGGAATGACCACCACTGCAAAGGCAGCTAATGTTCTGCATGACGACGTTTAGTAGTCTCATTTAGTCCTGTGTTAGCAATCGCTGTTTTTAACAAACATAACAGCTTTAGACATTCTCAAGTGGGGTATTTTTTTACATCTACAAAATAACATGTTTAAAAAAAGCAATGACTTAGACAAGGTAAGCGGATATGATCAAATGCTAACTCATTCTCCGGTTTTAGGACTCATTCCTGCACCACTCTGTTCTCTGACCTTAAGCAGAAGAAGAATAAGAAGAGCCTGATGTCAACATGTTTACCAGGCACACATTAGATCTGACTCTAGATTGCACACTGTCTCCATCAAATCTTATCACACGTCACAAACAGGGTTGCTCTGTTGATGTGTATCTAAATACGTTTGAACATAATTTTCTTTTTTTAATAAATGTAACAGATACCGCACTTCTGAATGAACCCACTCAGTGTTTATTCTTAACAGGTGACATATTTTGATAAGATAGCTTAGACAGTTGGGCACACTGAGTCCACTTGCCTCCATCACTTATGGCCTCTAAGATTTCATACCTTGGAGGCCACAAACAACAAAGAAGGAAGTGTCCCAGTGCACCCACAACAACAGACCATCTGTGACCTAGTGTTGACCGGTCACAGAACGGGAACAATAACTTTATGGCTGAAGCAGCCTATGTCCTTAAAGGAGATAAACAGACGTCAGGGTTAGTCATGCACGTCATCTCTAGGAGTCGAGGACAATTATTTCCTTAACAATCACCATAGCCATATGAGGCCTTTATTTAACCAGGTGGTCCCATCGAGATCATCAATCTCTTTTTCAAGGGAGACCTGCAGTAAGTAGGTTACAACATGAAACAGAAAACAACAGAAAACAATAAAGGACATCATACATCACATTTACAGGGCTACATTTACATACCTATCGGCATTGACAAGTACCAACAGTATCAAATAGCATTGCACCTATCCGAGCTTTAAAAACATGCAGCGGAACCAATTTGCTCAGTTTCAAATATTTTTGAAGACTGTTCCAAGCAAGAGGAGCTGTGCACATAAAAGCTTTCTTACCTCAATCAGTCTTCCTAGCACTTGGCACATGTAACAAAACCACAGCATGAGATCTCAGTCAATAGCTACCTGCAACTCTCCGTGTGATCAGAGAGCAGATGTAAGATGGGAGTTTACCCAACATGGCTTTATAGATGAACATGTACCAGTGACTGAGCCTCCGTACAGTTAGGGAAGGCAAACCTGCCCTGGCATACAGGGTACAGTGATGAGTGAGTGCTTTACAATTAGCATCTAACTTGTGCAGGTCTGGGCAGGTGCATTCATATAAATCAGATCACCATAGTCCAGCACAGGTAAAAAGGTCACAGAGACTAGCCTTTTCCTCGCCTCAAGAGAGAAACAGGACTTGTTTCTGAAAAAGAAACCTAGCCTCAACCTCAGCTTTTTAAGCAGATTATCGACCTGACGTTTAAAAGAGAGGCAATCATCAAGCCAGATACCAAGGTATTTATAACAGGCAACCAAAGTGGTCTCTGGTGTCTTCCTTTACTTCCAGCTGTCAGATTGTAAACAAAGTCACGTGACTGGTTGCAGATGACACTGACAAGGTGTGTTTCCTACAGCGAGACGCTACAATACTAATTGTGGGCTTATCATGTTGATTCGGCCACAATAGAAACAAAAACAAAACTCTCGCTCTATCCAGAGGGACAGGTCAGCCAAAAAGGGCAAACGGGCTGTTGCCCGGGCAACATTAGCCGTACCTGTGCACCTCCCTGGTCATGACCCACTTAGCCTTAATAGAGTTGGTAATAAAGCCTGTGAGCTAATGTTTTTGTGGGACCGCACTGAAGAGATTAGTTCAGCTGGCGTTAACAACACTAATAAAAAGCACTTTTCAGTGATTTCTTATGCATATTTTTAACAACCACTCTTTTCACTTACGTGGGGAAGGTTAATGCAGGCGTATACAGTGAGCCATGGGAACACAAGAGAGCTTTCAGAGTCTATGAATTGCATTGGATTGGAGTTACTTCAGTGTATATATGTCTATTAAAGCCTGCCAAATCTACAGACAGTTTTCGATTGTATTAATTAGCAATTAAACATGTTAATTTAATCCACTTCTTGTTTCACTGCTGTTTCGGCCGTCCTACTCTTTTCAGAGTTCTCACAGAGAGTCTTCTAATTGAATTCCTCATTTATCTAAGAGTGAAATCATGCTTCCTTCTCGAGTTAGAGGCTTCCTGGGTTGATTGTCGTCGTCGTCCCCCCCCCCCCCCCCCTCAATGAGCGATGTCTGATGAGAGCTATCCAAGCATCAGGCTAAACACAATTTGATACTTTAGAGGTAGGATTGGGTGTTCACTTTATTGTTAACATGTAGTTGAATTGGCCTACCCAGAAGTAACCATTACATTGTTCTTGTGGCAAACACATGTTTATGATACTAACACATTTTGTTCATTTGGATTCTTCCTACAATCACACTCTTTTGATTATTTTAATGTGTGTAAATGCAATCGGCAGAAGTAAAAGAACTAATGTAAGGTTATGAACAAACTACAACAGGGTCTCATGGCTGGGAATGACCACCACTGCAAAGGCAGCTAATGTTCTGCATGATGACGTTTAGTAGTCTCATTTAGTCCTGTGTTAGCAATCGCTGTTTTTAACAAACATAACAGCTTTAGACATTCTCAAGTGGGGTATTTTTTTACATCTACAAAATAACATGTTTAAAAAAAGCAATGACTTAGACAAGGTAAGCGGATATGATCAAATGCTAACTCATTCTCCGGTTTTAGGACTCATTCCTGCACCACTCTGTTCTCTGACCTTAAGCAGAAGAAGAATAAGAAGAGCCTGATGTCAACATGTTTACCAGGCACACATTAGATCTGACTCTAGATTGCACACTGTCTCCATCAAATCTTATCACACGTCACAAACAGGGTTGCTCTGTTGATGTGTATCTAAATACGTTTGAACATAATTTTCTTTTTTTAATAAATGTAACAGATACCGCACTTCTGAATGAACCCACTCAGTGTTTATTCTTAACAGGTGCACACTCTCAAACTGTGTCATAGACCATTTCAAGAGCCGTGGTGAATCAAGTTTCCCTATTGAGCTTTTTTTAACCCTCGATGCGATCGTGGCACAAGGGAAGTTTCCAGTGCCGCATGCGGGTGTGTTGAATGACGCCGTCGTGTGTGTGCCGTGTAAACTCTGCCTCCATCTGTGGTGCAGGTAGAGCCCAGATGGCAAGATTGCAACTCACCAGGCTTTGACCCTAAAGCTTTCCAATCAACAGCTTTTCATCCGCTTTGAAGAAAAGTGTTTCACTGTTCATGCAAGCCACAGAAAGGAGAGATTGACTTGTTTTGCATAGCTTATGTCTCACCTTTCGGTGCCATCCTGATAAGAGAGTTGAAGAGTGATGAAGCTGGCATTCTGTTCCCTCTGAATGCTTTGACAGATCATTATAACTACTATAAATGGACTGCATTTAAAGAGGCCCTATTGTGCTTGTTTGGCTTTCACTTTCCTGTGGTTTGTTATAATGATTTTTGTGCATGTAAATGGTCTGCAAAGGCTACAATCCCAAAGTTAGTTTCTCTCCCACTCTCCCCCCTCTGCATGAAAAGCCTCCATTGGTCTCCTTTGTTTATTTCTGTAACATAGTGACATCACTATGTAGAACTCACGTTTCACAGACTTGCTGCACCACCACGCCCCTTCCCGCTGCCTCCGCTCATCAGAAGCCAACCTCCTATCCATCCCCACCCGCACCAATCACCGGACCTGGGGGGACAGAGCCTTCTCCGTCGCTGCCCCCTCCCTCTGGAACTCACTCCCCCAACCCATCAGAGACTGCACTGACCTCACCACCTTCAAAAAACTTACAAAAACTCACCTCTTCAATCTGGCTTTTAATGTGTGATTGTTTACTATATATTTATTTGTTGTTCCTTCCTTTTCCCTTCACTATTTCTGTAAAGCGTCTTTGAGCACCTGTAAAAGCGCTAACAAATTAAATCTATTATTATTATTATTATTCTATTGGCTAGTGCTCTAACGCATTGTATGTGATAGGCTAAGAGGCGGGACATCTCTAAGCAGTTGCTCAATCACAACAGAGCCAGCCAGCTAACCAATCAGAGCAGACTGGGCTCTGGTTCCAGACAGAGGGTGAAAAGAGGTGCTGCAGCATAAAAATAAAGACCTTTTCGAACATTAAAGCATGAAGGCATGTCACAGTAGAGGCACAAAGTACCAATATGAACCTGAAAATGAACATTATAGGGCCCCTTTAAATTGCTTTTTTGCGACGACTGAAAGCATTTTCTGTCGTTAGGAGTAATACAATTCATACACACATCGTTGGCAGTGCGTTTGGGAGCAGTTCAGAGTTAAATATCTTGCCCAAGGACACATTGGCATGTTGACTTCAGTGGCCCGGCATCACCCTGCGATGGATGTCGCATTGTGCGAGACCTATGTGCGAGACCAGAGACCTGTAGTTCACTGAGCGGTTTTCACAGTTTTACGACACATTTTTATTTTTTTGACTTGCAAAATGTTCTTTTAAATTGACAAACATCATATGTGTCATTCGTGGCACAATTCAAACGGGATCAAAAGATAACTTTTCTCTCTCCATTGACTTCAATGTATAATTTTCCGCTTCCGGGGTCCCATGGAGGCTCCCGGAAGGGGAGGGACTTCGCCTCTCTATGGCACTTACAGACATAAAGACCCTAGGATTTGAGCAAGGACTTTGTTGACAGGAAACAACCCATGTGCTCCATAGACAGACAGAAATAGGAAACTACGGCAAGCATTTATGGACACACAGTGCAAAACCCAAAACCCTTTGCAGGCCCTCTTAAAGGGGCAACACAGTCTGTGTATTCAGCAGGATGTCTGCAGGAGGCACTTAGAGTAAAGTTGGTATATATAATACATATAATGGCACTGTTCTAGCGGTAAACACTTAAAAACCTGTTAAGCCCCAAGGTCCCACTCGGCGGGTCCTTTTTCTTTTTTTTTCACAACACTGTGTCTCAGGGGATCTTAATATTTAAGAACCTATTAATGTGTTATACCAGATTAACGGGAATAATCTCAGCTAACTGACGATACAAACCATTTTTAACAAAACAAAACACAAGTCTCATAAGAAGCATCTAAATGACCCCTGAGCAAAAAATGCTAACGCACTTTGGCACAGAACTCAAGGTAAAAGATACCCTTATTCAGTGGCGGCTGGTGGAAAATATTTTTGGTGGGGCTATGGAAATAGGGACCAAACCATACTAAGTCGGTCCGGGGGGAATCCTCCCCCGGAAGACATTTTTTGAGAAATGACCCCTTAAATGATCTGGTGATGTTAGAGGGTGGGGGGTGCAGAACACTGGTGCTTTGGGAACACTCAAATGATTTAATTCCCATTTAAAATCAGGAGACTAAATACGAACATTATGTGTGTGTCAGAGAGTGTGTGTGTGTGTGTGTGTGTGTGTGTGTGTGTGTGTGTGTGTGTGTGTGTGTGTGTGAGAGTGTGTGTGAGAGTGTGTGTGTGTGTGTGTGTGTGTGTGTGTGTGTGTGTGTGTGTGTGTGTGTGTGTGTGTGTGTGTGTCATACTTGCCAACCCTCGCCAACCCTCCCGATTTTCGCGAGAGACTCTCGATTTCATTGCCCTCTCCCTGGTTTCCTCCCGGGGCCCGGAACCATTGTTTGGTTTCCATGGTTGCGCGTCTCTTTAGCAGCACGCGCAACTCAAAGTTTGAGAGGGTGAGGAAGATGTAAACTGAACAAGAATCGACAACTCCACCCTCTGCTCACTCCTTTCCTGTAAAATACAGGTCCAGCCCACACATATGCTCCATGGTGCTATAGGCATTGCCCTTACAACTACAATAAGCATGTAAATGTTAATCTACAGCTCCGGAGATCCACTAGCACCGAGACGCAGCCATCCTCGACAACTACTGTAGCGTCACCTTGGATACGAGTCCAAACAACTCACAGACACACAGGCCAGGGCGCTGACACGGCGCCCTTTGAGCATCAGATCTGACGCCGCTGATTGGCTGAAATTATGTTTCGGCGGCATAGTATACAGATAGCAACAGTCAGCTTGTTGGCTGCTGCTGCTCTGGCTGAGGGCTCCTTTCTACCGCCCGGACGAGAGAGGGTAATGATACACGCTGCGGCCAGGCAGGAAACATGTGACTTATCAGTAACTTTAGACATCGTAAAACAATTTTAAACGAGATTTTATTGTAGATTATACATTTTACTGATAGGTATATAGTATCATCACTGAGTGATCCGAACTCGCGACAGGGGAAGCAAACACAGACATCACAACACGTACCTTTTACGGGAGATCGTCTCACCGTAGCTGTCAATCTGATCAAAAGACTTGTTCAATGGCATTAAAACGAGAAAAAACGCGGCAGAATCGGTTAATCCATAGGTTGATAATGTTTCTGTGTAATAATGTTTTTTATTTATAATCCATAATCCCATTTTTATGTAAAAATCGGAGAGTAAAAGTTAGCTGCTAATGGTAGCCACCAGAGTTATCGCAGCTTCCGGTCTTGGCTATGCGGCAGTCTCACACACACACATTATGTGGGAGTTCCCCTCAATTCCATTGGCTCTGACGGTTAGAAAGAGATGTCAATCAGCAAAATCGAGCAAGGGGGGCCAGAGATAGGTCAAATCCACCCAAATGACCCCAGAAGTGTTTTTTTTGTTGCTAAATCTCTCTAAAAAGGTCAAATGTCACTTGTTTTGCATCAATCTTGATACAGGGTACTTATATGTTGTAGTTTGAATTCCTAAAGCTGTTAGTCTACCATCCCATCATTCAAGGGTGGTTTTCACTATAAGTAATTCTTTTTTTTTGACGGACACAATAATTTAATTTTTTTTACTGTGTTCAATCTGAATTTACTTTAAAATAAAAACATCTATATTGATTCTGACACTTCTACATCCAACTCACAGGTGTAACCTTGCTTTGAGAAAAGGGAAGATATGGTCATTTGTTCTGGGAATGTCATTTTCGAGCCTGAGACCTGAAAAACAGGCTCGGGGCTTAACAGGAAGAAAGAACATGTCAAGCTATGTGCTGTATCAGAAACAATGCGCAGCGTGTTTTGGGAGTATTATGCTGTGTGTTTACATTAGCAAGCATGCTAACACTCAGCTAACCATGGAGCTAACGCTGTAGGCTACTGGAGAGAATATGTGTAACGTAATGTCCTTGTGGTAAACCCTGCAAGAGAGAGAAAGGTTTGAGCTCCATAGTGTTTCAGAAATAATGCTTGAAGTGGTTGGGAGCATAATATGGCATTTAATCAACGCAGTGTTTAGCTGAGTTTCTCCCGGTAGAAAACTCTCTTAGCAGGGGAAAGCTGCATGACGCTACAAAGGGGCGTGGCTAGCAGCAGCCGTTCCATTTAAAGCAGAATCAGCCTTTTTGGAACAGGGCTGGAATAGAGGGGGATGAGCAGTATGAGGCATGGCCAGACCCGGCGTCATGGGCGGGCCCGCTGTTTTAATCAGGGCTGAATACAACAATTTAATTGTTTTATTATTATGTTTAGTGGCGGCGCCAGGGTATACTGGGGTAGGCTACAGCGATACCAAGAAATGGCTTAGCCCCACCATGAAAAATGTTAAGGTAAGCAAAATAACGTCCGCCAACTCGCGCGGAGTAAATTGCACAGACAGCAGTTAGTAAGATTGATTTCAGTAGCCACTTGTCTGGAAATACCGAAGACCAGAAACGGTTTTGAAAACGTTTGTCACCTAGTGATCGTCTTCTCAATAGAACATCTTTGATAATGTCTTCTGGCCAATCAGAATCACGATAACGGCGTGGTGTTGTTGCAGGAAGTCCCGATACATCGATACAGCATTACGTGTTGATATAAATCAACACGTAATGAAATAAGACCCCACGGTTTGATGATTGATAGGTGTGTGGGCTGTCTTTCATTTTGACACACAGAACAATGGGGGCTATCCACCCTTATCCACAATGTGAAGTAATTCACAGCCTCTTCCCTCTCCTCTCTGTGAGAAGCAGCAGGTTCAGCTTTCAGAACAAAGTAACAAAAAACTAAAATGGCATTCATTTTTTTTTAAATATGTCGTGGAGTAATAGATGTATTTATTTTTCTCCTCAAGAGAGTACCAGAATGTGTATTTTATGTTAGTATTTCAAAAAATCTCCTGGGGAGAATCCCCCCAGACCCCCTGCAGGGGTTGGGCTTTCAGCAAGTCAACTCTTTCACCTGTAGGGAAGTTGCAGGATTGGCTCCAGGTCGCCTTTTTATTTACTACAAGACAAATGTGCCTTTTTATTTCATACAGTTCAATTTGGATTGAGACAGGGAAATAATCTAAACCTCACGCGTGGCGTTTCACTGTCAAGGGGAGCGTGTATGTAATTACATTGCAAATACTGACTTGAGCCCCACCACTGTATGGGTTAGCCCTACCATAGATTACCCAACAAAAACACTCTGGAGCCGCCACTGATTATGTTTATTGTTGTTATTTGTAGGGCTTTGTCCTAATATTTATTTTTGTTTTAAACTATGTTGAAATATTAGTTTAATATCATTTTTTTTGTATTGCTATGAAATTCTGAATCAAAGGCTGCGCGCGAGACTGGTTTCTCGCTGGGTTGAGTCGTGTGGGTTTTTGAGTGAGATGCGGCACAGCCTGTCAGTTTACTCTTGCTAGGTTAGTTTGGCTATTATCATTTATATTTATCTGCAACAATGGATATCAGGAAGTGGTTCATGAAAGGAATATGGCAACTCGGCGCCAGATGCAGGCACATTAGAAGACATCAGTTACATTACCAACGAGCTAGCAAGCCAGTCAGGGACAAGGGAGGCTGGCAATCAATTATATTTTGAAGAGAAATTGACTCTCAAGCCGGTTCTCTCACAAACTCCTGCTGTGTGCGCAAGCAGACCGCTGCACACAGTCTCTGCCTCGCTCAATCTCTCTCCCTCCCTTTCTCTCCATCGCTCAACCTCACTCCACCTCTCCACCCTGTGTGCGCTCAAGTTTGCCTGCGTGCTTGCCCAAGTTGGCACAGCGTTACAAATGTGCCACAAAACCAACCAATGGATGTAGCCTATAATAAGACGGTCAACAGCCTTATGGCAACCTAACCCCCCCCTTGACAAATCTCAAGATTTCCCGGGAAATGTAAGTTTCGGGGTGGGCCCGCCCTAGTAAATCAAATGCCCGCCCAGAGACGTATGTCTGCCGCCGGGTCTGGGCATGGCTACAATGGGTGATCTGTTTGGTATTGTAAGCAAAAAACTTCACAGACCTGTATAGGTATGGCCCTACAATATATTTTTCAAATATAGCATAATAGGTCCACTTTAAGCTGCAGTAAAAGCAGACATTCTGTCTCACTAATGACTGGGTAAGCAGAAATAGCCAGTCTTTGATCAGGCTGTAAAAAATAAATAAAGGAAACAGCTGTAGTTGTGCGTGTTGTCTGAGTACAAGCCTTTTCCCACTCAAACATCATATTGTTTCTGTCCTCTCTGCATCGCCTCTCCCGGGCTTTAGGGAGTGACCTGAATCTGAAGGATGGTATGTTGCTTTAGTCTTGCTGTTTGTAATTCCAGACACGTTGCATCAGATGATCAGATTCCTTCAGGCTTTCAAATCCAGATCTGATAAACCGGCATTCAACTTTTCAACTCGCATCCACCTACAGCTGTTTGTTTTCGCAGTGGAGGCAGAAGATGAATCAGCATGAATACATCTGAGCTGATTGGACATCATGACATACCACAGTGTTGTTTCCTTATCCGTATATGAATTATGCAACAACACAAATATGCTGTAACTCTGATGTTGGTGATTAAGCAGCCCAGATAGATTTCTAGGAAGACAGGTCTGTTTTTAAACTTTAGTAATACTCTTTACTCTGATAGTGGCGTCAAAGTAAAGAGGCTTTTCGGGTGAAATTAGTCTATAATGGCTGAACAAACAGTGTTGCATTTATGCAGCTGGAATTATCAGCATAACATGCCTGTTTTTACTGGAGGATGCAACGGGAAATGAGGACTTGGGTAGGGGATGGTGGGAGTGAAGGGAGGGGTGTACATGAGACCATTGTGAACTTGAACATGTCTGAGTTTCCTTATGCCAACATGACTAATTCACACACACACACACACACACACACACACACACACACACACACACACACACACACACACACACACACACATACCCATGGAGAGTCATTGCCAGTGGGAGTTTGTGGGAACTTTGCTTGGACCAATGGAAATCAATGGCACAATTATAGCATTCACAGCCTAGTTCCCTAGAGACGTTAGGTATATGGTGTAAATACAAACACAAGAGATAGTTGCTTATATCTATATATTTATTTAAAGTTCCCGTGGGGACTATTTCATGCTCAGCAATACAGTTGACATAATGCCTCGTGTCTTTGTAAATTGGGACATTTACATTCCAGTCTTGTTCTCAGGCCCTCATGCTGCGCTCCCCATGACCATTCTCCGGGCAAGTCCCTGACACAGTGCGGCCGCTATGAAATCCAGTTAAAGTTTTCTGACTCAGTACATCAAGACCTGAGGACCGAGAGGCAGTTGATAAACAAGTCAAAATGTTCTTGTGTTGCTGGTATATGCCAAAAAAAGAGGCTTGAGTCCACATTAGGTTTTATTAACTTGTATTGTTGTTGCGAGAACAGTAATTGATTACAATGTCACAGCTTGAACGACACCAGGGAATAGAAAGCATGTGTAAACAATGTGTTTAGGCTGAACCTCATTTTTAGGTTCATATTTGTATTGTGTGTCTCTCCTGTGACATGTTCACATGCTTAAATGTTCAAAAGCTCTTTATTTTTCTTATACTGTCTGTGCTGCAGCACCTCTTTTCACCCTCTGTTTGAAACCAGAGCTCAGCCTGCTTTGATTGGTTAGCTGGCCGGCTCTGTTGTGATTGGTCAACCACTTAAAGATGTCCCGCCTCTTAGCCTATCATGTACAATGTGTCGGTCAGAGCGCTAGCCAATAGAAGTGCAAGTGTTACATAGTGATGTCTTACATTTTGGAGACCAACTATATAACACACTACAAGAAAGGGAAAACCCCAAAAAGCACAATAGGTCCATTTCATTGAAACACTTTCTGCTAATATTCTATCTGAGTATTCTCGTACTTGCTCCTAATGCATCCTTCCTGGTCGAATCAGATCTTCGTTCCATACATTTTGCATTAACTTAGTTCACTTTAGTTCATACAAGGAATGCATTACTGTATTATACCCATACCTAATGTGAAATAAATGTACTGTAGCTGTGCAAGCTGCTCTGCCGTCACGGATGATCTTTGTTTCGCTTTGACATTTTGAACATTAAACCATCAACACGACTGCTGCTTATGATTAACACTCAACAACTCTTCCCCCTGACATCCATTTTTCACAGAAGATAAAGTGAAGATCCATGTGTGTGTGTATTACATTGTTTAATGTATCGGCACATTGCCTTTGGGCCTGTAAAGGTAGGTTATTTAAATATGATTACATCTCTCCAGAGAGTCTGAGAGCCCCTTGGGATTTCATACCATTAATGGATCTGAGTTCAACACAGGGCTGTTATGGACGATGACATATTGGCCCACTGCCAGCACAGTGCAGCTGAAACCCCGGCCTCTTCTTTCATGATAATTGGCAGCATCATGATAGAATGCATTAGACATCACTGATTGTATCAGGACATTGTGTTTTTGAGGGCACTGAATTGCCCTGTTTATGTGATGTTGTCTCTGGAAGAAGTGAAGCCGACCATGTTCTTTATGCTGTCAGCACCTGAAGCAGACAATGTAGGGTTTCGACCTGGGATAACATTAATGATGTGAGGCTGTGTTGATCCCGTAGGTTAGAAGCAGCAGATACAACAGGGGGGAATGAGTTCTGTCTCTTGAGGAGAAGTGTACTTTAGCTCCTGTGGTGACTCCGGTAACTCTGGACACTCTGCCCAATCTCATACTTCTTTAATCCTTCCTCAGCCTGACAATGCCTTCAACTAATGATTTATTGGAAGAGTATTTATCACAATTGTCACCCACTTACCTACTCATCTGGTACTGTGATTTATGACCCACCACCACGGCCAAGGATAAACAAACGCAGAAGTTAATAGTTTGAGACAGAGATTTATTGAATTGGGTCAGAAACAGAAACAAAATCCCTCCAGTTATTGCCAACCATACTTTTGCAAAAGAGAGTAAGTGTTTCTTTGGATCAGTCTTATCTGTTGCTGATGAAAATGGCTTTAAAATATGGAGACTTACTCTGGCGTCCAAAGCCAACTTTCAAGTAATAGCTTTTCCACGATACAACAACACACACTATGGTTTTGTATTCAAACAAAGCCACTTGCTTCTGTTTTATGAGAATTTACTCAGTGCTTCAAGCATTGGAGAAAAGTCACCAGTCACCTTTGTGTGCCGCCTCTAAAGAAACCATAAGGAATGAGTGAGCTCTGACACTCTGATAAGAGATCATCAGGTCAGTTTAAATGCTTTGTGAGCGGGTGCTAAATGTAGTTTGACTCGCATGGATTGGACTTAAAGTATGACATTTATTTTGTTGCAATGCTGCTTGGTATTTTGTGTCACAATTTCCCTCAGTTGTAGTAACATTTTAAGTCACCAAAAACAAACACAGCAACGTTGATGAGCTGATCTGACAGGTTGTAAAAAACCCGAACGCTTTTTTATAGATCAATTGTCGACAATAATTCCATAATTTCACAGAAAAACTGTGTATCATGCACAACAATGCCAAGTATGGTAGTTCTGAGTTGGACCAGGAAGTCATTCTATAAATTGTGGCCGTGATGTTTAAAGCAGACAGTTTTGGTTTGGCACTGATTTGACTTTCATCTTCTAAATTATGTTTTCTAACCTAAAACCCAGGTCCTTTGTTCTGTGAGATAGTATTTTGAGAACACATTTCAGCTAAGACTTTCATTAATGACTTTTTTTCTCTGTCAATATTATAATGACTAATGATTTGATCCAGAGCAACTTACAATTGGGGAATTCAACTTCGAAAAACAAACTCAAAAAAGCAAATATCTTGCAAGTACATTTGCTTAAAAAAGTCAAACATTTCTAAGTGCTACCAACAAAAGAGAGAGTATTTTTGTTGGTATGAATAGGATTTTCCGAATTTTGAACAGCTGTTGAAGCAAAAACAAACACATTAAAACATTTGAATATGTCTGGGTCTTATTTTCATTCCTGTGGGTTACAAAAACTTTTAACTTTGCACATCTTAGTAATTGTTGATATCTGGGGAATCAGGGTCGTAGGTCAAGCAGCTAAACAAGCAGTGCATG
The DNA here is from genome assembly GCA_902827135.1 of Harpagifer antarcticus. Classification (NCBI taxonomy): domain Eukaryota; kingdom Metazoa; phylum Chordata; class Actinopteri; order Perciformes; family Harpagiferidae; genus Harpagifer; species Harpagifer antarcticus. The sequence continues at coordinate 25,768,133 of CADEHL010001172.1, forward strand.
CAATACCAGATCACCACAATAAAGTAAGCAGTGGTGGAAAACGTATTTAGATTCTTTACTAGAATAAAATAATAAGACCACACTGTACAAACCCTCAATTTCAAGTTTAAGTTCTGCATGGAGAATGGTACTTAAGTTAAAGTTTTGAAGTACAATTAGGAAAATGTACTTGTCATGCTTTTCCGGTTATTACCCGTCCCCTTGTGTGTTGTGTAGCTTTTTCTATGGTCTGCAAAGTCACAAACCCTCAAAGTACACCCTGTAGCGAGTAAAACTCTAACACAGAAAATACCTGTCTGTACTGCCCCAGAACGCCTCGTTGGAGATTTCTCTTTTTTAATTTTTTCCTTCCTGGTCATCATAGTGACGTAACGGTCATCGTGACGTAACGACTCCTCACACACACACACTCACTCAGCGGCTCAGCCTTATCTTTTCTCAGCCGCGGCTCCGCAGATCTCCGCGGACACACAGTGTGTGTGTGTGTGTGTGTATGTGTGTGTGTGTGTGTGTGTGTGCGTGTGTGTGTGTGTGTGTGTGTGTGTGTGTGTGTGTGTGTGTGTGTGTGTGCGCTCAAGCTGAGTTCCGTGGTGTCTCGTTGTCTAGTAGAAATGGCCATGTCATGGGACCTTTATCAGTGGCCTCATTCAGTCACAGTGGAGTCATGTTGTCAAGCTGCTTCGAAGTCATCGGATTGATCTGAGAGATCAAACCAATATCATCATGTCTGATCACTGATACTGTAAGACTCTTAAGGTCAGGTTAAGGGTGTGACAGGCTGGAATGAATTCCCTCCTAACCTACTTCTCAACACCTCGACACTCCTCTCTTATGCAACCGTTTCAACACCTTTTTTGGTTGTTTTTAACCAACAATGTGAAAGGAAATGTGGTTGCTCCAGTTTAAGTGTGAACAACCCACTAATAGTTTGGTCCCTTGAGGCATAGACTGATGTTGTTTTTGCATTATAAGGCCACCAGTCAGTGAGTGATGTTGGATGAGATGGACTGAAGCAGAAAGTGCAGCCTTCTCCCTGACACTGTGAAACAATCTGTCTTAATTACAATTTCCTGTGTCATATTCAAGAACTAGTATTGATGCTGTGTTGTTTAAAGTACTCTGGATCTTGAGACAGGACTTAAGATGTGAAGCTCAAGCTGTAGGTAAAGGATTATACAAAGTTTACAAACAGGCAGGGCCGGCCCTAGACTTTTGGGGGCCCTAAGCGAGCTTTGGCTTGGGGGCCCCCCTCACTCTAGCGCGTTCTCACTACACACAACACGGAACCAACTTTTGTCTTATGATGTTAGCATAATCACACATATTGTATAAATACGCATGTAAACACTGTGGACCTAACCTCCTCTAGGGGGGTCCGGGGGCATGCTCCCCCGACATTTTATTTTTTTTAAATATTGAAGTTAAAAGCATCAATCTGGTGCACTTTAAGAGCAACATTAAGAGATCTATGGATACATCTCTCAACACCCATATGAAACAGAACTGTAAACAAATGTTTCTTTATGGATATTTTACAAATCACTTAAAGGTGGGGTAGGTAAGTTTGAGAAACCGGCTCAAGATACACTTTTTGTTATATTCCATGGAATGCTCTTAACATCCCGATAGCAATGAATATCTTAAGGCGAGACACCCCAGGTGAATAGGGTAATTTTTTTAACTTAACGGTATCAGCTAGAAATTTCTCCAGTTAATGTCTTACAATAAGGCAATTGTCTTTTGTATTACAAGTTTTCTGAAATAGCATGTTTAAATATGCAAATTAGCCATTATCTCATTACATATGCACATATTTTAACACATTTCAGGAATCGAAATCTGAACTTTGGATAAAGCCAGGTTCCAAATTCTTGTTTCATTTTGTAGTCATATTAGTATCTAAGGCTTTTACAGAAGGGATATTGGATATCTCTTTTTATCACTCAATAAATCAGAAAATACTGTCAACAGCCCTAAAATATCCATTTTCGCCATGTTTTTAGGTATACAATGTTGTATAATTCAGGCTATGAATTATATATGAACAAACCCTTCTGTAAAAGCCTTCATAATATTGATAGGAATATAACTGGAAAGTTTGGTGTCTCTACGTGCTTCTGAAGTTGACATTTCGAACTCAGAGTAGGAGAAAAAACTCATTTTGAGAAAACGACCTTTAAAGATTGCAGTGAGGCGCTAGCTAAACCCTCCTGTTCTTTGGATGATAGCTCGCGCATCGACGCACTCCGTGAAGGTGTTTCATGTTCGGGGTCATTTGTTTTTTGTATAACCTTGCTTCGTGCAAGAGACAATTGTTGTCGTCTTCTCTGTGAACGTTTTTTTCGCCGTTCTTTTGCGATTTTGAGATTTCAATTTCTAGCGGAAAGCTAAACAGGAAGTGTTTTAGCACACCACGTGACGCATCTGAACGAATCACGTTGTCAGAAATTGACACCAGCCAATGAGATTTCGTTTCTTGGTTTAAGACCCCTTTGTGCTTTCACGATTGGTTGCTGATACAAAGGAAATGACCATATTTGGATCCGATGAGATTGTGCAGGAGAGACGGAGCTTTCCAACGATATCTCTGTTGACATGGTGCACACAGCGGTCGCGGTACTTTATGTTACGTTAGAATGCTAACTTTTGGTGAATTTAGGAGAAATCTACAGACGCAAATAGACAAACTATAGTAAAATAAACACTTAAATGTGTATTTTGTACGTTTTCCTTCCAAAAGCCTGAAAGAAAACATGTTATGGAATCAAAATAGCACAAAATCTCAAAATTGACCAGTACTTGAAAAACGATGTTTTTGCCTGCCGTGTCTCGCCTTAAGTGCTTTGACAAAAAATCCATAAAAAAAATTCATCTGTGGAAGCCGTGGCGCTGTAAAAAGCATGACCAATCATTCAAAATCGAACCGGCCCGGCTAAAATAACTGGATGGCCTACCTGCCTGTCAGCCTTCCATCTGTGCACAAACTTATCTCGTGCCCTCATAGGTCATGTTCGTGTGTGTTGGAGGAGGGGCTCTGTAAGGAAGTGGCAGATATTTTCAAATTCTAGCGCACTCGAGCTGGTTTCTCCAAAATGACCTACCCCAACTTTAAACTGTATTCTTGTTTTGTCATATAGTATTTCATAACTGTTTTTCATGTATTCTCTCTGGCTGTCCATCTCATAATGTTCACATAGAATCTAGCTGTCAATAGGAATATCATTCAGAAGAATTATAATTTCTTGCAAAAATCTGTCACAAAAAGAGGTTGCACATTTAAATTCAGGTGTTACATTACATTGCATTTAGCTGACGCTTTTATCCAAAGCGACTTACAATAAGTGCGTTCCACCAACAAAATACAAACTTGAAGAAAACAGAATCATATAAGTACATCAGGTTTCATAGAGCAAAAACATTTCAAGTGCTACTCAACTGGCTATAGATAAGCCAGTCCTTTATTAGTATATAAGTGCTTTGTTAATAGTTCTATTGCTCGAAGTGGAGTCGAAAGAGATGAGTTTTCAGTCTGCGCCGGAAGGTGTGTAAGCTATCTGCTGTCCTGATGTTAATGTGGAGCTCATTGTAACACATAAACACACATCAGAGCACAGTGGGCTCACAGGGAGGGGGAGGCAGGAGCTCCAACAAGCCGTTTAGGACAGAGAGTGAATACACATACTATACAGAGATGCTGTATGAGAAACCAATGTAAGAAATCTATTCTAGTAGAACTCAACAATGGAATTATGATCAGTAGAAATGGCCATGTCATGGGACCTTTAACAGTGGCCTCATTCAGTCACAGTGGAGTCATGTTGACAAGCTGCTGTGTTGTTATGGCAACGTCAGTGGCCAAACAGCCACATTTACTGCTGCATTTACTGCTGCAAATACATTCAAATATGCTGTTGACACGTAAAGCAGTGGCGACTATGCCCCCATTTCAGCTGACTTTTTCACAGAAATACTGTCACATAACATACATATATTTCAGTGCTAGGTTGATGCTTAGCTAAGCTAACTATGAAACACTTTAACTGACAGTAAGGTAGCTTCTAGCTTCATGTCGAACAGTAAGTCAACATTTCCCAGAGAGCTTTCTTTGAAATCACCAGGTAACGCTAAAAAACATAACATTTAGATTGTATGACAAAGTGTTTATTTAATATATCTGGCCAGCTATAGCTACTTGCTAACGGTTTAGCTTACCCCCGCGATTCAAAGTAACGTCAACGTAGCTGTAATTTATGCTTTGCTTACATGTTCGCATAACTTGGATGTTTACTGACATTTACATACAGTACCTTGTTTACCTGGCTCAGGTGGTGGCTCTGGGGTTGTTGTGTGAGCCACCATGAATTGTCGTCTTTTTTAAGAAAATGTTTTCTTATGTCCATCTTCAAAAACTCTGAGTCCGACCGACAGTTTATTTTAAACATTGTCCCAGCTCACAGGATAGGTACCTGTCAGCCAATAATACAGATGTTTATTTCCATTCAACTCTCTGGTTGGTCTGGTGTCTTGCCTCTGTTGCATTCACTGAATACGGGAAATTACAATCCTGCCGTCCTCTCTTGTGTCATGATGAGGTTCAGGTAAAGCACGGTTAATGTATTATATTATTGGTACGGCCCTCGAGCTCGAGGTAATTTATAAACATACACAAAAAATAAAAAGATTAAAGAAATCTAGACCGCAAAATAATTGTTTTTCCTGGCCAAGGTCAGGGTCCTTGATCATAACACGAGCCTAATGTGTCATCACGTGGTATATGTCTCGTCTGATACGGGTGTAGTTCTGCCGGAGAGCACCGAAACGCCGCTCCGGCACTTCAGAAATTGCAATAGGCATACCCATAAGGAGCCGTACACATGCATGCCGCAGTTTTTGTGTGGCTGTGTCTTTAGTCGAAAGCCCAGTGGCGATCTGTTCCTTAGTAACACATAAACACTGATGTTCCACTGTAACAGTGGTGGACTCATCAGAACAGAGTGGGCGAGCTGACCAATCAGAGCAGGAGCTCCAACAAGCCGTTTAGGACAGAGAGTGAATACACATACTATACAGAGATGCTGTATGAGAAACCAATGTGAGTTTGGAACATTGCACAATATAAATGTATTCTAGTAGACCTCAACAATGGAATTATGATCAGTAGAAATGGCCATGACATGGGACCTTTAAAGTATTAGGAGTGAAAGTACTCATTGCAGGAAAAACTTCAATAATGCAATTTTTTTTTCATTATTAAAGCAAAAGCAGCACATCTCCACATTTAAGAAGCTGGAAATGTGAAATATTTTTTTAACAAAAAACGTCTTCATTCCAATACATTTTCTGTTAACCCACCCATGGTTTCAGTAAATTAAAGATAATGTTCAATTAATCTATACCCCAAAATCCCAAGAGTTTTTCCTTGTGTCAAAATCTGAATTCATAAAGTAACTCTGTAAGCTAAATATACTGGAGTCAAAAGTACAAAATTGGCTTTCAAATTGTATAAAGTAGTATGAAATTAAAATACTCAGATAAAGTACAAGTGCTTCAAATATCTACTTAAGTCCAATACTAAAGTTAATGTACTTAGTTTCTTTCCAACTCTGAAAAGAAGTCAGTCAAAGTTGTTCTAGGTATAACTGAAGGCAGGTTAAAAGCAGCAGTGAAACAGTAAGGACAAAAAGTACATATATATTTTTTTCTCATTAACTTTCAACAGTTATCTGCCACATTGCCATGGTTCCTGAAAGGAGGCTCAAAGCAGGAGAAAGCATTATCCTACTGTATGCCGCTCAGTTTATTATTTCAATCTATAGGGCTCTGCCTGCCAGAAACCTGCAAGTTATGTTGGAGAGCAGAGATGAGATCAGACTCAGGAAGCATTGCAGAAACGTATGACTACCCCCGTAATGCCTGCTTCAATTCACACCATCTGTCTCATTTTACAGTGGCTGATCATTTGTCTTGTATTTGTCAACCTTTTTTCCTCAGCCAAGCATGAAGTAGGCTCCGATCTGCACGTACGCAAGGAAGGTTCAGGGATGGACTCGCATCTGTGCTCTCAAGTCAGACCTTCACATCTCCTGGGTACTATTTATTTTAGGACCCCAGAAATATACTGTACATGCACTGTTCACATTATGACGGCGTCAAAAGGTTATGTGTATCTTGATGATTTGACCATTGGGGTCACGGTCGGATCAGCTAATATAGAGGACAATTACTTTAGAGTTAAGAGGAAGGGAAAGGTAGTAGTAAGTAGCTTTCTATTTGTATGGGTTCTTAAAAGGCCATTCTGGCAAGCTGTTAAATTCAAGATTCAAGGCTTTTATTGACATTCGTACATAGCTACAGTGTAGTTATGACAACGAAAATCTTAGGTCACAGGCTCCTCCAACAGTGCAACCTTAGGGCCCTTCTCACTTCTCTTATTTTTAATTTCCTCGCTCCTCGGTCTCACCGGAAGTTGATTTATCTGCGCCATCTTGAGTAGCGTCCCAATGGCCTTATTTTTGCCCGAGGAGGGAGGAGCGATAATGGAGGAGCTATAACCGAGGAACCACCAGACCATCCTTCGATGAAATCCGCAGACACTCGCCCCGCCCCCTTACTGTGTATCGCTCACTGATTGGACGATGCAGCGCATGCACTGATCTGATGCTTCTTGACATGAGAGCAGTTTCCCAGCGGAGTGAAGAAAATACATGAACCTCACGGGAGTCACTCCTCAGTTTATACTGTGTTTTGTTTCAATTCATGTTTCATTTAGTTACACATATGTGATATATCTGAACAACAAAGTGGTCAAAAATCATTTTCTTCATTTATTGGAAACATTTTCATGATCGCTTTTTTCGTTTATACATTTTAAGAATGGCGTTTATCTTTTTTGAGAATTAGTTATTATTTTATTTAATGTATTTGGGTCTACAACAGATGATACAAATGTGTGTGTCAGTAAATGTGTAGGCTACTAACAGAGTGGAAATAACGGGGACAGAGCTGGCTGCTGTCAGGCGATCAGCTGTGCAGCGTCATCACAAACGGACGTCGCTTCACGTGACGCTCCGGAGGAAAGGACGTCCCATTGCTCTTAAAACTCATTTTCCTGCTTGTCGTGGTTTCCTTGCGTCTCTCCATGCTTCCCTGCTGGGAGGGACTAGACCCAGGGAAACGACGCAAGTGAGGGAAGCAAGGAATCCATTTAACCGAAGTGAGAAGGGCCCATACAGTGCAACACAATAAAACTGATCAAATAGTACAATTAAATACAGATAAAATAGGTTAGAAATAGTGCAATAAGTCGATATACAAGTAATTGGAATATGATAAATACATAATTTGTAAGTTGCAAACAGGTGAATGTTATGCATGTTCTAGTTCAGGTGTTTTACAGTCTTATGGATAGTTGGGCAAGAAGTGTGGGATTACAATTTAAAGGAGCCCTATATGCTAATGTTCAGGTTGTGTATTTTGTTCCTCTTTTTTGTGAGTAACAGGACTTCAGGAGTGTTTTTATGCTGTTTCGTTTTGTATGTGTCAATCAAAGCTACACATCATATACAACTAATTTCCGTAAGCACTCAATAATAAGGTTATTTTGAAAAACGGACATTGAATTACAGTAATTATGGCACTAGAACTACATAAATACAAAGCTAATATATCGGAGAGTGGGACCACTTGTCGAAACAAAAGGCCTCGCTGTAGCTTGTTGCTTGGAAACAACTGTCAGTCCCATCTCATCTCTCTGTACTATTCTTCTGAAGGTGAAGCCAATGTCTGATTTTTGCTCAGAAATGGCCTCTCTCTCTGTGTGTGATTAAAAAGTGTTGAAGTGGATTTTCAGTTCCATAAGTTGACTTGTTTTTTTGATAATTTCTATTGCTACATTTGTTTCCCTTTCATTTTATACAGGATGAAACTGTCCAATTACTTCTTGCTTTGTGCCGGAAGACCTTTGTCTGTGTGCCAGGTGCTGAGAGTATAATGACAACCTACAGACAATGTATAAAATAAATAAATTCAACAAAAAGAAAGTTAAATATTAATAATAGAAATACGATAGTAACAAATAATAATAATAATATTTGTGTCACATTCTTAATTATTACTGCTAAATACACAATTCTACCCCACAAAAAAAATTGAAAGTGAAAACTACATCTAAAGAATGAAAAAATAAAGTTAATTAACTGGATGTGTTTGATTTGAATTGTTTTGTCATTGTTGTAAAACATATGAAATGTCATGGAGAAGCATTCTGTAATTTTATTCAATTAAAAATGTACTATTGGATTGGTATTTCTGTTGATGAATGTATTGACCACCTGAACCATCTTTATTCAGAGAGATGACTCCACAGCAGCTGATGTTACAAACCAGCCGTGTCAAACGTGGAAATAATGAAACCATCCATGATGAGTTGTGGCCGTGCCATGGTATCTATTTTGCTTTGTAGTATTCTCCTGGGAGTTTGAGATTAGCTCCAAGAAATCCACTTACTTCTCAGTAGCGTCTTACTACAATCCACCGGGGGTTTGTTGTGCATTTGATGAATGCAGTCTGATGTGCCAGTGGTACTCAGGGATGAAAGGGGGAAGGATATCCATTCCGGTCAATCTGAGGAACAAGCAGCTTTATTTTTCATCTACAGGAAGTGGTGTCTAAATGCAGTGTGAACTTTCCAACAACCATGCACCACACAGCTTTATGCATCTGCTGCTATCAACCCATCTTTTCCTGACAACAGTGTCATCTGTAAGAAATCACCAGAGTTAATTTAGCTGATTGTCTCCCCCCTCATATATTTAATAAGGATCAAAAAAGGATATTAAATCCGGAAATTGAAAACTATGGAAAAAGGGATTTTTAAAGTATTCATTTCGTTTCCTCACCTACTAAAGATGCGTGATAAACCACAAGATGTTTTATTTTTGCATTTTCAGCACACATGCAAACAAATAAATCAGAAAGTTAACTCAAAAGTAAAACTGGGCACCAGCTAGAGAATCTTACGCAGGGGGAAAGATCCAAAGTCCAGGCAAGAACGTGGTTATGTGCAGCTTTATTTAGATTATCCAAATCCAACAACAGTACAATGACAACGTTTTCCTATATTCCTTTCCTGTGGCATTCCTTGTGTCTTCATACTGTTAAAAAAAACATTCTGGTGCGCTAATCCCATAGACACCTGTCTCCAATATAATCACCAGGAGCCAAAATCCCCCAGTGCCCAAACTTAAATATGACATTTCGAAGAACGACATATTTATAGCAGTTTTTCCACTGTGTTTGTTCAGTAATCCCCTCTGATCTGACATCGGAAAACCAAAACAAACACTGGCAGATTCCACTCTGGGGAATATCATTTATAGAGTTGTTTTTAAAGCATTGAAACAGTTGAAACAGTCAGAGATGGAAACAGAGATTGGTTTGTCTGAGTTTCTGTTTCTCCTTGAAAAAGTTGTCTCAATCTGTAATTTGATGTTGGAATTGCAGCAAAGCGAGAAAATGTTGATTTTTACTGAACTGAAGTGTGTTATTAGAGACCATATTAGAATAATCATAGTTCGATTTCACTGTGATCAATGTGAGAAAAGTGTCCTCCTTAGACCTCTAGGAAACACATGGTCAGTGGCGGCCGGCCCATAGGAGCGCTAGGGGCGCCGCCCCCCCTCTTCCCACGTGTTTGATTGTCATTAAAAATATATATATATTTTTATTTTTAATGAACAAGGAAAATATTATATAGTTGGTATCAGTTAAATGTATGATCTACAATAAAATCTCACTTAAAATTGCTTTACGATGTCTAAAGTTACTGATAAGTCACATGTTTCCTGCCTTGCCGCAGCGTGTATCATTACCCTCTCTCGTCCGGGCGGTAGAAAGGAGCCCTCAGCCAGAGCAGCAGCAGCCAACAAGCTGACTGTTGCTATCTGTATACTATGCCGCCGAAACATAATTTCAGCCAATCAGCGTCGTCAGATCTGATGCTCAAAGGGCGCCCTGTCAGCGCCCTGGCCTGTGTGTCTGTGAGTTGTTTAGACTCGTATCCAAGGTGACGCTACAGTAGTTGTCGAGGATGGCTGCGTCTGCAGGTGGAGACTCCGGTGCTAGTGGATCGCCGGAGCTGTAGATTAACATTTACATGCTTATTGTAGTTGTAAGGGCAATGCCTGTAGCACCATGGAGCATATGTGTGGGCTGGACCTGTATTTTACAGGAAAGGAGTGAGCAGAGGGTGGAGTTGCAGGTCTCCCTTGAAAAAGAGATCATTGATCTCAATGGGATTTTACCTGGATAAATAAAGGTTTTGAATTGAATTGGAGTTGTCGATTCTTGTTCAGTTTTCATCTTCCTGCACGGCTGCACGTCCCAGCGGCGCTAGCTAACCACGACTAGCAGCTATCCACGTGGCGCGCTTCGGGACCCTGCCTGGCCTCTCCTCTTACCGCGGCTCACGGTTCATCTCGACGGCGGCTCCGGACGGCGCCCCGTCTGGCCTCTCCCCTGTCCACGGCTCCTTCCTCCCGGGGATGCTGCTCCTGCCCCCCGGGGACCCTGCTCCTGCCCCCCGGGGACCCGGCTCTTTCCTCCCGGGGATGCTGCTCCTGCCCCCCGGGGACCCGGCTCTTTCCCCCCGAGGACTTTGTGCCCGCTGCCGTTGTGCCCTCGCCTGCGGCCGGGCAGCGCTCCTCCCTGCTGGGGACCGCCGGGATGTTCGCGCCGTCCCCGCCTCGCAGCACTGCGGCCCCCTTACGACGCCTACTGCGGCCCCGTTCCGGCCCGTCTTCCACCCCCGGTGAGGATGCCCTCGCCCTCGTTAGGGCCCCTACCCTCCCCTGCGGCCCCCTTCCGACGGCCCGTTCCATGGCCCGGCCCCACCCTCCTCGGACCCTGTGGTGCTTCCTCCCGGACGCGAGGATTTTTTTTTGCCCTGTTTGAATTCTGGGGGGGCTTGTGTGGTGACCACCTGTAACACTGGGACATAATTCATACATGGAACTACAGTGGGGGGTATTGTTCCCACACGGACATATGTGTTCTTATCTGTATATACTGTGTCCTCCTCCTTTTCTCTCTCTCTTGTTGTCCCGGGCTGCGACCCGACAACACCTCCTTATTAAAGTACCCTTCTGCACCTTCGATGCACCGCCTCCGACTCCCATATCTCCTGGCACTATATACTTTATTTATGTGTTGCTTATGTTTTTAGTCAGCTAACATTAATGAATGTTAAGGCTTGGGTTAGCATGTAGTAAGCAAGTGGTAGCTACATCTGTGCTAGCGATGCTAATTGTAGCCTCCAAGTTCAAATGTAATAGAGAAGTGTTAAGCCTTAAGTGGGATAATACTGTAGAACAAACAGCTTCTGTTTGAGGTTGGTATAATAAGTTCATCCTTGTAAGTTAGAGACATTTTATTAGGAAGGTAACTTTATCCATTGATAAGGTTGATTTTAATTTGCTATGATCGATTATGTAGACACGCTAACGTCAAAGTAGTGTTGAAGAGCGGCCTAGTGTATGTGAATTCAACCTCACAATAAGATGTGTGTATATTACAAATATGAATGTCATATTTCAAGATGATTACTTAGAGATTACAAGATGGTTGGTTGAGCTGGAGTTCATTATTGAGGTTACACGTTAACGTCACAGTCATATCTGAAGAACGAACCCACACCTTGTTCTTTTTATTAATTGTATTACCAAATTGGTAAATAGTAAGCATTGGTAACACCAACGCTGATAAAGTAAATTATTTTATTTGAGTATTTGTGTCTGGGAGAAGGTACTGTACCCAGTTCCTATTTTCGGCAGTTATAGACTGGGCTTTCTTGTACATCAATATGGACCATTACTGTATAATTATCCTTAAATGATGTTATACAATGCACCTAATAAACAAGTATGGCATTTTGAAACATGATGTGCAACCATTTTTACTGTAATTTGTGTGCATTTTGTTGTTAACTAAGATGATGTTATGATTTTTGTTTTGTTAGTATGCACGTGGACGCTATGGATATACCTGTAGAAGGAAGAAATGGGTCTTCGGAATGATGGGAGTTAAAGACAAAAGGCGGAGACTAGTGGAGAAACGATCAAGATGCCACCTTGTCCCTCTGATTAGACGGCATGTTAATTCAGGAAGTAGCATTATTAGTGATGAGTGGAGGGCATACAGGAGAGTGCTGAGTATCATGGGGTACAACCACTACACCATAAACCACAGCAGGTGGCACCCCCAGACGGCAGTCATATCCAACATATAGAAAGAGCTAGGTCGACCGTCAAAGGACATGTCCGTATATAGACTGAGAGGAAACCGCCGTGCAGAGAGTTTGTTGGAGGAACACCTCACGGTTCTTGAATGGTCCTCTTGGCTTGGCTCTGCTCACCCTGATGGACTGCTGCTTGGACGCTTGTTCAAGGATATACACAAAGCCTTTCCAGTCTGAGTACCATTATGTCTTACCAAGTCTTTGATTTATGTCTGAGAAAAGCTTTTATGTTTAAATATGTGTATCAGTCATACTAAACAGTCATTACTTTGAGTCCTAATGTGTGAATAAAATGTTTTGCTTGGCTCTGTTGCATCTTACTTTGAATTTAATGTGAAAAATGTGTATTAGGTAAGCGTGAATGTTATAACTCATTCATAAATGGACATGTGTATTAAACTTTTAAACAACGGACCCTTTCAGTAGTTATAAATGTTAGTGACTATCAATAGATGGTGATGTGTTTCACACTTTACAATAAGGCTCCCTTTTACCAATTATAAATGTTAGTAACTCATTCATAAATGGTCATAAGAGATGCCAAGAAACATCAAGATGGAAGGGGTGAGAATCAACTCAGTGAACCACGAATACCAAGGATGCTGGCTGATGAAGAACACGAAGTTAGCTAGGTAGCCAATATAAGACTTAGCAGTACAGATAAATGTGGGCTCACTATTTGGCAAGTGGTCACAGTGGCCCTGTTTATCTCATGTCTTATAAAAGCTTATTAATGATTTATAAAGTTTAACCTAATTAATAAATGAATTTGTAAACTAATTCATTTATTAATTATTCGTAAAGCCTTTCGTAAACTATTCGTAAACCCTTTATAAGGGTAGTCTTATTGTAAAGTGGTACCAAACACACAATATATTCCACACATGGATCTAATTTTCATTTTGATTAATTTTTTTCTTTGATTTGCTTTTAAAAGGCTTCACAATTTGATCCCTAATTGACCAAGATCTGTTGCTCCAGTACGGGTCCAACTCCAACACATTTTAGATAGATGCATGATCAAATGCAACATTTAAAATAAAATGAAGGGCAAAGTCGTATTAGCTTCCTGTAATACATACATTCTCATACACATACACAGTGACATTAATTTGGTCTTGGTTTCCCCTAATGACTTATTTCATTTTCATCTTTTCTACTATATTGCATTAGTTTTTTGTGCACCTTATATGTCTCTATTATGTATGCCTGCAATGAGGTATTTCCTAACATAACCTGCCTCTATTGTAAAGCACTTTGGGGTTTAAATGTGCTAAATATATATAAACTGATTTGACCTGACTTACAATGGTTGGTCTTCTTGCCTTGTGCTTCCCAGTCACTGCCAACTGGTTACAAACAAGTTAAATGGGCTGATTCATTCGAGGCCCTTACATCACATGGGCATTTCCTCATTGCTGCAAAAGGAGCCTTATCTTACAAAACAACCGCAGGTATTTACTAACACAAGGAAGTATTCTTGTTTAGTGTACTGTGACCAAAAAAGATTTAGAAAAAAAAATAGAATGAATCGGGTAAAATGCTCCCCTCTTCTGTCTGTGAGAAGCACTCCACCCTGCAGGAGAGGGGCACATTCCTCAGGAAGTTTACCCTTCGCCTCTTCCCTTCATCCCTCGGTTTCCTGCCTCCAGTGATCGTCCCTGATTACTGAGGGCTGGGTGGGCCGATAAGAGATGCTAATGAGGAGAGAGAGCCTTAGACTTTTATGGTGTGAAGCTTTTTCACACGCAGACATGAAGGAAATGGTTAAAACTGTGCTTTTTAAATTATCAATGTCAAGATTATACACAGTGTTGGAAGAAGTACTCAGTTCCCTTAAGTACAATGGTCTTAAAGTACTCCATTACAAGTAAAACATCCAGATTTCAAAATATTTCTTAAGTAAAGGTAAATGTATCAGCATCAAACAATACTTAAAAGTACCAAAAGTGAAAGTATAATCTGCTGAATGTACTTCAAGTAAAAGTACTTGTTGCACAATGGATCTTTTCACAGTAAGTTATTATGGTTATTGTATTATCCTGCATTTATATATGTAAGAGCATTTTAGTAGTTGCTCAATGTGGACCAATATACTTGAAATACTATGTAAATTAGTAGTACAGTACTGCATTATAGCATATCACATATGTGTTTTGTATGTACAAATTGCTAAATAAATGTACTGGAGTAAAAATAATAATGTTTGCCTCTGAAATACAGTGGAGTAGAATTACAAAATAGCATTACATGGAAGTATGTATGTATGTATGTAGTATGTATGTCAAAAAAGTACTTAAGTACAATACTTGATTAAATGTTGCTTTACGCCAATGAATATACATAGAAATGACCATAAAATGTTGTGTTATTTTTTGACAGTCATAAGTCAGTGAACACAACACATATTAGGTTGAAATTCCAGATAGTTTAAGAGCTCGGCACAAAAACACTTTTCACTCAAGGGTCAGAGATTAGATTTGTTCTCCACTAATGTTTTAGCAGCTGCCACAAGGTCGATCAGATAGCTTGATTTTTCCCGGCAGTTTAACTGTTTGTCTCCGTCACCGTCAACACGATCCAATCCTTGTCACCACACCTGCTGCTCTGCCACCAGAGGCTGATCCATAAACTGCTGCTGCACTGTCTGCGGCTGACAGAAAGGCTGCTAGTCAGCGCAGACTTGTGAGAAGAAACACGTCCCAGCGCTGCAAACACTATGCGTGCATGTGATGAGCTGCTGCTGACACACAATCACACGCAGAATTTAATTCAGGAGAGTGCAGCCTTCATCAGTGCGGCTCAACGCATGCATGTAGATCAGATCAGTGGATCAGTGTTAACGCAGAGTTTCCCGACCTGCTGACCCCTGTTTATCAGGAAGGGCTGTTGCCAGAAATAGTAATGCAATGTTCACAGCAAGACAATCCACCATCTTGTTAAAATCCTGGGCTCTGACCAATAGATCACTTGATGCTAATAGTTTACAGCACTCTGAGATAACAGCAGGGGGTCATAATTGGTCAATTTGTTACACATTACTTCAAAAAGTGCTCATTCTTTGGATGCATTCATAGGCAACTCATTTGACAATGCCGTTGCTTAGAAAACACCATTATATTTTTTCTAAATCAAATTATAACATCCCATCAATGAGTTGTCCGTTATTGGACCATGAGAATTGTTAAACCCAACATATTAAATTACCAAGAACCTAATAGGAGATGAGGTCATTATACAGTGGGCATATAAGGTTAGGCCTAATGATATTATGAATATAAATACGATAAAAACCAAATAAACTGCAACTAAAGCGAGCCCTTTTGTATTTTAAGCAGTTTTTATATTTGGACATGAAAAGATGTCTGTATCCTCCTGGATTTTGAAAAACCTTTTCTGTTAAATATCACTTCAAGGGGAATTAAAAAGGAGTTGTGTTGGCTGGTGATACAGGAAGCTTATACGCATCGCCACCAAACTTGAAATGCAAAAAGGAAATGTATGCACTCTGTATTTTTTTTTCTAAAACCAATTTGGTGCAATATGGTTGGAAAATCAATTAAAGGAGTCCTATTCAACGCATTCAGACACACATCCATGATGCCGGAATATAAAGGAGAATAGACCCTGCAGTAAGTATGTGAACCATGACCTAAATCTGGTACGGTCAGAGGAATTCATCATCTCGTTCATCCAAAATGTTCCTTTGTTCTCTCTATGCACTTTACTGCACAATGTCAGCAGTCTTTAGAGAGCCATATTTCTTTCTAAACGTGCCTGCTCAGCTTCCAGAATCTCTTTTTAATGTCAGAGTTTGGACTGTGCTTATGAAAATCTTTACTTTGACAAATGGGCACAATAATTAAGGCTTGAACCTCTATTGGCGTGTCCGTGGAAAGTCAAGAGTGTATGCTCAGGTATGTAATGATTGGCTTTCCATACAGAGGGATGAGATCCAGATGTGTAGTGTGTCTGCTACTGGAGAGAAAGAGGGCACTCCAGTTCTGTCTCACACACTCCAAAAAGTTGAATAATCAGCTACTCTAAAATAGTAGTCAATGCCAAACAAACCAGCAGAGAGGAAGGAAGCTGACGAACCTCTTCTAACAACCGTGTTTGATTTGTTTTTCAAAAATAAACTATCCATCAGGAACTGGGATCCATCTGCTTTGATTTGGATTAAATATACACAGACTTCTTTCGTGACTACTTTGTTCTGTTTTTTAGCAAGCTTAACGGAATATCTAATCAAAACTTGGATGTTGTTTAAAGAGTTTTTAATGGTATGCATAAGTAGACGTATTATTTTTGTAATGTGATTATGCATGAACAACATTAAAAAACATTTTGCCATTAGAAAAGTTATTTCTACTGTCTGGTATTGAGTCACCTTAATACATCTTAATAATTAGCTGTGACACCTAGCTGGGACAGACAGTAGACAATGCACTGACATTAACCTAAGAACAATGGACATTTAATGAAAGGTCATTTTGAGCTGAACAAAGGGCATCCAAAGGAGAACAACCTGGAAAAGATAAAGGTCAGGCTGCGTAATTGATGTGAAGTGGTTTCATCTTCATTAGTGCGCTCAGGAGTTAAAACATTATCAGGCTTGCCATCTCAATCTTTAAGGAGGCATTCTTGTGGTCGAAGTTGAGGTTAAAGCGTAAAAGTTATTAAAGTTTCACCGTACGCATGCACCCCAAACTCGTGCGCCATCATGTGATTCTGATGTG
The DNA here is from genome assembly GCA_902827135.1 of Harpagifer antarcticus. Taxonomy (NCBI): domain Eukaryota; kingdom Metazoa; phylum Chordata; class Actinopteri; order Perciformes; family Harpagiferidae; genus Harpagifer; species Harpagifer antarcticus. The sequence goes on from CADEHL010001172.1 coordinate 25,785,164, forward strand.
TTTTGACAAAACAGGGAATATATGGAACATATCGAGTATACAGTATGGATGTATAAAAGCCATACAGATTTTAACACAAGTGTTTCCACATGGGTGTTTTGATACTATTCTTGGAAGCGAAGTAGGCTACTGGTCTCCATTGACACATCTTGCCTTAAAGTCCACCAGCTTTTCCTGAGATTTTTCTGACTTCCTTTCAAGTCTACAGAGGGTTTTACACTCTAAAGATAGATTTTGGTTGGAGGATCACTCCCATATTTTTGAAATATTGCATGTGTAAGAGGCTTATTTAAGTGCCCACAAATCAACTAAGAGAAGGACATTGCTTAATATCAAAGTTGTTGAGTTATTTGTAAACTCAAGGGACAGATCTGTCTCTAAGGATGTCATTCTCACTCTACTCAGTTCACAGGCCCTGTTAGACACTGTTCTAGTACTTGCTGACCCAGCATTTCACATGATCTAACCCCAACACATAAGTACACAGTATGTTTGCTTTTGGCTTTTTGGTCAGCAGAGATCTAGCATATTGTATGAACGCAGAGGAAAGAATGCATCACAGCTTTGTCATTTATCACCAGAGCACTAACGACTCTCTGGCTCAAATAGCTTAATGGCTCTATTATTTTAGAAAATGGTCACCACATGTTTTAAAAGTGTGGCTACATGAATGCCAAGGCATTAGCTGCTAAAATGAACATCCTGTACTCTTTAAACGAATAGTCATGCATACTACATTGTTACAGACAGATACATGAGAGATTGTTAAGAATCAACAGCGGTGTTTATTAAGCAGCTCGTTGTGCATTAAGTAAAACAGTAAAACATGCATGTAGTGCTTGGTTATTATAGTTTGCAAACACGTTGAGTTGCACAGGTAGTAAGGGATGTGGGAACGAAAGAGGAAAGTGGTCGCTGTGGAATTTAAACTGTCCGTCAATTAATACAAACATCAATAAAAGAGCTTGACAAGTATTTTGCAGAAGTTTGTTGAAAGCTTAACATGACTCCCCCAAAACAAACACATATTATATAACTTTTGAGATAAGCAATGAATAATGATCAAACTTGAATGAAGCTCTGGAAGTTGGTGAGTTAAAAAAGCAGGTCCTGCTACATGTATAAAGTAATGAAACAGGGCCCCCTGCAGGAGACATTATGACAGTCAGAAAGGCAGCCAACCTTTTATCAATTTGAAAACCAATTCAGAAAATGTGTAACCTTTGAGCTGGCTCACTAACAGAGAGCCTATCGTGAATTAGAATAAAGAGAAGTTATGAACAGCGTTTCCGCCAGGGGGGGCGTCTTGCCGTCTTTGACGCCCTTATTCAGCTCGGAACGCCCTGAATTCAAGCCGAGGGCATCCAACAAAACAAAACAAAGCAAGAGAAGATCGAGTTTTTATCGCTTGAAATGACGAAAAGGAATAACGACAAGGACATCCCTTTGTTGGAGGGGGAAAGGAATCTGGTGGGCTTCTTTTCGCCGCCAGCAAAGCGTGTTCCTGTGACGGAAAGTGTACTGCTGGCGAGCCTTGACGGGGGGTGCTAGTGGAGCTGATTTCACTCAAGTATGAAGACGTTCTAAAAACAAATTGATATTCTGAATATATCTGCTACATTTCTATTAAAAGATACTGGAAGACCAACTGTGTCTGTGGTTCAAAAAAGCATGAAACTATAAAAACATGGACGTGCAGTGTGAGGAGGGATGTGTATTCACAACAGATATGAATGTTGTGGCCCACATTTTCATATTAGAAACTAGGAGGTCTAGAGTGATGAAATATCAGTTCTGTTATCTCTGTTTTACTTTAAATATTCAAGGGGGTTGACACATGAGCAGAGTTCTTGTTTCATGTGTCACTGTGTGTTTAATCGTGTGTTTATTGTGTGATAAGACATCGAAACCAAATGGGATTCCTTTAACTGAAAAACAAGGTCCTAGCTCATTTCCAGTGGGGTTGCATTCAAAGTTGAACATTCCTCACTGTCTCTGCAGCAAGATTTAAAATAGTGATATGAGTAGGTTTTAGTTCATATAGACAAGAAGGAAAGGATGTATTTAACTGTTTCCTACCCTATATATTTATCAAAGGAAATACATCGATAGAAAAGGAAAGGAAAGAAAATTAAAAGAAAGATCTGAAGAATGCAAATCATCTTGGTGTTGGTTGAACAACTTGAAACTGATTTGTTGTAATATGTCTGCAAATATCAGTACAGACAACTAATGACAAGACTGTTATCTGTTTATTTTGTTTTCAAGACTCTGATCTCACACGAAAATACCGGAGGGCATAGAGCCCTGTGAATTAGGTTTTCTGTGCCCCAGCAACTATGTCAGTGGTTGAGGTGTTCACCTTCTGCTTGCATCTAGTACTGCAAGAGAATTGTGTATTATAGTTTTTAAACAGCCTATGTTCTGTGTTTGCTCTGCTCCGTCACAGCTTTGGCTACTGTGTAGGTGTGCTAATGGCCTCTTTATCAACAGAGATCATTAAATAATGCCCTGTGACTGCATATTTGGCAGCAAAAGTGTTGTTTAGCAGAGGAAAATGAAGACACAGATAGATAATGGGTGCTTGTTGTGTCTGCCAGCCTGAGAGCCAGCCCAGTTTAGTGATGGAGCACTTTCATACACCTTCATGACCTCTTATGATTATACATGATTTTCAAGTACATTGGCCGCTGTTCCTTTTTACATATTCCCAGATGGTTTATGAAAATGTAATTTGCTTACATATGCATGTTTTGCTCCTTCGCCCCTCCGCGGGGAAGCGCCTGTCTTATAAAAACACGAACAAAGAAATATGCTGCAATCCCTAGCCTTTTTAGTGTTCTTCGTTTTTGTGAGTGCAGACTTGCATTCATGTTCAACTTGAGCCGATTAAAACAATCTCACTTTCCTCTATTTAATTCCATTTCAGAATAACATATTTAATATTTTTGATTATGATTATTGATGCGTTAAGGGGACTCAAGTTTCCATCAGCAAAAACACGTGGGTTTGCTATCCTGGCTCCAAAATGGTGGAATGAGCTCCCCATTGACATCAGGACAGCAGATAGCTTACACACCTTCCGGCGCAGACTGAAAACTCATCTCTTTCGACTCCACTTCGAGCAATAGAACTATTAACAAAGCACTTATATACTAATAAAGGACTGGCTGTCCTAAAGCCAGTTGAGTAGCACTTGAAATGTTTTTGCTCTATGAAACCTGATGTACTTCAAGTTTGTATTTTGTTGGTCGAACGCACTTATTGTAAGTCGCTTTGGATAAAAGCGTCAGCTAAATGCAATGTAATTAATGTGTTTATTGAAGCTATGCAGCTAGTTTGAATTACTTTGTATACTACAGGGTAACTTGAAAATGTTACTGTAGGTGTAACCAAAGTCCTTTTAAAGTGTTGTCTATATTTCACATTATTAATCCAAATCCAAAGTAACTAAAGGTATAAAATAAATGTAGTGGAGTAAAGTTACACTAATTAGGCTACCTCTGAATTGTAGTGAAGTAGAAATACAAAGTGGCATAAAATGAAAATACTCAAGTAAAGTATCTCATAATTCTACATTACTTGAGTAAAGTACTTAGTTACTTTACACCTCTGCCAGAGGGACCAGCATGTATTAGCAGGGGACTAGCGTGGACTGACAGGAAGTTGTTGTTTCTCTGACCAATCACATGAAGAGAGGTCCAGCAGCGCAGTCCGCATTGGAGACTATCCCCATAGCATCCTCTCTGTTTGTAGCTCCGTTAGCTCTGTCATTAAGTTAGTGGACCAGCCTCCACACAGCCTGCTGGACGCACAAAAGCAGTGGAGGTCTGTCGTTTTTTTTTATGCGACAAAGATTAAAAGGGCAGCAGATGAACTAAGGTTTATTTCAGGTGGAAGATATAATTGGAGATGTGTAATAAACTGCATTGGACACTTAGGACCTACCTGGCTTCCAGCCTATCAACTGACAGCTGTCACCGCACCTAGCTGCTGAGCTAGCTTTGTGCTAACGGCTAACAAGTGTTTTTTTCGGGCTAAATTAGCCAGCCAGTGCTACTCTCGCTTCAGAGAGGAAAATAGCTGACGTTATATCGTGTTATTTTCTCAACAGAATTTGACTCCGCCTGCTGATCAAACCATGAGTTAGCTAAGGTGCGTCGGACCGCAGTGTTTGGAATATTTAAGGTCCAGCTAAGTAAGCTAGCATTTAGCCTCGAAGCTAGCTTTCATTCAATTTTTGAAAAACTGCTTACGCGTTAACACCAGCACAACAGCGCACCGGGACTGCTTCAATCCAAACTGTTGTTACGATACTAATACATTTTGGACTTGCTTTGAATAACCTCTGGGGAGGAAATGAAGAAATTCTTTGACTCTCGTCGGGAGTTGGTGAGCTCTGGGCCTGGATCTGGAGCCGGTGGAGGAGGTGCTGGATCCGGCGGCGGAGACAGCTTCATCGGACGAGTCTTCACCATTGGACGGTATCAGGTGACCGTGGAGGAAATTGTCGCAGAAGGTGAACTATTTGGCTTTCTGTTGTGTGGATTACACCCATGTCACACAAACATGCTTTTATAGATCCACAGTCTGCTCTGTACCACATTGTTTTGAGTCAAGTAACATTATGTGTGGGCCTGTTTTTTGGGGGGTTATGGCCTGAGTAGACTACAAACCAAATGATATATACATACATATACATTTATCATATGTGAATTATGAGAAAGGCAATGTTCATTCGTATTGGCACATTCACATGACAGTTGTATTCATTGTGACCACCAAGGAAACTATTTTAATGCTCTTTCAGTTTCCAGTCAGACTTTACTTTTGTGCCCTTAGGTTACTTTCGTATCCTTTCTTCTTTTGTTTAATTGCTCGATTGAAAAAATATTTAAATGTGGGTGTGACTATAATTGTCAGTTACTCAGATTGTATTTTCCTTGAAATACAGCACATGTTAGCTCTATCTGGATTTTCTACTGTTTTGTTAAGGACCAATGCCATGCTGACTCATCTGTCTTGATATTTACAGAGTGAGTAACAAATGCAGATATTAGAAGTTTTGATGTTGGTTAAAAAGAGGGAAAGGTTATCGGGATGGGCAGACACATAAAACCCGACCTTGTGACAAACCTGGACTTTCATAGCATACCTGGGGCCTGCACTTATCTATCTTAAAACAATGTTTATTAGCTGTAGGTTAATCCCAGTCATTGAGCTGAAGGCCGAGAAATGTTTTGCTGAAAACTGGTCTTAACCAGAACATGGTTAAACAAACGTATTGATATTGGGCGAACAAGTTTCCTATGGTCATTTGTCTGCAATGAGAGTCTGCCATGCCCTGTTAGCGAAGAGTGGCTGTTACTGAATAATAGATGAAAGAAGACTGATTAATTCATCAGTACTATAGATGGGCCCCATGTGTTTGGCCACATCTTACCTTTATGAATGTGTTAGACATCCAACCGCAGTTATACCCGCATTGACATGCCAGTGGAAACATATAGTGGAATTTGTGCAGAGTGCATCTGAGTTTTCTAATCAGTTCTGAAAAAAGAAAAGTTGGAACTGCTCGAGACATTGACTCGAGAGAGGCACCACTCATCCTCATCAACCAGATTTAGCGTAGACCGTGAAAGATACTAATTCCCTAAAATTATAGATCCTTTCACAAAATCCTAGTTGGAATGTTTTTTCTGCAGATCATATTTAATCTAGCTTTGGGAGTGGACCAACTGCTTGCAATGTGACTCCCCCCTAGTGTCACTAAGTCGTTTTGGTTGTAGTCTGGGCTATTCATTTCTGTGGGCTTTCTGCTTGATTTGGAAAGTGTGTCTACTCCCTTTGTTGTTATTGTTAAACTCTGTTGCCTTTAGCTGAAATGAAGCCTGTTTTACAATAAACAGACACAAGCAGTCAGAAGGACATACTGGTGGCTTTGGCCCTCAAGGTTTGGAATCTCATTATTGAAGTCCTTTTTTTAGACATTTGGGCTTCTGGCAGCTGTCTGTAATTTGTCCTCACAGGACTTTCCGAGAGACAGCTTTCTGTCTTCATCAACAAGGTGTGTTTCCTTCTGTCCATATAGAGTTACTCACTCCTCGTACCATTAGCCCTGTTCTGGAAATGTAACATGTTGCATTGAATCAGTGTCTCCCAGTTACTGCGGCGCCATGTAACCCTGCTGCAAGCATGCTTGTTAACAACATAGTAGTTGTAAGGACATGTGATGGTAGTTATATAACTTCCATTACACTGATGAGAACTTGTAACTGGATGCTTTTCATAGCAGTGCCTGAAGGTTTACATTTGTGTGCATTAGCTTGAGCGTGGCTACAGCTAGAGGGGTATAATCCTTAAAGTCAGTTACGTCACGAGGCAGTGGCTATTTGTAGTTCTACTTACAACTATTTGCTCGCACTGTCTGAGACATGCTGAGATCGAAGACCACTGCTAAAAATGTTGCTTAAGAAGGCCGCTAATCCTTTTAATTTCCTACCGGCATTTCAGATTAGGCTCTGAAAGTCATCTGTCTGAACTCTTGACGTACCACACACACAAACACACTCGCATGCGTGTTTCATGTGTTCATCATGACCAGTGTTTCCGCCAGACCAGGGCTGAGAGGGCGTCCACCCCGAGAGCGGGGGGTGTGATGTCGTGTCACGTAACTTGAATTTTTAATTGAGCCGTCCCTTAAGTTATAGATACTATCTCTTTACGTATTAGTGATGGGAATTCATTTGGCTCGGCTCACTAAGAAGAGCCGGCTCTTTCGGCTCCCAAACGGCTCCTAAACGGCTCCTCATGTTACCACAGTTTACCACGGAGCCTCAGTTTCGCCGCTGCGAGGCTCCGGCACTCGCAGTTCACGCGCGTGCTCCACTAGCACCCCCCGTCAAGGCTCGCCAGCAGTACACTTTCCGTCACAGGAACACGCTTTGCTGGCGGCGAAAAGAAGCCCACCAGATTCCTTTCCCCCTCCAACAAAGGGATGTCCTTGTCGTTATTCCTTTTCGTCATTTCAAGCGATAAAAACTCGATCTTCTCTTGCTTTGTTTTGTTTTGTTGGATGCCCTCGGCTTGAATTCAGGGCGTTCCGAGCTGAATAAGGGCGTCAAATGACGGCAAGACGCCCCCCCTGGCGGAAACGCCGTTCATGATAGGCTCTCTGTTAGTTTGATAGTGTCCTCATTCAAACCCATGTTCTGGAGCACAATGTTTAGTTCTCTGTGTCTTAATAACACTAACCACTCAGCCAAGTGCTCGGACACTAACATGTCTGTTGGTGCAGCTCTGTGTTGCACATTTTTGCACTTCATTGTGAATTTTCCAGTATTGAGTTTATAGCTGATGACATAAGTGAAATATTGAGGTGTGTTGTCATCAATGCTGAACCAGCTCCACCCTGTTCCAAACAAGATATAACACTGAACAAACATGATTTAATTGTTGTATTCAATGAATCATTTAGGCAAGCCTGCTCATAGTCCTAAGGCAGTCCTTATCAAATGTCATCCAGACCATTCACATGGAGCTGCGTTGGGTTTAGTATTGCAACAACCTTCTACATAAAAAGAAGAGATAACAAAATGCAAGCGGAGGCCAGTTCATATCTGCAATCCAGTGAAGACAATAGATAATCCCACAGTTCACATTCCAGTGCGGTGCAGTCTGTAGAAAAACCTGCAATGTAAGCTTCATTGGTAAATGCTTTCTCCTTGTGACTTGACCGGTATAGTTATTCATATCTGTTGAAAGACGTATCCTTTATTCATTTGTGTGGTTACTGGTGGCTCGAGGATACATACAGCTGTCATGTAGTTTCCCCCATGTGTCAGCATCACTGCGAGCGAAGGTGGGATGATTCATTCTCTCACTTCCTGTATCCTCTGTCAGTTGTGTCTTCTTCTTGCATCATTTTCTTCAGCGCTGCTGCTGACTCACACAGTCAGGGCCGGCCCTTGGCATAGGCAGTATAGGCGAATGCTAAGGGTGCATCAACCCATCGGGGGTACCGAAAATTGGGGATAAAAAATAAGAAATTAAAAAGATATATTTTTTTTTATTTCAACACAATTTCCCGATTTTGGATCCACAAAGTACATCTTATTATCTTATACTAACAGAACTATGCCTATATTGCGTACAGCACCCATAAACTGGCGCCCCCCCCCCCCCAAATCAAGTTGAACTGCCCCAGGTAGGTTTATGTGAAATAGTTCTTCTTTTGAAATAATGGTTTTAGTGTGCAATTATAGGTTTTCATTTTGTATTTGTGTTCATTTAAAATAACTCAAACTCCCAAAAAACTTATACAGCTTTTATTAACATTGGAATTTACTGTGTAAGCGGCCGCGGGGGGGAGAGCTTTAGAGAGCTTGGCCAAAACCAAGTCCTATTTATCTTTTAAAGACATGGAAAGGGTCATCAACGCCTTTGTGACCTCGAGACTGGACTATTGCAACGCTCTGTATGTGGGTATGGACCACGCGTCAATTAAACGCCTGCAGCTGGTCCAAAATGCAGCTGCACGTTTGCTGACTGGACACAAAAAGCGCGACCACATCACCCCAATACTGGCCTCACTACACTGGCTTCCAGTTCAGTTCAGAATTGATTTTAAAATCCTTTTATTCGTTTTTAAAGCTCTAAATGGGCTGGCTCCGGCCTATATAGTTGAACTCCTCCAGCGCTACACCCCAGCCAGAGCTTTAAGGTCTGCTGACCAGCTGCTGCTGGTAGTGCCGAAGACTAGGCTCAAAACACGAGGGCACCGAGCCTTCGCAGCAGCTGGCCCGAGGCTCTGGAACACTCTGCCCCTCCATGTGAGGTCGGCCCAGACCCTAGGGGTTTTTAAATCATATCTAAAAACTCACTTCTTCTCTCAGGCTTTCTAGCTAGAGCGGAGCACGACTACTGACATTTCCCTGTGTATTGTTTTTTATATTTGCTGTTGCTAAATGACTGTCTTTTTTACAATTGCACTGCAGTAAAATGTTTTTATTACATGTACAGCACTTTGGCTCGACCAAACATCGTTTTTAAATGTGCTCTATAAATAAAATTTGATTTGATTTGATTTAATGCATCAGTGTTTCTTAGAGTCAAAAACACTAAACTCACAATTTAAAATTAAAGCATTTATTTAATAAACGAGCACATGTTCAATGTGAAAAGTGACAGTAGATATAGATTAGTTGCAATTTGGTGCTATATGTATATATATATATATATATATATATAACCCTATATATATATATATAAAACAAATGATATAACATTTTTTTTTTATAATTTTCTTTCTTTTTTTAAACACCTTGATTTCCAGGGGGGGTTGCAGGGCTCCGTTGGCCAAGACAATGGTAGGGGAAACACTGTGGAATATTTCCAAAATTCCCCAGCTTAACTTCCCATGGAAATTTACCGAAAACGTACCTCAAATGTTTCGCCCCTTTGCAACTCTAGTCTTAGTTAAGGATAATCCTATTCCTTAATTCCATTAATCGGCCGCATTAGCTACCAGGATCAAAATATGTCAGGGTTCGACAGAGTACTGCTGGGGGACGTTTTGAGACGCTCTCAAAAAAGAAACATGTAGCCGTTAGAATCAGTATTTGACACACAATAGTTTTTTACAGATTACAGAATATCTGCAACAGACAGGGACCGTAGTGATAATTTAAAACAACCAGTTTCACTTCAAGAACTGTCTCCATGTATTTACTTGCTCCTCCTATAGCTGCAAATAAAAACAACACACTGCAATAGGACATTTTTAACGAGTTATTCTCGACTACAGTGTATTTAGGTGGTGTTTTTCTTCAGAACATATATATTCCTTTGTTCTAATGTCTCCTTCTCCATCTCTCCATTCATTTGCAGGAGGTTTTGCCATAGTTTTTCTGGTGCGGACTCATCAAGGCGTACGTTGTGCACTCAAACGGATGTATGTCAACAATGACAATGATCTGCAAGTCTGTCAACTTGAGATTCAGATCATGGTGAGTAACACGGTCCAGTATATTTTTATTTTCTGACACTACTTGTAGATGGTCATGTATGAGCAGATTGTGTTATTGTATGTTTATGTTAACCTGTTATAGATTAACACAAACAGTTGAAAGGGTTTCCATTGAAATACTTTCTGAAATCTGTGGTCTGAATGTGACCAAGCCCTAAATGCTTTAAGACCTATGCACCTTAAGTAGAAACACTTTATCTGAGACAACTCTTTGACCCAGGAATAGTGATAGTAAGAGAAGCGTGCTCAAGGGTTGTATTGTAAAAAATACAATCTAAGCTCCCTTGGAAGTTAATCTACTCACTGCAGACCTTACTGTAAGTGACACTAACTCAGTTCCTGCAGCCACACTCTGGGTGGCATGACTATCGCTGGACGGTTATCATCATAACGTCTGGACCTTTGGCAGAGAATCAGCAACTCTGTTAAAAATAGACTAAATATCTATAAACATGTGTGTTTTCTTTGTTATGTACTTACCCAAATGTTTCAAAGCCTGTAGAATGTATGATTATGTTGTATCCAAATTGTCTGTCACTGTTGCTTTCTCTGTACACAGAGGGACCTAGTGGGCAACAAAAACATAGTTGGTTTCCTGGACTCCAGCATTACAGCAGTTGGAGCTGGCGATGTTTGGGAAGTCCTAATCTTAATGGACTTCTGTCGAGGTAAATACACCCCCCCCCCCCCATGTCTTTCTGTCTCTATTGAACTCAAAGCTCCATTACCCTCAGCTTCACACAGATTCCTGTTCAGTTCGATACAAATATTTAGACAACAGCTGTCTATGGTCAATATAACGTCTGTTTAATTCAATACGCTGCTGAGTGGTGTTATTTATAGAATGTATAAATATTTACATCACTGTCTAGTTTCTCAATCGAATATATCTTGTGCTTGTAACATAAGATCTATTCCATTCAAACAAACTTTCCATAAAACCAACAATGTTAATGCAGTGTTGAATTTATAGTAATTAAACAATTCTTTCATCTTCTTTACAATATTTTCAGTTTTAAAGTGTCTCAAGAATTGATTGAAAAAGAACAGTGTTAGCTGTATCTCTCACTGATTCAATTAGTAAAAAAAAATGTAGTAACTCAAATATAAAATGACACATTAAAGTTATTCATTAGACCTTAGTTGACTGTATCTGTTCTATGCAGGTGGGCAGGTGGTTAACCTAATGAACCAGCGGCTGCAGACGGGCTTCACTGAGGCCGAGGTGCTTCAGATCTTTTGTGACACGTGCGAGGCGCTCGCTCGTCTCCACCAGTGCAATACTCCAATCGTCCATCGAGATCTTAAGGCAAGTCTACTTCACTTTATAGAATGCTTCTCACGGCATAAGGATAGTTAATTGGTCATTATTTGGAAGAACTGTAATGTGATGTCTTTTCATGCACTATACGTTCTGACAGGTCTCTTTTTGTCTTGTTCATGCAGGTGGAAAATATCCTTCTGCACGACCGGGGACATTATGTGCTCTGTGATTTTGGAAGTGCCACCAACCGCTTCCAAAACCCTCAGACAGAGGGGGTGCCAGTGGTGGAGGAGGAAATCAAAAAGTGGGTTTTTTGGGCTCTTTACTCTTATGATCCTTTCTCTGCTTAAAAAAAATACAAAGCTCATTAGTGTGTTCTTTAAACCAGGTACACTACTCTGTCATACCGCGCTCCAGAGATGGTCAACCTCTACGCTGGAATGATTATCACTACAAAGGCTGACATTTGGGTGAGAAAGCTGTGTTTATTATCACTCTGCCACATAGCTAATATTAATTCACCATGATAGTGACATCAGTGTTTCCCAGCAAGAAAAGCCAAAGGCCCCTTAACCTATTTGGGTGGCCCACGCATCCACCCCCCCTCAAATAAGAAAATACATGCGAGTTCATGGCTACTGTAGACAACGTTCTTGTTGCTCTGTGTTGCGTTGTTAATGAGTGAGACACACCGGAGTTGAGGATCTGTGGGGTTTATTCTCCCAGAAATATAATTCACAATTTAGGCATTTAGCAGACGCCTTATTCCAAAGCGACTTACAACGAGCAATTACAGGGACATTCTCCCTGGAGTAACCGAGAGCTAAGTGCCTTACTCAAGGGCACACTAGTAGGCGGGATTTGAACTCGCAACCTTCCGATCATCAGCCCACCTCACTATCCATTAGAGTAGACCACCAAAATAAAATAAATAAATAAAAACATTATTATTATTATTTTCCATTTGTGGCGGACTATATTTAATTGTTGCGGCCCGCCACAAACAAATGAATGTGTGGGAAACACTGGACATGTAACCTTACATTTACATAAAGTGACTTGATTTTCTTGTCTATACAGGCCATGGGTTGTCTACTCTACAAGCTGTGCTACTTCACGGTTCCTTTCGGGGAGAGCCAGGTGGCTATCTGTGATGGAAGTTTCACTATTCCAGACAACTCCCGCTATTCCCAGGACATGCACTGTCTCATCAGTGAGTAACCTTGATCGTCACAATAAACACACGCCCTACTTTCAGCATATGCATCCTGTATATGTGCAGTAACTGTAGATTTGGATGTTTTTTTTTAAACAAACTTGCTTTGTTATTGATTTCTCAGGATACATGCTGGAACCTGACCCAGATAAGAGACCAGACGTCTACCAAATATCCTACTTTGCCTTTAAACTGGCTAGGCGAGAGTGTCCAGTCCCAAATGTACATGTAAGTCACCATGGCAAGAGCAATGCCAGGAATTTAAGATGATGATATTCTGTAGGGTTAGTGTTATATATTTACACAGCTATTATTTTAATAACCATATAGGACTTCTTATGTATCTCACATAAAGTGGTTTCCGTGTCCTTGCTGCTTTCTAAGAAAAGTTATCTAGGAAGTAATGATATTAAAGGGAAGGGATGCTTTGTAGCGTTTGCCAGTTGGCCGCCATCCATCCATCATACCCTTTTTCTAAAGTATTTCAAAGTACCACAGCAACATGTCAGCCAAATTCACCTTTTTAAATTGTATTAAACTTGGCAGTTTTGGATTGTATCTTTAACACTCAAAATCTTTCCTAATACCCCAGTGTTTCAAGCAATTTAAGAAATGTGATTACCTTTTTGATTTAATGCAAAAATTCAAATCCTCTTACTCTTGTAGAATTCCCCGATTCCCGCAAAACTTCCCGAGCCCATCAGAGCCAGTGACGCAGTGGCCAAAAAGAGTCATATCAAAGCCAGGTAAGATAAGACACACAATACAAGGTGAGGGAAGTATTTAAAGGTCACCTATTGTGCAAAATCCACTTGTTCATGTCTTTTCTACATCTACATGTGATCTGAGACCTAGAATATATTGATGAAAAACAGTATAATAGGGGACCTTTTTAAGTTTAATTTTTTTGGGGAAAAAGCATTTACATTTCTCGTCACATTTCTCTTTCCCTTCCATCAGGCTCTCAGACCCCACTCCTACCTTGGAAACCTCAATCGCACCTCGCCAACGACCCAAAGCTGGCCAGGCTCAACCTCAGCCGATATCATGCATCCTCCCCATCCAGCCAGCTCTCACCCCTCGCAAGAGACCCAATGTGGCCTCTGGAGCCCCCCAGGCCATAGGTATGATCTGTGATACCTCTGTGGTGTTATCATCATTCATACTACATAAAGGGGCCCTGTGTTAATGGAGACAGTTATCCTTGACTCAGTGACATCTTGTATTGAACTCAGCACAGTCAAATGCTCATTCCTATTAAGGGCTTGTATTTCCAGTGGTTCAATTAGCTCGTTCTTGTAAGGCAGGGGTGTCAAACTCAATTTCATCGAGGGCCACTTCAGCATTATGGTTGCACTCAAAGGGCCGGTTGTAACTTTAAGACTTTTATAAATATACATATATAAATATTTAATATACATAGAATAATGTATTATATTACATGATTGCGTCTGCATTGGATTATTATCAGATAGGTTAATAACTTCATAATTAACTACGTCTGAAAGAAGAAGTCTGGGGCAAATAATTGCAAGTCTCTTCAGTGAGAATGTCACAAAATGATTTAAAAAGAAAAGCCAAATTCTGAAAAATAAAAACAAAAAAAGTATGTGAGCTTTAGATAACAGTTCTGCAGCTCCAGACGGAGGCAATAAGGAGGAAAATATAATATGAACTACCTTGATATCAAAGCTGTCTAAAAAGTGACGTTTTGAAAAAAAAGAACAATTCTGAGAAAAAGTCAAATTTGAGATGCATTGTGGGACATGTAGTTTATGGGCAACGTGCTTCTGTAAATCGCCATGTAACCGTATAACAAACATATTATATTCTTTGCAAGCTCTTGTGGGCCACAGAAAATGAAGTGACGGGCCGGATTTGGCCCCCGGGCCTTGAGTTTGGCTTTTAATTAACTTCAATTAACAGTCATTTGACATTTACACTTTTACATATCCATTAGTGTCACAGTCACAAAGACAGCAAGGACGGTGGAGTAATGTCACATTAATTACTGCAGCACTGGGCACTCTTCTCAAAGGAAATAATGTGTGTAATTTATGCGTGAAATACTATATCAAAGATAAATCTAAAAACTTGAGCCAAATGTTTTATGCTTAATAAATTTGTTAAGTTTGTGAGTATTATTTTGTTTTTAGATTAAAGTGGATTTTGGACCAAAAATATTACCATTTATTAAAATAATTTCTAATTGGAGGGTCTTGTTTTTTTAAAGATTCGTCAAACACTTAAATCCCTTTTTTATTTTCACATCATTTCAAGTGTGTGTACTTGCCAAATGGATGAAAACAAGAACACGGTTCCTCAGGGCACCAGATAAAAGGGTTGCATCTTCAAAAGAAAATCTTAGTAGATAGTTCAATCAATCGCTACAGACTTTACAGTTTGTACTGAATATGAATACGACTCCCTCTGTCCTCGGACCCTCACATTGTCCAAGACAAAACTTCCAAAGAAACCCCACAGTTAATGGAAAAATGGAAGAAACCTCGAAGAGAGCAACAGAGGAGGATCGTGCAAAAGCTGCCGTGTGTAAATTGAAAAGATAATACATTTAGTTCTACATTATTCTCATTCTTCTTGTCTTATCCCTTCCAGGTGTTGGTATCAATGTCCCTCCTCCAGCTGCAGCCGCTGTCCAAGCAGCTCAACAGACTCCTGCTGCCCCTCAGACCCCTCCGACCGCCAACATGCAGCCGCAGGCGACCCCTCAGCACCAGCAGCTCCTCATGAAGCAACAGCAAGCCGCCGCCTTCCTGAGTCCACAGAGCAACCAGCAGGTATGCGTCCGGGCAGAGCAGGAGTGTAAATACGCTTTGGCCACATTGAGTGTGCTAAAACATCTCACAGGGACACCGATGGAAGGTGTGTTGCGATGCTGTCTACATGTGGTGACACATTCACGAGCACATTAGGCTTATTTCCAAACTAGAAAAACAGCATCTGAGGATTTTAAGCAAATAGCTCCAGGTAAAATGTGTGTAACTAATGGAGGGAGAGATGTTCCTTTGTTCAGGCAATACTGCTTCCTGTAGCCCAGCCATGCTTGATTTTCAACTATGTCTCTGAAAAGGTGTAATTTCTGCACAATATTTCCAGGTAGAGCACATTCATTCTTCCTCTTCCTAGAGAGATATCTGTGGTTAAAAAAGCATGTGTGTAGACCTTGTTTAACTACAAAAGAGAAGCAATGTGACCCAACACACAGTTTGCTATATTGACCTGAATGCATCTGAAACATAGAAACACATGCAAAAGGCCTGCCCGGTTGCTTGACCAGGGTATCTTTTTATCTCACGGTTCAGACTGTAATATGCAGCTACCATGATTTATTTGTAATTTAAGTGTCCAGGAATGGACCGTGACCCCCTCTAATTCTTACCTTCTGTTATTGTTTGTTGGCCTTAGCTCGCTCTGTAAGCTATTTGGAAATGTATTCTTCAAAAAATGGTTGGTATATTAAAATATAACATAATTACAATACTATTATCTCTGGTTTGTTCGGATAGCATCTATGCTTTTAAGGCTCAAACACCTACATGTTGTGAATGAATCTCTCCTCACCCTCCCTTCCCCATGTCTATCTCTCTCTGTCTGTCTCCCTCTTTCTCATGTTATGTCTTCATTTCCATTGTACTGTCAAACAGGTAGAACATAAATACTTTGCTTTGGAGGCTGCACTTGTCAACTAACTATAAATCAATCACAAACTGGGCCTTCCTCATGCTCGGCTGTGTGACATTCCTATGTAGCATCACCTGGCGCAGAGCGTCCAGCAGCAGCAGCACGCAGCGCCTCAGGCGTTCACCCTGCTGCGGTCCAAAGCTCAGCCTGTTCCTCCTGTTATTGCCCTGCAACACCAGCAGCAGCAACATGTAGCTCCTGTCCATGAACCCACAGCTTCTCATCTGACCCCGATCCCAGAGTCTGCAGCGGTTGGTCCCTCAGCGGACCCAGAGGTTGGGGTAACATCCTTCTCCTGATGCCGTCTGCTGCTCTTTTGTGCCGCGGAGATGATTACCAGCTCGTGTCTTTCACATCCTTACTATTACTTTTCCTCTTCTTGGGCACAGGGAAGGCCAGAATGCTCTCATATGGAAAATATTAAATGTGACAATGTTTTTGTGGTGTGGCTAGAAAGGCTTTCATTATTGCTATGTTGGAAATACTTAATTGCTTCAGTTTGATGCACAAATCACAGTATGTGCTCGTCTTGCTTCGCTCAACTATCTAAACGGGGTTATTTTGTATTACTTTGTCGTCCTTCTCAATGTGTGTTGTACTCTTTGATAAGATGTTTTTATACAGTCTATGTATGGAAACAGTTTCCCCTCTTTTTGTGGTGGTGGTTTTCTTGGAATCTATAATCAATCTTCTTTTGCAGATGTTACTTCCCAGTTGATCTTGCTTGCCTGGTTGTGTATGTTTCAGACTCTGATTTGTTTGTTCTGTCCTTGTGCGCCAAACAGAAATTCTCTCCGTTGGCATCAAGGATATTTCATCTCATATTTCCCCATCTGTTTCTTGTTTACTTTATAGACGGCCGGCCGGTTGATTCACAAAGTCGGCTCCCTGACACCCCCCTCGTCGCCAAAGATGGCCCCTAAGAGCGGCCACCGACGCATATTGAGCGATGTCACTCACAGCGCCGTGTTCGGGGTCCCAGTCAGCAAGTCCACCCAGCTCCTGCAGGCGGCCGCAGCTGAGGCCAGCCTCAACAAGTCCAAGTGAGCAGAAAGAAGTCCCTTCAGTGATCTGAGTGAACTGTCCTTTCATTGCACTGACTGAGTGAGCTGAAAGGGGGAATAGACGGTCCATTCATATGACATGACGGAGGATAAACAACCCTTTTACTTCCTACAGCCTCCAGCTTAGGAAGAATCACTCAATTGAGTCTTTAAATAGCTCTGCTCACTCTCTTGTATTTGCATACCTCAGTAAGCCAGTGTCCACAGACTTAACAACCATGATCACATTTCTCTGTGCAGCATGTTTACGTTTACTCCTCTGTGCACTGCAGATCAGCCAGCACGACTCCCTCCGGCTCCCCCTGCTCGTCCCAGCAGAGCGTCTATCATCCAGGTGATTCTGACCACAAATCCACCCCAACTGCAGCCAACAATCAGCCCAGCTGGAACCCCTTTGGGGACGATAACTTCTCCAAGCTCACAGCAGAGGAGCTGCTCAACAAAGACTTTGCAAAGCTAGCCGAGAGTAAGTCCAACTCGTTCAGTGCGACTTCACACCGGTACATATTTGTGTGGTCTAAAGATAATCACTTCTTTGTTGTCTGCTTGTTCACAGCTGCTGCGCCAGGAGAGAAGGTCACGGGCTCCAATGAAAATCTCATATCCGGGATCAATGCTTTTCCTGGTAAGTCTTTGCCTGATTCTTTACAGGATGCTGTCATCAAGCGGACATTAAGAGTGGTGGAACCCTTCTTTCTTCTTTGTGACTTCTTTGTGTTGCAAAGTCAAAACATTAACATATGGCTTCTTACTCCCTAGTCCCCACCTGCTTTCTCTTTTCTGTTGTTCATGCTTTCACGTTCCCTCATTTGTTCTTCATCTTTACTCACTGCAATGTTAAGCTGAAAGACCGTCAGACATCATGAGTGCAGGTTCAGCGGTGTTGACAGCCCCGGACCCTTTTAATCCCCTCTCCCTCTCTGACACCTCAGGTAAATCTCCTACATCACACAAACGAGCCGTGGCTTTTTGATATTCTCAGACCTTAAATAAATATATTCTTAGAGCTCATGATTCATTTTTCTTATTTACTGAAGTAGTTTCCTGGATATCACACTTCCCGGAGGTTAGTTTATGAGTGCTAGTTGTGTGGTTTGGATTTGTACCCAGTCCTATCTTGTTGACATAGCATCCAGCCTCACAGTGGCTCCTTGTCAGCACCATGAATACAGACTGCAGCTAAAACGCATCTCATTTGCAGATCTGTGCTTTGGCTGTTGCTTGGTAACGCAAAGGACAAATTCACCTTTGTTAATTGGATTGCTTTACTGCTGGAGGAAGCTGCTTAACAGTGCGACAAAGAACGAGAGAAAGTTAAGCATGCTGCCTTGTTAAGTGATGATCTAAGCTTTTTACGTTGTCCTCTGTTTAGCCTTTAGTCCTTTTGGAAGTGCATCCTTCTTCACTGTGCAACCTCCTTTTTGTATTTACTGTTTAAAGCCACAACTGAGAGGATGAAAATGTTGAGGCTATTACGTAATGAGGGTGCGGTTAATCTTCTCCTCCCAGACTAAGCTGGATGCACACACAGTCTGACTCTTGCTAATGGAGCAGAGCGGGATTAATGAGCAGCAGTTTCAATAACCACTAGGGATGTAACGATACCAAAAACTCACGGAACGATAATATCGCGATGACAAGTCCACGGTACGATATTTATCGCGATATTAAAAAATAAAGAAAAATGTATTGACTTTTTTTTGTTTTACTTGAAATAATGTTCTTTATTAAATAATAAGATTTGTACAGCATTTTAGTCGGATAGTAGTATTTTAAAGTGTCAACAATATAATAATCAGACCCTGCAAATAATAAATCAAGTTTCACTTTAGTTTTTCTAGTAACTCAACTCTAACTCACTCACTCAGCATCATCAAGTTTATCTTTTAGGAATATGAGCATGTCCACATGTCCAGGTGGAAGCTGGGATGTTTGGGCGTTTGCAAAATCCCCTGCTGTGGAAACAACTCTCTTGCTTGGTACTGATGTTGCTGGGACAGAGAGATATGCTTTGGCAATGGGTGACAGCAGTGGGTCAAACTGTGCATTGTCTCTCCACCACTTCAACAACAATACAGTTTTTGCCAAGAAGGTGAGGCTTATTGACAGAGATATAAATATACTGTTGGTGCTTGTCAATGTCTCTAGGCATGTACATGTAGCCCTGTAAATACGATGTCCTTTTGTGTTATCTGTTGTTTTATGTTCATGGTGTAACCTACTTGCTGCCATGTTGGACAGGTCTCCCTTGAAAAAGAGATCACCAGGACCATCTGGTTAAATAAAGTTTAAAAAACAAAAAAATCGCATTAGATTTTCTCAGTCTCACGACGGTATCGAGACATTTATTTATCGCGATATTCGATATATATCGTTACATCCCTAATAACTACTCTTAAAACTACGTATTAAATAATAAAGCATATTTTACAGACATTTTAATATAAATATGTTTCATATTGACTTGAATTGAAATTAGCTTTTTGGCATTACGGATTTCTAAAAGATTTTAATAAGTGTTGGCCTCTTTCCAATAGTGCAGGGGGCAAAGGGTCACATCTGCTGTGCCATTATCTGAGCCAACACATTCCTTGCCCCCCCCCCTCCACATTTGTCCCATAGCAGTTTCCTGTAAGTATGACCTGCGGTGAAAAGCCAGTCTTCTGTCATGTCATGCATGGACTGTATTTCCGGGTGATTAATTCACATATATATTAATATGAGTGCGTCATTTTACAGCAACAGTCCTAAGAATGAGTTGAGAGGGTTTGCATGCGTGGACAGTGGCGTGGCGTTGTGGCGTTGTGGCAATCTAAGACCGATGTGAAGAAACTCACTGAATGCAGTGGCTTGTTTTGTATAATTACATGTTTTGACTGCAGGAGCGTGAACACTTTCTTTGCACCATACCTCTATTAGGAAACGCTCGTTTTCCATTTGAGTTGAATCGCACAGAACTTACAGGTCTTGGAGTGTATGGCTGTGGACAGCAGATCTTAACAAATAACACAATAATTGTACTGTTGCATTATGGGTTTAGTCATGTAACTCTTCAAATGACATTTAGATCACATGTTGGTCTTTGCAGTCATCATCCATAATACTATTTTGTTTCTTTGTGCCTCCTAACCATATTCATTCCCTAACAATGTAGGCCATGTAGGCATGTTGAAGTCTACAACACTATTCATTTTGTCATTATGTAATATTCTCCCACATTACTAGAGTCTCATCTTTAGTTTTTTCTCTGCATTCTTATTTTTCTGAAATCTTTTCTCGTCACCTTTCTCTCTCTTGCCTTCTGTCCTGTCCATCACGTCTCTCTGCCTCTCCTCTCGGCTGCTCACAGAGAAGCTGATTGAGGGTCTGAAGTCCCCTGAATCTTCTCTGCTGCTCGCCGACCTCCTAACTCCAGCCAACCCCTTCAATAGTTATTCAGAGAGCTCCAGCCATGGTACTAGCGCTGTTTTTGTCCCAGGCCTTGCCATTTCATTCCCAGTATGCTCTGCATGTGTCCTTCTTGTCTTCCTTCTCCTCTTTCACTCACCTGGTCATAAAGTCAGAAATACCCACGGGAGAAAGGGGTAAAGTGATTGTCTTCCTACAGAGACGATCTTACCTTTATCATTACTAACTTCTTTGTACCTGTTTGGAAAATACTGAATGTACTCTTCCAGTATCAGAGTAGCACAGGATAACAAAGGCCCTACGTAGCTGTGTATGTGACCGGATGTATGATTACCTAGAAGAGCATCAGGACTGTTTTAGGCATGATAGCTATGTGATTAACATGATGATTCAGCCTCTATGGAGACAGACATATGACTGTCATGTTTATTGCTTACGCCGGCCTTAGCTAATCTGAACTAAGCATTTGAACCGGTATTCCTCCATCTAGTGACTGTAACACTCTCTTGTATATAAAGCATGTCAAGGACACTATTCGGGGAACTATTTTGTCCCACGCAGCTCTGTATGTGATGACTACTAGGATAATAAATACATGTATCCTGATATTGAAGCTCAAGCCGCTGACGAGTGATTTTTTTCCTAACTGTACCGCTGTCTTTTCCGCTTTCTGTCTCCCTGTAGTGAACTCAGAGATGTGTGTGGATTCACTGATTCCCGGGTTGGAAGCCCCCCAGCGACACTCGGGCCAGCCTGAGCTCATCCCCGCCAGCATAACAGGTTAGCGTCCTGGCCTGGACCCAATAGCAAAACATCTTAGCATCAATTGTTTGCAGTAATCTGGTAAAGTCATAATAGTTCCCAGCCTTGGTCATTATGTCCTTGTCACTTGTTGATATCATCCCCAAGGTGTTTGTGTAACCTCGTTAACTTTGTACAGCTGCAGTCACTTTGTTCTTTCCCTCACAAACTCATTTATCATTGACAATCCCCATCATTGTGCCAGATCACGCGGCTTTGACAAACACACTGCAACAACAAACAATTTACGGCGCGTTTAAAATGTCAACACGGCACTTTAGCGGATGGAACCGTTGCTTCATCTCGGTTTTCTAGGGTGTGAAGCGATCTAATGAATGAGAACATCCACGGTCCACATTCTGCTGTAATGGTTGATATTAGCTGTGGCAAACTGTAAAGTCTGGACCCACAGCTACTGCCAAGTGTACTGCCTGCACCTGGCAGCATCTTTTATTATGGGATTCCCACCAAGTCTTTCCTTTGATAGTGATGATTATATGCTTTCACAGATACAACATTGTACTGGCTTACTAACACAATGCATTTTCCTCCGCTACTTAAGCTAACAATCTTGTTTTGACTGTCCGTCTGGCTTTGCTTCATCCTGTCTCAGACTCTCTCACTGGGGAGGACTCTCTGCTGGACTGTGATCTGTTCTCTCGTGCTACTCTTCATGGAAACCAGTGTGTTTCTGCTCTCCCACCCTCCTGCTCCTCAGCTCCTCCTGGATCCTGTCTGGAGGAGCTGCCGGCTGCTCAGACAGCTTCTGGTAAGAGCGGCTATTTAGTCTAACGGGCGTATTGTGCCATGAAACAATCACAGACTACAGATCCTTCCAAAAATGGAGGGTTTGTTCAAATGTGATATGGATAACAGAAGTAGGCACGTTTTAAATGACAGCTTCACAGACCCTTGACTCATGTAAAAGAGCTAAAAGCCACCTAAAAATGCATGGCTTTGAAGTACTGAGCGTGCCCTGGCTTCATCTATTTTTAATCTACTTGCATCCTCCTTTTCCTTTTGCTCTTTCTTTTGGCTGAGTTAACTTCTTTTCCCCCCCTCCACCATTCCTCCACTTCCTCTTCCTTCACCGCAGACTCTACTTTCCTCATGTCGTGTGGGGAGAAGGGCAATGACGACGAGTTTGACCCTATTCCTGTGCTCATCTCCAAAAACTCAAACCAAGGTAAGGTTAACAGAAAGTCCCGAGATGAGCACTCTCACCTGCTGAAGCCCAGGCTATGAGCCGTAGAGATGAATCCCCCCTAATTCAGTTTGAATAGCTCCTTCCTGTGACTGCTGAAGTGAAGGCTTGTATGGGTGTGCTTGTCACATTCAGGCTCTTTACCCCATGGAGCTCTCACATTAGCCATCGCTTTTGTTTCTAATGTTACCCTGCCAGTGATTCTCCGCCTTGCAGGTGTTTGGCTCTTTTCTAGCTTATCTTAAAAGTCTCCTCATGTTACAATGGCATTCCCTTACTCTCCCCTGTAATGATGCAGCTGTGTAAAGATGACCCCGGCTCACTCTCTGCCTGTTTCTCTTTCTCTTTCTGCCCCCCCCGTTCATGCATCTCTCTGCTCTGCCATCAT
Source organism: Harpagifer antarcticus (assembly GCA_902827135.1). Lineage (NCBI taxonomy): Eukaryota > Metazoa > Chordata > Actinopteri > Perciformes > Harpagiferidae > Harpagifer > Harpagifer antarcticus. The sequence goes on from CADEHL010001172.1 coordinate 25,808,238, forward strand.
TTCCCCTTCATCTCCGTCAACTCTTAATTTTCTCCATACCATCTCTGTTAATATGACGTATTCTTTTGCACGTTTTTTCACAATCTCCCTTTTGGCTCTCCTTCCATTTCCATCTCTGGCTCTCTTTCTCACTCTCTCTCTCTCTCTTTCTCTCTCTCTCTCTCTCTCTCTCTCTCTCTCTCTCTCTCTCTCTCTCTCTTTCTGGCACGTTCCAGGTGGCCACTCACGCAGCAACAGTGGCAGTTCAGAGTCCAGCATCCCCAACTTGGCCCGATCCCTTCTGCTGGTGGATCAGCTCATCGACCTCTAGAGGGGGTGGGAGAGGTCGAAGGGGCAGTGTGCAATCCTAACAGAAGGAACAGGGGGAGGGTGGGGGATAGAGATGGGGTGTAGCACCTTAAAACCTCCTTGGCCTCGCCTGATAAGCTGGCTTCGTGTAACTCTGCTGGCCGCTCACATTCCCACGCTGGTTTTAAAACCTTTTCATTAATGCCTGAGCATATCGTTTCTGCCCCACGACACCATGGTCTCCTCATGCTTTCCTCATACTCGCATTAATATCCCCTCATTAAGTGCACTGCCATGGGGATCACCATTCATCGTATTCACTTTGTCCAGGGTCCAAGCTTTATTTAAATAAGCCACCTGCAGGCATCTGTGTCGGGGGTCCGAGTAAAGAGTGAGGAGGCAAACGGCTGCAGACCAACAGGAGAATGTTAAACACCTTCCTGTTAACTCAACTATTAGTCAATCAACGTTGCAACCGGAGTGAACCACTTAACGTTCTCAAACCAATGAAGACAAAAACAGTCTTACCTTAACCTCTTAGGAAGTCAAATCTTTCCAATGATGGGCTTTTATTCCAATATAGATATCGTGTTATTGACAGCTACTTCTCAAAGCTAACTAAGCTTCAGCATTACTGTGTATTGCCTCCTCTTCCTGGCTGCTAACAGAGTATTCATTCTCCTAAAATTACACCTGTAAATATGTCCGTCTGCAACTTGTGAAATCATTGTTTACATGGCTGATGTACTGGGATCCGTTGCCATGGCAGGACGCTTTATTGTTGTGCAGAACACTTCATAATTTGCTTCCATTAATGATTTTATAATGACATCTGTCGAGATAAGCACAGCGGAAACAATAATGAATCCAATTATTTATTAGCCATGCCAAAGCTAAAGGAAACACTTTATTATTATGCTATTTAATGCCATGTGTCAAACTGCCCTCAGGTCAGTGAGGACGAGCAGATTTCTAGCAGCATACCACTGTTTCAGAGAGGGAGGAAGATTACATTTTTGTGTAGATATTATGAGCTTTACATGAAAACCTCCCTTTCCCATTGTCATCCTCTCTATCTCACTTACGCACCTACGTTGAGTTCATTTGGGGGAGTTCATTTCAGCCAGAAGAAAAAGAAAATTAGGTTCATTCCTGTACATAAAATCACTTTTAAAATGTATTGTCAGAACTGGTCAAAGTTGCATTTTTGTTGTGTGTGTGTAATAATTACCGGCATTTCATCTATCATGGTACGAATAAATGTGACTTTTATTGATGGCGCTCTAGAATGAATGTATGAACTGAGTACCATTATTTAAAATATATATAGATTAAGAAAAGACTTGTGTATAAAGCTGTATTTAAGAGTGCACAGACCCTCTTTGTCCAAAGCCCCTCTGTCTTTTCTCATGTCAAGCATTCAGATAGTGCTTTTGTGTTGGATAACATCATCGATTCAAATGTGCTCATGACTTGTCTGATGGGGTAGTATTTGAAAATGCAGTACTCACAATTCTGGTACTTGTAAGATACTGTATATAACTTTTAGAGATTTTATTTAACAGACGCCAAAACAGAGCTAATGACGAAATTGACTTCCTGACATCTCTGGATTATAACTTCCCCTCTTTTCTCTTTCATGTGGCAGACGATCATAAGGAAGGCGTGACTTAAAAAAACAGCTGTAAACATGCAAGTTACATCATTAAATACAGATGAATCACAAGTAGTACCTTCATATTAAGACTCAGATTTAGCCAAGGTTGGTCTATTGCACGTTTTAGGGTCCATATTGCCTTGGATGCAAACAAAACAAGTAGATTTCTCTGATATGCCCTCACATAAGCTTCATATAAATACTTCTCTCCTCCTCCCCACAGAACATATTGTAGAGGTTAGTCATACACATAATGTTAGAATCGGCATGGGTGAATAAAACTATGCTTATCTTTTCTTTCCATAAAATGTTGTTCAGTTCAGTCATTGGCATTTGTGTGGCTAATCTATGCAATCCTACAAAAACGCTTCATGTTTCTATCAGACACTGCAGCGCTGTTTCCTGTAGAGCTCTCGCCTTGGTCGTAGACTTTGACTTGTGTTGCCGTGTGAAACAAAATGTACTTGTTGTGCTGGTTGGGTTGAAATGACTTTGGTTGGATCCAAAATGTTTGACATGATTTGGCTCGTGTAAATATGTCAGCAGGACCATTGTGGAGTGTGTACTTCTATTTTTATGAATTAAGGTTCAAGAAGAGAGACTCTGAATAAAACGTGTTAATGTGAATGTAAATGTTCCCTCTTTGTCATTAGGATTTTTCTCGGAAAAGCATGTAGGAGCGAGCGATTCTTCCTTTGCATGGTTTTTAATTAGCAGACAGATTATTTTCCTTCTAGAAACCACACTAGATTACATATACTCCAGCGGTTTTCAAAGTGTGAGACGCTCCTCCCCGGGGGGGCGCCAGAGAGCTTCAGGGGGGGCGCAGCGTGAGAAAAAAATAACGAGGAACCGTGAAATCTAGCTAGTTAACTTCAGCTAACTTTATGCGAGCGCCAATATGGATCGATTTTTAGTGACATGACCTAAAGTGAGAGAGGAGACAGCGTCTGGCAGAACACGTGTGTCACTTGCACACTTTTGGCTGTCTGTGGAGACCGGGTTCCCGCACCTCGCCAAAAAGGCTGTAAAAGTGCTCATTCCCCTCACCTCCACCCAGGGGCGGACTGGCCATCTGGAGAATCTGGAGAATCACAGAACGGCCGGTCGTCAAGGGCAGTTGACGGCCGGCTCGGTTCACTTACGGCCGGCACCGCCCTTAATTTGATATGTTTTTAAACGGCATCGAAGTTGCGCTGACAGGCGACAGAGGTCCACCGTTTCCCCGCGGCGAGGCTCCCCCCCCCCCCCCCCCCGTTGACAGTTCACTTCAATGCAATTGAATACCCCTGCAATATAGCAATACTAATAGCAATAATAATTGGTTGGGGGGTCGCGGCTGTTCTGTTCTCTGAGGGGAGGCTCCCCTTCCCACACTTTTAAAACCCCGCTCTAATCTAACTTACTTGATGGTATCCACTGAGGCCTTTTTTGCTTTGATTTCAGTATTCAAACATGAATTAATTTTTTTTAGGTGTTTTCCTACTCGTCTTTCTTGCCGTCCTTGTTCTAGGCTTCCTTGATGTTGGTAGTCATATAAAAAAGAAAAAAGCACACTACTCTTGACTGCTTTTGTGATTCCAGACCAGACTTTTTGAGGCATTAGTTCATAATACTGTGTTAGATTGTACCAAGGACAGACCATAGAGCCCATGAGCTGTATTGTGGGGAATCTATGGCTCTTATTCAACACCAGCCGTCACTGTTTATCATTTTGCTAGCTTTTACCCGTGAGAAGATCTTTAGGTGATTTTTCAGTTTTTCATCAACTGTGAAAAGGGCTGTGGACAGTTGGAAATAGAAGAATGATGAAGGAATTTACCTAAGTAGTAAAACAAAAACTGGTGTTTACCTTTTAATGGTTGCCACTAACATCCTCCCAAGAGCTGCCAGCTAACTCTTCTGCCGACACTGCTGAGGTAAGACTGATCTGTCTCTGCTCCTCTGTGCTAACTTGTCTGTCCCCAATACCTCTGTGAAGGCTATTTGTCCTTGTTTCCACATAAATACTCACCCTCTGCCTTAACACAATCAATTCTCACTAAAAGCAACCCTAACTCCCCTAACACGAGGCACTGCCTGAAGCTGTGCTGAAACCTATTTGTGGAAACAAGGTTATGTGATGTCGCTGGCTAGTCCTGTCTGTCTTATGTGAGTCGTTCAGAGTAGAATATGTTGTTGTGCTGGTTTCTCACTGTTGGGTAGTTGTTATTGATGCTTCAGTGGGTACCTCGGTCATATAGAATAACGTGAACGAGGCTTGGTAGATAAGTGAGCAGCTGGACCTCAGGTGGTAAAGCTGAGCATATTCATACTTTTCTGACATTTTTAGTTCACCTCTGATATGTATTTTCTCCATCTCTGCTCTCTAATACAGATGTTCCAGGTGAGAGTAATGGCTACTCTGTGCTTGGGGAGGGACAGGAGACTGAACCTCGAGATTTTGAAGCAAACCAGGTCTGTGTGCACTCCAGCGATGATGATGATGATGATGATGATGATGATGATGATGATGATGAAGAGGAGGAAGAAGAAGAAGCCCATGAAGAGGAGCAGCAGGATGAGGAAGCCGTTGAGAATGACACGGCAGCTCTGGACTGCAGCGGCTCCAGACCTCTGCTGATGGACTCGGAGGACGAAGAAGAACCCGGTTTAGCCCTCAGCTCGTCGCCGGACCCCAGCGCTGCACCAACACATCCACCTACCTTCCACCAACCTCCTCCGAGCACATTCGTTCAGAATCATGTACACGAGCCAGCGAAAGGGGCAGATGCTGCTGCCGATGTTTTCTCCAAAGCCCCTTTTCCCATCACACAAGATGAATCGGCCGATGTGTTCGCCAACGCTCCGTTTCCATGCGCTTACGTTGCGGCTCCGCAGCCGTTCGATGTGTTTGCTCAGGCTCCGTTTGGGAAGAGAAAGGAGGCCGCAGGGTCTCTGCCCTCGTTCCCTCATGCTGTGACCCCCGACCCAGGAGCGCTGGGACAAGTTGCCCAACAGCCTTTCCGCCCACAAGCTCTGGCCAAATATTCCCGACACTTTGAGGGACCCGCGCCCCAGCTGCCAGTAGCAGCTCAGCGCATCGCTTCGAACGCGGCCTCAGTGCCTGCTGGACCTCTTCACTCATGGACCTCAGAAGTGGGCGCTGTGGACCCTTTCATCTCGGCCCCCTTTCACTTCAAGGCCCCGCAAGAAAAGCCCTAAATGCACACTCAGAAGTCAGGGCACTCATCACTGAATTATGCAAACTGTATCAGGCGTACTGCATGCTGTCACCAGCGCTGCAGCTGGACTGCAGGCATGCATGGGTCTCACTCTTAACTGGCTCTGATTAGTGATAGCGCTTCTTTACACTTGAATGCTCTGAAAACTGACATCATCACATGACTCCTACTCACTTTTTATTCCTCCTGACATGTTCTTGTGTCCTTATTCCTTTTGGTACGTACATCTACACATGGTGGTAAAGCATTTGATTGTTTTCTTGCCTACCTCAGTTACTTTTTGTGTCAGCGTTGAAACACCACACAGAGAGCGGCTTTGTAGTCTGTCTGCACCTTGGGTTTCATTTCCTGTGCGTTTGAGCTTCACTGTGAAACTATGATGTGATAACGCCTCATTCCTCCATAGCTCTCAGAAATGTGTGATTTAGTTTGAATCAAATCATCATAACGTCACAGAAGCTCGGAAGAGGACAAGATGTAAAGATGGAATTTATATCAAACGAGAAATGTGTAAACAACATGAAAATGATGCCCTCAAGCCATGAGTTGTGGGCTTCATGCCGGACAGTGTATGAGGCAGGTGCTGGATAATGATGCATAGACATGGATAACATTTGTTGATATGAAATGTAATTTTTAATTTGATTCCAAAATGGTGTCATGTGTATTATGTTTGTGGTCTTTGTCCTGTCTTATGAAAGTGGAATATCAGAGTTTCTCCATGTGTGTTATCGTACAAACCTTGTTTAAATGTTAGGCATAGAAAATACATAATAGTAGTTCCTTTGTTAGATCAATGTAAACTCACTTTCTTGGTTTCTACTCATTCTCCAAGATAAAGCCTTACACTCTTACAGTACGTCCCTCCGACCGCGTCAAACAGCATTCATCACTTTTGCCTTTGGTGCCCTCCTTAAAAAAAATGCTGCATTGACATCATTTACCAAATACCTGGCATACAGTCATGTACATCTCTCCTTTGCGGTCTGCAGTATGATAATGCACTTCTGTAATGCATCTCTATCAAAGGTCCTATAAACTCCAAATGTGTACCAACAGGGATTTATCAACAACTGAAGAGACACGTTTACAGAGAAATGCTTTCCTGCAGTCACACCAATATCTACAGCACTTATGATTTTCATTTCCAGTCAGGGATTAGTAGTATCTTGTGAGATCTTGAATGGTGACTGATTGATGACATTCCATTTGAACTTATTTCCGTCGACATTTAGGGATGTGTTATTGTCTTCGTGCTCTGTAAAATCATTGAACACTTCATGGGTTTCCACCATGGCACTTTTTTTAGAAAGGGGATCCAACCTGTTTCAGCCCAAAGTGTAATTCATGTATTCCTCGGTTGCAATGTCAAATCCTGTATTCTTTTTCTTTTTGAAGTGTACAATCTTTTTGTTATAATTGCTCACTTTTCTCACCCACCTTGTATACATGAAGGTTGCACATAGAACCTGACACAGAGTCAGTGTTCCCTAAGAATGTGTTTTGATTGTAACACAGCTGTACAATGTATTACAACCCGTGTAGTATAGGAGGATTCAACAACTGACAATACTGTTGGACATCAAAGCACTCTAAATACTTGTTATGCTGCACAGCCTGCCTTTGAAAACTATGTTGTATGTCATAAAAAAAACTATTAAATGAATGTAAATCTATTTTCTGCACAGTTTGAGTCATTTGGTAGCTTTGAAACATATAGTTGTGGATGTTACTAAGCACACATACTCTGGTATTGTGTTTTTATTACAGAATGAGGCATTTTAATTAGATTGATTAGCTTCATACCTCTGTTACATTTCTTTGAGAAACTGTGTACTCTTGCTATGCTTTGTACATCATAGTTTTTACTTACAAAGCTTCACCACGACCCACTACATCAGGGGTGGCCAACCCGCGGCTCGTGGCCACCCCTGATGATGATGAAAAAATGATGATGACAAAATGTGGCTCTTAACCTCTGACTGGTTGGCCACCCCTGCACTACATGATTAAATTGCCTTTATATTTATAGTCATGCAATCAACAACAATAATATAACATATAACAGGCACTGTATAATGAGAACTACAAGTTGTCATACTTCAAGTAAATGTTTATAATAATATTAGTGTGCTTTTGCTTTGAAATGTATGTCTTTTGCCAATTAAAATCCAGCTCAAAGGGTTCATTTTCATATTTTTTTGCATTGGATTTTGCTTTAATAAATTAAATAAATGAATATAAATACTAACATGACTTTAAAAAATACCCACTAAGATAACGGACCAGTTGCTGCAGTGTGCCGCCCTCATTGTCCACTAGAGGGCGGAAGCACACAGACACGCCGGAAGTTAGCCACCATTAAATATTACGTAGAAGAAGAAGGAGCTCGGTTTCTTTGAAAACAATTACAACATTTTGTCAAAGTATGCAGTAAGAAGTAAGTAATAACTTTTACAGAACCTTCAATAAAATATCTTAATACAATATTTATTAAAACTGCGTAATGTGCACGTTTCTCTCCCGTTTCATATCAGACAGCGCGCCTCTTCACGCGAGTGGCTCTTTCCACAGTGATGTTTTCTCATGTTTTTTTATTACAAATCTCGTCCTCTGAATGGATTTCTGTGTGTTAATGTAATGTGTACAGGTAAGGCTCGCTGTGTTGCTTTGTCCTGAGCACGATGGCTGCTCAGAGAGTTCTCCCTCAGAGCAAAGAGTCTCTGCTGCAGAACTACAACAAGAGACTGAAGGACGACATCAAGTCCATCCTGGACAACTTCACAGAGATCATCAAAACAGCCAAGGTACACACATCAAGTGTCTCTGCTGTCTAACAAGTGTTCTATGTGTTGTTTTTTAATGAAAGCAGGAACCATACAACTTATTTCTGATCTGTCTAAATGTCTCATATTTCTGTGTTAACTATTGTTCCTGTTTGACCTGCCAACATAAACCTGGATCCTTTTATTTACTATGTGATCATGCCTGAAACTCAAAGGAACAGGATCTGACAATAATTGGTGTATAGCATTTCTATTGTCACATTTCTGCATCCCTTTAAATTATTGAAATTGGTTGTGATTAATTTAAGTATGTGATATTGTCCTCATATTGTGTCTTCCTGCAGATAGAGGATGAGACTCAGGTTTCCAGGGCAACGCAAGCGGAGCAGGATCATTACGAGATGCACGTCAGAGCTGCCAACATCGTGAGTATTGAGCAAAGCAACCTTTTGATACAAAATGTCACACATCCTTTTAAAACAAAGTGCTTCACATGGTTAAAACAGGAACAAAAACATGTCCGGACGGCAAGGACAATGATAGAATACGACAATTAATATTTAAAAAAATGTAGACCTGTTGGAAATCAAAAGATGTGCTCACATTAATAGAAAGCATTTCATCCAGATGTTATAAGTAAAGACAGATTATGCAATTCTCAGTTAAACAAAACAGTTATTATGTTGAATTACTGTTTGGTTGTAAACACACGTGTCTAACTTCGGTATTGACTTTTTCCAAGATTCGATATATATTCTTTATTTTTAGTGATTTAAAAAAAATTCAGAAAAATGTGTTTTGAATTCGTACCATTCTTTTTAAAAGGAAACATTATTGATGGCTAATTTAAATACTCAGCCTGATGATATTGGTATCTTTGTAAAGTTTGGGATGTAGACTAGAATTTCAAATCAAGTTTTGGAGAAGAGAACGGTCGGTTCAGTGGTTTAAGATGAAGTGAGATGTATCTGTACTCTGAGACTGAGACTGTTAGGATTTCTGTGACTAGCTAATGCACCCAGTTGTGAAAAAATACAATTATTAATCTCCAATTGGTCAGGTGCGAGCGGGGGAGTCCCTGATGAAGCTGGTGTCCGATCTGAAGCAGTTCCTGATCCTGAACGACTTCCCCTCGGTGAACGACGCCATCAGCCTGCAGAACCAGCACCTGCGCTCTCTGCAGGAGGAGTGCGACAAGAAGCTCACCTCGCTCCGGGACGAGATCGCCATCGACCTGTATGAGCTAGAGGAAGAATATTACTCCTCCAGGTACAAGTAGGCTCATAGTTGCCCCCCATGCCACGCCCCTCTCTTGTCCGACACCATGTCCTGTCTCACCTTTACCATCACTGCTGAGCCCAGGGAGGGTTTCATTCTGCCAACATCAAACACCTTTCAGGTTGAATGTATCTCATCATCATCATCATCATATCCAAACAGTACCATTCATCAACTCAGATCACTGTTTAGGGCTCGTTGTGATGGAGATCATCTCACTGAGGGGTTTGTTATTGATCAGTAAGTGCCTTGACTTTTTTTCTCTTCTGACACGTGTCACAATTGGTCAAATAGAGAGGACGTCAGCATCAACGGGGTATGCATCTGAATATGACCGGTGTAAAAACGACCACATTTTGTGTATTTTTGAGCATTCAATGCAGTTAATTGATGCTGCTTGGTAACAAGGATGCATTTTAAATCCTTGGTGTTGATCAACTGCTAAATGAAATGATAAGAGGCGATCAGCCTTTCTGGTCTGCAGCCTTAAGTAGAATAAAGACATTGTAACATAAAGACATTGTAACATCTCTCATGGGAGAGATGTATGGTTTAGTGGATAAAGCAGTAAGGGTTTGACTTTTCAAATCATAAATGGCATAGTGATGGCCGATAAGGCAGATTTTAAGGATGGACTTTGGATGAATGATTGGTTTAGACATTACTGTTTACTCTTATTTATTCGAGATCAAATCTGAAACTACTACGAGTTTATTTTCTCTGTAAAAGCAATCAGATCCTACCTTTTTTAAATTGTCTTTCCTTAAGACTCAAGTTATTACCATGCAAGCTGTGTCAATCACACGTGCTGTGGTTGTTCCTGTAGACCTTTTTAATGATTAAGAAATAAAGTAGAGACAAAACACTGGAGTAGTTTGTCTTGTTTTCTGTGAGGAGTGTCTCTCAGAGCTGTTTGGAGCATGCTGGGTGCGGGCCTTCCTTCCTCACTGCACTCGCTCTGCTTTCCCCTCCATCGGCAACTAATCGCACCTTTTTGCTGAACTTCAAATCAACCGTCACATCTCTAACTACTACTTGAATAAACTGCTGTTGTAAGGTCCCGTTTCCAGCGCTTCTGCATAACCGCCATGCTTCTACCGTATGTGCGCCCTTTGATGTGCTCCTCTATGTGGATGAATGTGCTTATTCTGACCTGCCGCTCTGCTCCTCTCTTTCTGTGCTGCGCTGACCCTTTGCCTCCTACTGGTTTCCGCTCTGCAAAGCTACAGTGAGTGGGACAGCACTGACCTGCCGCTGTGTGAGGCGTACCGCCGGCGGGACAGCTGGGCGTCCCCGGGCAGCAGCGGCAGCTCCTCCCTGGGGGAGCGGGAGGACGTGGAGGCCCCCCCCTCACAGGAGGCCCAGCACCACCTCAACGGACACGGGACGTCTTCTATAGAGAAACCTTGAGGAGAATAACGGACTTTGAGCTCTTGTGGTCGATTTGTACTTCAGTAGTTTAGCTTATTTAGTTTACATTGTGAAGTAACGTCTGCCAGAGTGATGTGTTATGGACTCAAACAGGTATTACAGTCAAATAAAGAGGGCAATAAACCAGAACGATACATGGGAATAATTATTAGTCCAAATAATGACATGCAAAATGTATCAGAAGTAACATCCCCCTTCATTTTGTTTTGAATTGAATGTATGTTCCTGCATGCTTTGGCTTATTTGATGTTTATACATTACTGAGGAAGGCAAACACAAATCAGACAAGTTGTGTAAATGTACATCATTTAATAACCCGTACACATGTTTTATATTATGTTGGACTTAGCTTGAGTATTGAATGTTCTTATGTCATGTTTTATTTCTGTTTTTTACTTTAAGCACTGGGCACATTAAAGAACAAATTAAAGCGTTTGGTTTTACGTTTTATTAATCGTTTGAATGCCAAAATACAATTCTACAACTAAAAGTCAACATTTAACAATGCACTGACAAGCAAAGCTTACGTAATACACCTCGTTTAACAATTGATATGCTGTTCCTTGACTGATTGCTTGATCCCCTCAATGATGTCGAGTAGACGAATAACCCCAACATTTTACAAAGTACTACTGGCTTGGGAGCACTCCAATAAACAGCTGTTTGAGAAACTGGTCTGCAAATGTTATCTTCAAAAAGATGGACATCAAGTTGGGTTATAAAAAAGACATCGAGCTTCTCAATATCGTCGATTCATCTTCTTGAACTTCTCATAATGGTAATCATCTGTGGCCTTTTCGTTGTTTGGACGCTTGCGATAGTTGGGTGGAGACGGAGCTGTGGAGAAAAGCAAGTAGAGTCGTTAGGAACACATGAAGTCTAATCCATAGAGTTTATAGAAGCAAGTACAAGTGTATATAATCCTGTCAGGTGTGCTAATGAGTACAACAGCGTGTGGCGGTCTCTTACCCTCTAGACCTGGTTTCTCAGTGTCTCCCACACGCAGCGCCCTCGCTTTGGGCTCCTCTCTTTGTCTCTGATGCCTCTGTGGTGCGTTCACATCCTCACGATAGACTGTGAAAAGACATATTACATATTTAACCAACCTTTCACCTCATTAACAACAACTCACCTCTGGCTGGCAGAGAACTCACTGATCCATCGTTTCTGCTTTGATAACTGGACTTTTCTTCACACTACATTTATATTTAATTTAACATGCTATTCCTTGGTCGCTCAATGTAAATAATATCCTACTTTTACATTGTGTTAGCTGTCATTTGGCCCTTCATAGTGTTTGACCGATTTGTATCTTTCACTATCAACATGTTTATATTTGATGTTTGTTTATTTTCTACTTGTTTTAACATGCTGCTGCTGTGACATAAATATTTCCCAATATGGGATCAATCAAGTCATATCTATTACTTTCTTACCGTGTGATATCTAACGTCTACAGATTGCAGCACTTACAGCGGTTATGTTGGACATAGTTGACAGCGATGTTTGTGGGAACAAATGAGGTGCCGTTGTCTTTTTTCTTGTTCCTTTGTTCTTGCAGAAGTTTGGCTTTTGCATCCTCGGTCTGGATAATGTTTTTAATCTTCGCACTGTGAAAGGAAAAAACAGACCGTCAGTAACAGTGGTTTCCTTCTTCTGCCCGTTGGTCACGTGCATGCCAGGGTTTCCGTTAGCCGGTATTTACCGGTTTTTAGCTGGTCAAATTGAATAAAAACCGGTAAATTCAAAACCTGTCGGTCAAAATGTCCGATGCTCCGATCGATTGGCCGCCTGATCATTATCGGCCGATATTCACTCTTAATAGTTTGATCGGCGCTCTCTATAGGCCGATCAGGAGAGCTGGATCTGATCGATATGGACATAAACGCGAGTGAAGTGTAACCGGACGCGAGAGAGAGATCAGATCAGCTGCTGAGTCTGACCTGAAGCCCCGCCCACTGTTTAGCGCGCTGCATGAGAAACTGGCGGGCTGTCAGGAGAGAGAGAGGGAGGGAGGAAAAGAGAGGATCCGTTTCTCCCGTGTTATTATTCAAAGTTAATGTAAACTTTTGAATAATGTACTTTATCTACTACAAGTAGTTTCTTTGAATGTAATAATGATGTTGTTTGTGGAATCATTTGTTGAAAAATGAATCTGAATTTTTCGATCTGTTACGATTATAAACTGAAGCAATATAAAAACGACTCCCATTAACTGAGTTTTAAACATCAGCATAGCCGGTCATAGTCCGGTGATTACCTGCTAACGGAAACTCTACCACACAATTCTTATTATTATTATTGAAACATGACCGGTAAGTTTCAAATGCGTCCGGTAAAATAAATTCTGTTCGGACATTTGACCGGCGAGAAAAAATCCTAGCGGAAACCCTGGTGCATGCATCTACAGGACTATCTTTAAACTGTCCTGTACGTACTCGATGCCGAGGTCGACTTCAGGGATCCCGCTCAGCATCTGATTGGACAACATCTCCTCCGTCTTCTTGGCAGAATTGACGTTGATGCTGTCTGGCAGCTCATACAGGTGGTCCTCTGCATTCTTCACCTTCACTTTCTGTTCCACTGCTTCCACCAAACCCTTCTTCTTTTTCAGCTCTGTCTCGATATATTTCATCCTGTGAGAGAAGATAGAAACATTTGGGTTTCAAAATATTTCAATGACAAACTTTGAAAAACAACTGTGTGCAATGGCGCATTTCCACTGCAGGGCCTCGTACGGTATACTTAGGCCAGGCTCACTTTATGCTGCCTTTCCATTACAGTTTAGGAACTGGGGTAGTAACTATAGTAACGCAGTGTAGGCGGAGCCGTGACGTCATCTTCAATGAGCGCCCCAGAAAACAACACAGCCGTTAGCTGTTAGCACTCAGAGCTCATAGCTCCTCATATCTGTTCAGAAACTAGACAGAAGTGAAACAAGTACAAACCACAGACTGCCTGTGTCATGGAGAATACAGTCGCTGGTTTATTTATGTCTGTAGGCCGTTGTTGTGAGTGTGGACGGTCGGAGCATATATAACGTTAGCTTAGCCAAACTCCATTCAGAAAACACGCATTTTAAAAGGGTTGTTCGCCTGCCGTCTGTCTGCAGACTTGTCAAAGCATTCATTCATGGTTTTTACTAACCAGTATCAGTATGTTGTTACTTCGGCATCATTTTGAAACGTGTATTACAATTAAATCACGGTCAAATATGTTCATTTAGTTGTAGTTGCCTGCGATTCTCTCACTAGTTTAGCAACTCAGCCCGGTTGTTGGCCCGGAAAGAACCTCGATTTTGGAGAGCCTGAAAAACTGTAAAAAAGTACCGCTAGCCGGAACTACGCCTAGTGGAAACGCAACCAGTGGGAATGCGCCATAAGTGTCCATAGTCTGGACATTTCTGAATTCAAGAAATACAAAATAAACATACATGTCTGCATCCTCGTCTCTTCTGTTTGTTTCAGCAGAAAAGGAAGTGCCCAGGTTCAGGTCCGTCTCCTCCTCTGTCCTGCATTCGGAACAAAATGTAGCTCGAGTCAAATCATTGTCCTGTGCGATGAAAGCATGGTTTATTATGTAATGACATTCAAGTGCCTACACAATGTTTTACACTGACGCAATTAATTGGACCGCCACAGATTTACTTACAGGCCCATATTCCTTTCTTTGATTTTCTTCATGTCTATAACCCCTCCAGACTTCAATTTAAAAGGGTCATCCTGTAAACAAATACATACTTTAACAACGATGTATACAAATGGCTGTTAAAACCATTTCAACAGATCCAAACAGATGACTTACATCAGCATCGTTCTCTGGTGGCAGTAAGTCCCCGATCAGCAGGGCGGACACGCTGAAACAAAAGGGAATATCAAGTTAAATCCCATATGTTCCATTATGCGTTATTATAAACAGCGTTACAAGTGCTTCATTCACATTACCTGACTCCAGTCTGTCGTTTCCGCAAACTCTGAAGCTCCTTAGCCTCCTCTACTTTTGATCTAAACGACCAAGAAATACACATATATTTTTTAATGATATTAGTTGAGACGATAACATTCACACCACAGACAACAATTCCATCAATGAAAAACGTAGTTAGGGTTTCTAAATGTATTTTAATGGCAGAGCTCGGAGTAACTAAGTACATTTACTCAAGTATTTACATGTTATGCTACTTTGTACTTCACTACTTTTTCAGAGCTAAATGGTGCACTTTTACTCCACTACATTCATTTGTAATCTTACTTCGCATATTTGGATTAATGAAGTGAAATATAATCAACCCTTAAATACAACTTAAGTTACATTCACAATCTACCCCACAGTAGACAAAGTAATTACAACTAGCTGCACCTTTACCAGCTTCAATTAACACTTATAATGCATCAATACCTATGATCAATACATATAATATATTAATCTGAAATTGACCAATTTGATATGGAATACTTTTGGTAGGCATACTACGTATATTTTGATGCCAATACTTGTTGTACTTTTACCTGACTACATTATGAATGCAGGACTTTTACTTGTGACAGAGTATTCCTACAATCTGCTACTTCTATTGTTACTTTAGTCAGGGTTGCCAACTCTCACGCATCTGGCGTGTGACA
Source organism: Harpagifer antarcticus (assembly GCA_902827135.1). Lineage (NCBI taxonomy): Eukaryota > Metazoa > Chordata > Actinopteri > Perciformes > Harpagiferidae > Harpagifer > Harpagifer antarcticus. The sequence continues at coordinate 25,823,524 of CADEHL010001172.1, forward strand.
CACGCTTTCACTCTCAATCTCACGCTCTCACGCTGCCCAAACTATTCTCACGCCAAAAACAAGAATACCGAAGACTAGAAACGGTTTTGAAAACTTTTGTCACGTAGTGATCGTCTTCTTAATAGAACATCTTTGATAATGTCTTCTGGCCAATCAGAATCAAGATAACGGCGTGGTGTTGTTGCAGGAAGTCCCCACGGAGAATACTTTTGCTGTAGTACATCTCTATACGTCGATACAACATTTCTATCAACACGTAATGAAATAAGACCCCACGGTTTGATGATTGATAGGTGTGTGGGCTGTCTTTCATTTTGACACACGGGGGCTGGGGGCTATCCACCCTTATCCACCATGTAAAGTAACTCACAGCCTCTTCCCTCTTCTCTCTGTGAGGAGCAGCAGGTTCAGCTTTCAGAACAAAGTAACAAAAAACTAAAATGGCATTCATTTTTTTAAATATGTCGTGGAGTAATAGATTTATTTATTTCTCTTCTCAAGAGAGTACCAGAATGTGTATTTTACGTTAGTATTTCAAAAAATCTCCTGGGGGAGAATCTCCCCAGACCCCCTGCAGGGGTTAGGCTTTCAGCAGGTCAACTCTTTCACCTGTGGGGAAATTGCAGGATTGGCTCCAGGTCACCCTTTTTACAAGACAAATGTGCCTTTTTATTTCATACAGTTCAATTTGGATTGAGACAGGGAAATAATCTAAACCTCACGCGTGACGTTACTAGGCCAAAATAGAGTCAAAGACTATTTGAGAGTGAGAGTGTGTTAATTAATATGTTTGGCAGTTTGTAGTAAGTCTGTAGATTTGTTTGTGTGTGTGTGTTTCATGTATAGCTCTCACGATAATTTATTTTGTTGGATACATTTTCCAGGAAATTATTGCGATAAACGATAATATTGTCGGCACCGTTGTATGACCATTTTAGACCCCTGACATAATGATAATATATAATAATAATTCAAGTACATCCTTTCAAACTGCTAGTCACATCCTCATGTAAATGGCAATTTATCGAGTTCATTTTTATTTATCGTACGATAAGTCAATTAATTGCTTATCGCGACAGAGACACAATAAAACAGTGGAAACAAACATGTGTTTGACTTTCATTAGTGAATGAAACTGTGTGCCCTTTATAGTCTGTGTCCAATTTTGTGTATTTGTATATATTGTATATATATCCTATATCCTATATATATGCTAAGGTCCCGCTGCTGACACGATAGCAGTCATTTAGTGCGCATATGTTAATTAAACCCATGATATCAAAATCTCACTCCAGCCAGGTACCCAAAGTTGGCAACCCTGCTTTAGTACAAGATCTGAGTACTTCTCCCTCATCTGTTTACATGTATTTTAACGGATGCAGCAGTAGGCTCCGTTAGCTAACATTAGGTTGATTTAGCTAGTATGTTTGTACCTGAAATAGAGTCTCGAAATAATACTTTACCTGACTTCTTTGGTTGTCTCATCTTCTTCTACATCTGAAGAGTTCCTTCTTTGTCTAAAGTTTCTACCACTCGGCATGTTGTATGTTATCTCTAAGCTTTTTGCTAAAGTACGCTTGTTGACGATAGCAGATGGTTAGATTTTCAGGGGAGACATTTAGCACGTACAATAATACTGCGTCACTTCCGGATGTATGACAGACCACTTCCGTCTTTTAAATAACCATAACAAACATGGCGACTTACAAGCAGGTCGGCAGGTTATTGGGAATTTCAGCAAGGCTTTCCTGTCCGTAAGTGTCCTTGTTTGTCAGTTGGGAAAGTGCAATGTCTGTCATTTTGCTGTAATACTTATAAATCAAGAGCAACGACCTCTAACGTACCTAACTGAGAGCAGCTAGCTAGTTAGCTCAGTTCCATGGTGACGCAGAAAGAAAGCACCTATCAGAGCAGCATGATAACAAGCATGATGTAATTGGTGTGTCTTCTATTACTGATTATTCTTAACGAATTTCCCTTAACATAAATGACGTGTTGTATTATCCCTTTTGCACCATTATTTCAATTGGATTAAACTGCAACATGTAGCTTTTTTTCTTTCCTTTCCTGTCATGTATATAATTTAGATTTGCATTGCCATATCTACACTGCACTGCAGCTACTGTTCATATGACAATAAAAGCTTTGAACATCTTTGAATCTGGAACATTCTTCAGGGTTCTTACGGTCATTAAAAACCTGGAAAAGTCATGGAATTCAAAATGCTAATTCCAGGCCCTGGAAAAGTTTTGGAAAAGTCATGGAAATGTAACTAAAGTTGCATCAAATATAATTTATATGTTATCTAATCCCCGAAATAGTAATACTATAATGATAATAAATACTGTATCGTATAGTAATGAAATGTAAAATGGCATTTAACTGACGAGGTATTTTGCTGGTGAGAGATGTTAGTGGCTTTAGCCTGTAGAAGCTAGTAAGCCTACTATTTGATTTGTTTTAGATAGGCACATGTTTCATATGCAGACCTTATTTTCCTGTTCCATGTTAAAATAAACCATTTTCAGTGGTACCGCTGAGAAAGAGTAATTTTTTTGGTCATGAAAAATTAGGTAAAGGTCATGAAAAATCATTGGTGAAAAAGTGTATGAACTCTGATTCTTAGTGAACTGATTCCTCTTTGAAACTGTTACATACAGAAGTGGGAGGGAGGAAATAAAACAGGGTTGCAAGGGCACTGAATATTCAGATTTTTAGCAGCATATATTGAGTTAAGCTGTTGTAACTCTTTACATGTTTCTTTTGTTTTGTCCCAGTCTTGCAGTCAGTGCTTATCAGTGCGCCAGATTGCACTTGCCTTCACATAGCACGGCAGTCCAAAACAGATGGCCACAAAACCCCCATTGGATTGTTCCTGGTTTGTATGCCTTCAGGATCCTTGTGGTCTTCTGACTTGGGACAACACTAAATAATGATTTAACTGATTACATATTTGTTTTTTCCAGCAAGGACCATGTTTGTGCGGACGCAGGACACACCAAACCCAAACAGTGTAAAGTTTCTTCCCGGACGTACAGTTCTTGAATCTGGGACTATGAATTTTGCGGGTCCTCGTGATGCTCATTGCTCACCCTTAGCCAGGTATATTACATGTTAAGTAAACAATTACGGAACAGCTAGTTCAGTATCAAGTTCAACATCAAGTTCACAGCCGGCACTTAGACACACAGTAGGAGCAAATGACACTTGAGTGGTGCTTATTGATGTTGGCTGTGTTCCAACTATTCATAGTCAAAGGAATGCAGCCATTACGCTATGTATCAGTGGCACTTGGGTTTGGTTTGTTATTCAACTGCATGACAACCAATTGCATCTGTACTCACAAAACAAGAAATGACGATATAAGACTTCTGTGTTCTCCTCTGGTTGTCCTGAGTCCCATGCCAAGAAATGTGTCAAACAATGCAATCGGTAGATTTTGTTAATGTTGAGCTTTTTTTCATGTCCTTGAGCTTTAAATCACTTTGGCTCCACCAAAAATTGTTTTAAAAATGTGCTATATAAATAAAACTTGATTGGATTTCATTGAAATCACTTCATTGTTAAATATTCCAAACATAACTACTGTATATGCTGTAATAACTTGTAAATTACATTACACGTATGACATGTATATATTTCACATGGGTGCTGTTTATGTAAAATAATCTGTCTTTTAGCATCATATCTATTATTGGTTTAGTTTGCATAACATATTTTTTATTGTAGTGTTTTAAGTGTCAAACTCTAATATTTCACAAATGTATCAAAACCTCAGTCAATTTCTGTGTTGTCTTCAGGCAGCTGTTTAGGATCGATGGAGTCACGGGTGTCTTCCTAGGCTCTGACTTTATCACCATATCAAAGGTAAAACCAGGTCAAATCTTATATAACCCTTACATAGTGGCACATTATAATGTCATTGCTGAGAATCATTAGTTTTTTCTCTCTGCCTCCATTTAGTCTGATGAAAATATGGAATGGAGAGTTATCAAGCCAGATGTGTTTGCTGCCATCATGGACTTCTTCACATCTGGACTTCCTGTGGTGAATGAGGACAGCACACCAAGTGCAGATACAGGTATATATGTTGACCAGATGTGCAGGGAAAACACTGCAATAGACAGAATGAGTTGGGCAGACTATTTGTGAATGCTGAGGAATCTCCATTTGTCTTCTCAGCACCATCAGAGGATGACGATGAAGTAGTCGCTATGATCAAAGAACTGCTGGACACTCGAATAAGGTAGCTGCTTGTGAGGAGGCACTCTGATACTGTATAAGTATATTTTCTATTGACCATGGCTTCCTGTCCTTTCTCCACGCTCACTGGTGTTTTTCTCCCCCAGGCCAACAGTGCAGGAGGATGGAGGTGATATAGTGTATCGGGGGTTTGAGGACGGCATTGTTAAACTGAAGCTGCAGGGCTCCTGCACCAGTTGTCCCAGTTCAATGGTTACTTTGAAGAGTGGAATTCAAAACATGTTGCAGTTTTACGTTCCCGAAGTTGAATCAGTGGAGCAGGTTTGTTCTCCGGACTCATTGTTGTTGTAATAACCTGCATACATTTTATTTGATGTTGTATAAGCACTGTCATTTTAAATCTCTTGTATCATTAGATAGACACATTGGTGTCATGACTCACAAATTGCCATCTACAATTAGCATACATTAATTAATATTTATAGGAAATATGTGGTTTGGGAAAGTCTGTGCTACTTAAGGTGTGAATTGAACTTGTTATTTTTTCCACAGGTGACGGATGAGGATGAGGAGGAAGCTGCTCAAGTGTGACTTGCACTGGAACCACATTTACGCATTCCTCGCTCCCCCCACCAACTCTTTTGATTCAAGCCATAGTTACAATAAAATGGAATACAGCACAGCATAGCTGTCCTCATTATTCATCCAGATGAATTTTCTGTACAGTGATTACAAAATAAAAATATATAGGAGAGAAGAGCCTGGTCATAGGAACTGATTGCCGTAGAGCTGAAATGAAAGGTGATTATTATTTTTACAATGTCACACCTTTTTAATTTCAGTCACTAACCTTAACTCACCTTAAAAAGGCTTTAAATAATTATACTGTATGTATATAAATAAAGTTTGTCGAAATATGTTTTGACAGTTTTGCCTTTTTCTTGTCACAGTATGCTTCCTTACATCTAGATATTTTTTCAGTAAATGATGTATTACTTACAATTTTAGAGATATTACTTACAGGGCAGATTTAACGTAATACACACTGAACAACAATATAAACGCACCATTTTCATGAGATGAACTCAAAGATCTAAAACATTTTCTATATACACAAAATAACCATTTCTCTCAAATATTGTTCACAAATCTGAAAAAATCTGTGATAGTGAGCACTTCTCCTTTGCCGAGATAATCCATCCCACCTCACAGGTGTGGCATATCAAGATGCTGATTAGACAGCATGATTATTGCACAGGTGTGCCTTAGGCTGGCCACAATAAAAGGCCACTCTGAAACGTGCAGTTTTGCTTTATTGGGGGGGTCTGGGGGGGTCCGAAAACCAGTCAGTATCTGGTGTGAGGGGTAGGGTTAGGGACAGGGTTAGGGTAATGTTGTGAATCGAGTGGCCTATGGTGGTGGTGGGGTTATGGTATGGACAGGCGTATGTTATGGAGGACGAACACAGGCCACTCGATTCACAACATTACCCTAAGGAGAAGTGCTCACTATCACAGATTTTTTCAGATTTGTGAACAATATTTGAGATAAATGGTTATTTTGTGTATATAGAAAATGTTTTAGATCTTTGAGTTAATCTCACGAAAAACAAAAGTGTTGCGTTTATATTTTTGTTCAGTGTAAGTGTGCCATTGCTTAAAACCCGAATAATGTCCTTTGTGTCATTTTAAACGTTATTGACAAGTTATTTTTGCATGGTTTTGCAGTAGCAGACGCCACAGGCTAGGCATTGCGCAGTAATGTTGACTTTAGGTGTGCTGTGTGTCTGGTGGCTGTGCTGCCTACGGATCTGTATCCTCCTGATGCCACGTCAGGAGTGTCCACGTCGGTAGGTATACCTTGATTGATAGGCCTTTCGACCAATCAGAAACTGCCATGGTGGACGGCGGTTGGCTCTGACTCAGTGAAAACAGATAAGTGGGCGAAGTTGAACTGACAGGCTTTCCCGGCTACCGTAGTAGCTGTATCTGGCAGCGAAACTGAACTGAAGACATGTGTGGTGAGTTCTGAATCAATTCTACATTTATACTATACAGCGGAAAAAATAGTTTGTTTCCTGATTCCCAGAACAGCAACGGTATAATTGTAAGTACTGCTAGCATCATTGGCTCAGGCTAAAGGGTAGTCAGTTGAAATTAGCTAAAGGGTGGCTAACCCGAGTTAGCTTACATGAGATGCTGTTAGCTATCCAAATATAAATACACCACTGTCCTTTTGCTGCAACGTCACATGATATCTGTGTTTTTGACGTTAACGCCAAGTCAGTATCTGGGGATATGATGTTTCATCCTGTCAACGCAGTTTACGTGGTTTGCGGTGACATGACGTCCATCTCTATACTTCCCACTGCGCGTCTGTCACTCTGGTTTGTTGTCTTCAGAGGTAGAAGAAGTACTCAGATTGTGTACTTCAATACAAGTAGAACTAGCAGAGAGCAGGACAACTTGGTTACAAGTTATAGTCCTGTATTTCAAAATGTTACTCGAGAAAAAGTACAAAAGTATTGGCATCAAAATATACCTAGTATCCAAAGAAAAGTACTCGCTATGCAGAATGGCCCATTTCACAATCCTATATTATATGTTGTCATTAAAATCATTAATGTGTTTATCAAGCTGGTCAAGGTGGAACTCATTTGAATTACTTTATTTATTGTTGGGTAGCAAGAGCATGTTGTAACTTGAGTTTTGATCATATTGTTTATCATTACTCTATATCTGCATAGTAACTAAAGGTACTACATAAAAGTAATAGAGTAAAAGTCCAATATTTACCTCTGAATTTTAGTGGAGTGGAAATGCAAACTAACATAAAATGAAATTAATCAAGTAAAGTACCTCAAAATGAGTTACTTTACACCACTGGTCATACCGATGTCATTACGTTAAACTTTGATCGAGAAAGTATCCGGAAAACAACTCCTTTGTCATCAGTTAGGCAAATGTATTTGAGATACTTTGCAAGTACCTGTCCATGTCCCTGATTGTCTTCTTCTTTCACGCCTGATAGCTGATGTCTCTCTGTCTCCCATCACTGTCACTACAATCTCAATCACACCATCAGACCAGAGTTGCTTTTCTCAGGGAACCAAGACACATGCTTCTATTTCATTATCTACTGACATGTAGGCAAGAAGCCACTTTCCTCGGGTTCAGTTTTCTATGATCAACATATTTCTTTAACAAAGGTTGGTCTTGTGCCTTCTGCCTGCTGCTGCAACACTTTCCTGTGGAGATTCCCCTCACTGCCTCCCCCTGTCTCCTGCTGATCTGAATGAATGCTCTGTTGGACCAGGCAGCTCTCTGGCTGCATGTATTCTGTTAATGCTTAGCTGTGTAACTGGGCTGTATTTCATTCCTTCCCCCTTTGGCTAATTAAGGTGACATTGATGTCAGTGTGAGTAAGGTGCTGGACTCGCAGAAGAGTTCAAAGTATCTGCAGGAAAGACTGCGGATTATTGCTGAAATGTGTCATTGAAATACTAAAATAGGGATTGATGAGGGTCGGTTATTGCACCGTTGAGTAACAGGAATATTTTGAATGAGATGTCGCGTGTTGTTGTGACACCTACACCTCGCTCCCTAGACGGAAGATATAGGCTTGGGAAACACCCATTCTATTTACTCCATTGTCTCTAAGCAGGTCTTACTGCCAAGGATTTAGTTTTGTCTGTGCTCCTGTTTTTTGCTCCTGGTTTTGTGCATTATGCACAACACACTTCCAATGTATTGACTTGTAAATAAAGCGTGGCTTTCATCTCAAAGCGTGTCCTACTTCGTAAGAATCGCATTACACTGTCATTGGTTTCATCAGCCGCATTTTCATATTCATTCTTATTGCAAGTGTTGGTTGGATTGTCAATGAATGAGAACTTTATTACAGACTCAGGGTCCAGATAAAAGACAAGGCATTACATATAATAAATTACATGCACAGCTTAAAAATAATTCATAGTTTAAGAATAATTTAAATCAGTGTCCTACAAAGAGACAACTATACCAATGTCTCCACAGCTGCGATTGGTAGCGTGTAGTACTAAACCCTATGTTCGATAAGGCCAAGAGGATTTCATTATCAGAGTCATTAAGCCGGAAAATACATTTATACATAAGATTTCTTAAGACAGCTTGTAGAGTATTGACTCCTGCAGCCACAAACATTTCACTTGCACTAGGCCATCGAGGTCTCTTCAGCAATATTCTCATGGCATTAATATCTTTATATTTAAAGTTTTACAAATAAACAATTCCAAGAAGATTTTAGTATCATGTAATGACAGTAGAACACAGATTATTTCTTTTTTTGCACATTTTTTATTTCCTGATAATCTATATATATATATATATATATATATATATATATATATATATATATATATTCAAAAAAGGTATTTATAGTGTTGTATTATTATGCTAAGCCATTTCACACGGGATAGTCATTTTCTTTCCTTAAATCTTCAGTGGCTTGATATTCTATTCCTTCCTCTGCCCAGGAATCTTTGCATATCTCAACTACCATGTGCCGAGGACTCGTCGGGACATCCTTGAGATCCTCCTCAAAGGTCTGCACCGACTGGAGTACAGAGGCTACGACTCAGCCGGTGAGAGACATTTAAAAAGCTCATATCATCAACAACACACTTTTTTAATCAGGCATCTTTAGTCACGTTCCCCTTGCTGTCTTCCAGGAGAGCTTTTTTCTGATAATGCCCAATTAGCTGATGGTGAAGTGTTTATTTGGACAATAATGCAGCGTTAGAATCGCCTTATCACCATTTGTTTTTCTTTGTTCCCGCTAAGCAAGACTGATGTTGATCCTAAATAATTGAACAGCCATTATTGTATTTATGGGTTACACTTACCGCACCATTAATGTAGCTATGTACTGTATGTGAAGAAGTTTTGTTGTTGTATGTTGGAGTTATGTTCTGGCATTGGACCACAACAAGTGGGAACCATACAGTTATCATATACATTGTTGTATACTTCATTCACTCTAATTCACTCATGCTAATGTCTTTGGTTAGGTGTGGGAATTGATGCTGGAAATGGAAAGGACTGGGAGACAAATGCCAAGTCCATCCAACTGATCAAGCAACGTGGAAAAGTGAAGATGCTTGATGAGGAGATCAACAGTAAGTACCGTGAATCAAACCTTCAACTGAATTTTCATTCTTTGGTGCATTTTGGATACTAAACACTCCGGTCTGACCTTTAGAGCAGCAGGATATTGAAATGGATGTGGAGTTTGACGTCCATCTGGGCATTGCTCACACCCGCTGGGCCACCCACGGCGCGCCAAGCCCAGTTAACAGCCATCCACACCGATCTGACAAGACCAATGGTCAGTTGTGTTTGAAGATTGTCGGCTAACAAAGCTAAATATTTTGCAGGTCAGGTTTTTTGATCTGGTTTCAGGTGTCTTAAAGTTTCTGTTTATCTTTCTGGTCTACAGAGTTCATTGTCGTTCACAATGGAATCATCACCAATTACAAAGACCTGAGGAAATTCTTGGTAAGCATACATTTCTTTCATTTGTTGACCACTCTGATATGAAACAGGACCAACTCTTTTTTCCCACCTCCACAGGAGAGCAAAGGCTACGAGTTTGAGTCAGAGACTGACACGGAGAGCATTGCCAAGCTGGTGAAGTACATGTTTGACAACAGGGAGAATAACGACATCAGTTTCGCAACACTGGTGGAACGAGTGACGCAGCAGCTGGTGAGCACCTGCTCATGCACACTGCTGCTATTATATTGATCCGCAGATAAAAAGCCTGTCTGATTTATTTGTGCTTCCCCTCACCAGGAAGGAGCTTTTGCCCTGGTCTTCAAGAGCGTCCACTACCCCGGAGAGGCAGTTGGCACAAGGTACATTCCTACTGATGCTGTCAAACGTATGGCAACTACTTCAGACTGAAGTTTTGTGCTCATAAAATAGTTTCTGTGTAGGAGGGGAAGTCCCCTGCTGATGGGAGTGAGGTGTGATCACAAGCTGTCCTCAGATCACATTCCTGTGGTCTACCGCTCCAGTAAGTTTCAGTTTGTATTCTAAATGATCCATGTGTGATTGCAGAAGTGTGACTGAGGCTCTTTTTGTCTTCAGCCACTAAAGACAAGAAAGGCTGCACTGCCCTACCCAGGTCGGACCGGGACAGCTGCTTGTTCCCTGTGGAAGAGAAATCTGTCGAGTATTACTTTGCCTCCGATGCAAGGTTAGCACATGCCCACATTTTTGTATCACCCTTTTTTACCAAAGCAATATTAGATTTTTTTTTCAAAGATTCTCAGCGAAGTTCCATACCTTTAGACTTCATTTTGAATCAAATGATTGACGTTGTCTTCTCTTGTCACCACAGCGCAGTGATCGAGCACACAAACCGGGTGATCTTCCTGGAGGACGACGATGTGGCCGCCGTGGTGGAAGGCCGCCTGTCCATTCACAGGATAAAGCGTACGGCCGGAGACTATCCAGCCCGCGCCATCCAGACCCTGCAGATGGAGCTGCAACAGATCATGAAGGGTGAGTGGAGGGTCAAGACTTTGATCCGTTTGTTTCAACTGCTTGTTTAGCTGAGCTGGCTGTTAACTTCCTGCCCTGAGGCCGGCCTTCTTATCATCCAGCTCGCTTCAAACCCACTGTATCAGCTGCACCCCCAGGCCAGCCACTGTCAATACAATGATTGTTGTAGGAATGTATCGCCCTCAACTTCCCTATCTGAGCCTGAGCTGACATTTAGTGTAGTCAAAAGATAGAAGTACAGAGGAGCATATTTTAATGTTTATAGCTTTGTTAATTAAACAAAGGGTAATGAGTTTTAAAGTCTATATTTGAGCTGTAATTGAAGAGAAGTTACATTTTAGTTTATTTATTGTTGAGACTTGGATGAGAAGTGGGACTTTCATGGCTCAAATCTCCCATGAGGCTGTAGGCTGGGACCAATAACCTCCCAGGGTCTCAGCTGGTTGCCTCTTCGTGCGGTTTCCTTCTGTTCTCACTCTTTGTCTAAGCCAAGTTAAGTGCATGTTAGCTTTAGCTTCACAATTACTCTACAGACATGCGAGAGGTATTAGTTATATCTCAAAAGGGGAAAATACTCCTTTTGATTTGGACTAGGGCTGCACGATTTGGGGAAATAATCTAATTGTGATTTTTCTGACAGATTTTGCGATTTTGTTTTTAAGCGACCCAACTGAAGTTTATTGTAAAATGCGGCAATATCTCCGACTAGGAAGGTCGCATCAACGTGCTCCCGTCTCTATCACCCCGCAGCCCGGGCTACGAGTGAAAGAACTAAACTTACATGAAACTTCCGTTGTGTTGCTTTAAAGTCAAGCTTCAAGTTTAAGATTCACCCTGTAATAGATGTAACACATGTGATGGAGCATTACTAACCTGACTCAGGTGGTTTGTTTCACCGAACCATCTAGGAAAGCTCCATTGGAAGCCATTTGGAAAAGTATTTCAAAAATACTTGGCAGGTGATTAGATCAATCTGTCTGTCACCTACTATCATGGGCCACTTCTGATTGGTTAACAATGGCTGATACATGTGGAGCACAGCACTTCTGATTGGTGTGGATGACTGACACACAAGAAGAACAACAACAAAAAAATCGCAGGCTTTGCGTTTTGATAATTGCGTCATTTCAAATCGCTTAATCGTTCAGCCCTAATTTGGACTATGGCTGCATTGTTATGATCTCACTTTTTTAATTATTGGTTAATCTGCAGAATCTTTTTTTTTAAGTAATGTATTTAGTCCAAAGTGGGGGAAACGTCTTTCTCGACCTCTCAGGACCCAGCGATGTCGTTACATTGGCATTTGATCCAAACAGCAGTGCAAAACCAGACCGTCCTGTATGACAACAAGTGCAAATTGGCAACAGCTATCCAGCATTCATGCCTTCACACAAAACCTCACATCCACTTGATCTCATTCCAAATGTTTCTCTGGGCGAAAAACTGAGGCCGCCAGAGGGTGGGGACATTTTTGTCAACCGACCCATAGAGCAAGCTTTAGAGCTCATGGTTGCAAACGGAGCAGAACACCCTCATGTGAGAACCTGGAAAAAACAAATAGCTAATCGTTGCAGTTTTTAAAGAAGGACAAATTGATTGAATAAAAACATGTGTTCATTATCCGGTGAAATGTTGCATAAAATGGGTGGCGTGCCTCACACTGTGTATCCCAGATAGCTGTGAACACTTAAACCTCTTGGCCGTCCACACAAAGAGAAATGTGACTTTATAAATCACGTTGCTCTTGCTGAGTAATCCAGCAGAGGGCAGAGGTAAACTGATGCTGGCTGCTCTCTACATTCATTCGTGGTCCTGTCATTACTCAGCCTTTCCTCCGTTTCACTTTCTGGAGCCTTTCTGCTGAATAACCAAAATCACATGACCCACATAGCCGTCAGAGGCCGGTTCAAAAACACTCTCATACTTCAGTGTCACTGATTATTATTGATGGAAAAACACTATCTCCCTTTCTCATGTTTGCTTTTACAACATTTAAAGGATGCCTTACCTTTTGGCTATGACCATTTTAACAAAGCAACAGTAACTCCCCGCGTTCCAAACAAAGCCTGATTTATCAGTAACACATTGTAAAGATGTTCATGGTTCTCCAGGAGCTTGTGGTTTGCATTTTCAGGCACTTAATCTGAGTCGAGAAGACCCTTTCAGGCGGTCACGTGTGGGCTCACACTTTATTAAAAAGTCCATCAGTGTTCTTAAGAGGCATCAAACCTCTTTAAGAGTGGAAACTGATTTCTGATCCTCCCACCACAGGCAACTACAGCTCCTTCATGCAGAAGGAGATCTTTGAGCAGCCCGAGTCTGTGGTCAATACCATGAGGGGGAGAATCAACTTCGAGAACAACACAGGTTCGTGTTCTCAGTCGGGCATTCATGTAATAAAACGGCAAATGGATGCACTATTTTCTGCTCTGTCCTACCGTGCATGATGCTGAAACGCATGCTCAAATGTCTCTTGTTAAGGATGTATTATAAGCAAAGCACATGTATTAGTTTGTTCAGATGACTAGCCTTGCTGTCACTTTGTTATAAAAATCTTAGTTTGAAAACAAGGGAAGTTAAGTATGTATCCAAGATGAACTATGTGCTTTTGTCTCACTGTGCTTAAGAACATTTGAATGAGCTACACACTTGTTGTCTTAAAAGATTCTCTCATGGGCTCCGGGTGGACCTTTTGGAATGAGGCGGAAACTAATAGAGTAGCATGATGGATTAGCTGTTTTGCTTTTCAGTGACCCTGGGCGGACTGAAGGACCACATCAAAGAGATCCAGAGGTGTCGGCGGCTGATCCTCATCGCCTGCGGGACCAGCTACCACGCTGGGGTAGCGGTGAGTCACCGCTCGCCTAGTGCTTTCTCTTCTTTGGTGTAAACGCACATTACGGGAAACATGTCTGTGTTGTGTTTCCACGTGAACTAGTCGGTCGTGTCTGTAATGTGGACACAGGTGAGGTTTGAGCACACTTTCTGTTGTGAGCTGGATGATGCTGAGCAGTGCTTTTCTTTCCTCCCCAGACCCGGCAGGTCCTGGAGGAGCTGACCGAGCTGCCGGTCATGGTGGAGCTGGCCAGTGACTTCCTGGACAGAAACACCCCCGTCTTCCGAGACGACGTCTGCTTCTTCATCAGCCAGTCAGGTGTGCAGGCCGGTGCCATCTGGACTTAATCTGAATACACATTCCCCATTTGTCCACTTTCCCCTCCTGGAAGATTTATCTGTTCTTGTGCTCATCTTGAGCCTTGTAAAACGTCTGTAGCACAGCTGAGTTTTCTCTCTGTTCTGCTGCAGTCTTCTGTTTCTTTGGTGTGAGGTTTATTTATTTAGGCGTGTCTAATATTTTTGAGACGGTTAAGCTGTTTCAAATCAGCCCTGTTTTAGTGAAAAGACCATTTCCTAACCAACTAATAGATCAGCATTATTATATTGTCAGAGCTGTTGCTTCTGTTCCATTGCATAAACCGTTGTCTAAATGTTTTTCTACTCCTGCCCCTCCTCCAGGGGAAACTGCCGACACCCTCATGGCCCTGCGCTACTCTAAGGAGAGAGGAGCTCTGACCGTGGGAATCACCAACACCGTGGGCAGCTCCATCTCCAGGGAGACCGACTGCGGAGTCCACATCAACGCTGGGCCTGAGATCGGAGTAGCCAGCACCAAGGTGAGCCTGTCTTTGTGTATTCTAGAGAGCTGCAATGTCTGGGGATTGTGTGTACAGTGTCTTCCTCTGCAAACAGGCATTTTCAAGAAGGGTAAGGTCGCACAAAATGCAATAACTCTTATTTTCCCGGAGGTGCTTGTTAGCTGAGTTACATTGTTTGCCATATAACGGCAATGCCCTGGTTTAAATTCCAGCCTTGGGACCTTTGCATGTCACACCCCCCTCTCTCTCTTTCTCGCCCTTGCTACACTCTGACATTGTCTTACCTGGCTGTTTGTCAATACCTTTGGACAGTACATACCTGTTGGAGACAAATATACATGTGACATGAACTGTTATCAAATATTACATTTAATACAAAATATAGCTACATCTTTTCCATTGCTCAGTTGAGAAAGACAACCCAGATGTGTCCCTGAAAAGCTGTCCCATTTTCTCCTGAGTGGGGAGGTGTAACTCACATCAAATCCCTGAAAGTAATTGCATGCGTAGATGGCAACTGGTTTGGAGAAAACACTTGATATCTTTGATGAACTGACCTTTTTATACTGACTTTGACAAAACTGTCCACCAAGTTGTGGAATTATCTCATGAATGAACTCAACGGCCACTGACACTGAATGAAGCCCAGATGAAAACTCCATCGTGAGTCTCCCCCCGCCTCCTGACATTTTCCTCCTCTCTGAACCCTCGGGGGTTGAATGAGCCTGATATTCTCATCTCAACGCGTGTCAAGACAGGTTTCTTCATTTTCTGCCTCTCTTTCCCCCCCCCCCCCCCCCATCCCCTTCTACTAAACCAAAAGGTTTTGCTCATTTGGACAGAGAAGTAGAGGAGCCCCCGCCCCAGTTGGCCCGGCCCTGGCTTGGCTCGGGGACTCTCTCTCTCTGCGCCAAAGTCCCAGAGCACGCCTCGGAGACGCCATCATTAACTGCTTGGCTGCCTGGGCCACACACCCAAACCCAACTCCACCAAATGCTGCAACCTAGCTCGTCAAATCCCTGCACTATACATACATGACTAGGGCTGAATGATTCATCGATTTTAAATGATTCAATTATCAAATCGCAAAGCCTGCGATTTTGTTGTTCTTCTTGTGTGTCAGTCATCCACACCAATCAGAAGTGCTGTGCTCCACATGTACCAGTCATTGTTAACCAATCAGAAGTGGCCCATGATAGTAGGTGATAGACAGATTGATCCAATCACCTGCCAAGTATTTTTGAAATACTTTTCCAAATGGCTTCCAATGGAGCTTTCCTAGATAGTTCGGTGAAACAAACCATCTGAGTCAGGTTAGTAATGCTCCATCACATGTGTTACATCTATGACAGGGTGAATCTTAAACTGAAGCTCGGCTTTAAAGCAACCCAACGGAAGTTTCATTTAAGTTTAGTTCTTTCACTCGTAGCCCGGGCTGCGGGGGTGCTAGAGACGGGAGCACATTGCTGCGACCTTCCTAGCCGGAGGTATGGCCGGATTTTACAATAAACTTCCGTTGGATCGCTAAAAACAAAATCGCAAATCGTGATATCTGTCAGAAAAATCGCAATTAGATTATTTCCCCAAATCGTGCAGCCCTACATGTGACACAAAAATCCTCTACATTGCTTCTATTTTCAAATGGATAAGCAAAAATAAAAAGGAGAAAACAGCCTTTTCCAATTCGCATGATCATATTCAAGATTTACGGAATAAATGGAGACAAAAACATTTTGAAGCTGTGAAAATGTCAACTAATGAAATGGAGACTGTATGGATTACAGTGCAGTATCCGTTGGTAATTTACAGCGTCGCATCGTTCGTTTCTAGTCAACAACTGCGTCTCTTTGAAAATAAATGTGTTTATGTAAGGGGTTCATCTCTGCTGGGGAACCGTTGGCATGTTCTGCATGAAACACGCTACAAAGTTGATGACATGAGCACTTGGAGAACCCCACAGTTGACTATGTTGAATAATATGTTGCCACCTCTGACTTGCTCGCACAGACGGTCAGAGTTCTGAGGAGCTGTGGTTAGCGTGTTGCCTGGAGGAGGGGAAAAAACAGTGTAAAGGTTTTACAGCCATTTTCTTGGCAATAGACACCGGCATGTCTGAGTCCAGAGGGTCTCGTGAAACGACTTGGCCTCACTGGAGCACTGATTCAATCTCCCTAATGGGCATGGAAGGCCTCCAAACGTGCCTGCAGATGAAGGAAAGGAGACAAAGTGTGCGGGATGACGGCAGGCAGGCATGGAGTCTCAGATGTGCTGCGGTTGTGTGAGCCGTGACATTTGCAGAATGATCAGAGGGTGTGCGCTCTGACGGGATGTTGTGTGTCCACACAGGATGTGAGCTCCTCTGCTGCATGCTGCTTGACGTGTACTAAATCCAAAGTCTTCTTCTATTCTCATCTGGTGCAGATTATTACTGAGACAGAGTTCAGTATAATAAGAGAGGGAGAGAGAGAAATAGGACCTGCTTTTCCATAACCATTTGTGCACGTGTATTATACTGTATATTTCAAGGAATACTCTGGTTTAATTATTAATATTACACTACTATATACATTGTAATATTCACATTTTTAATTATTTATTGTTATATATTGTGGTACAATGTTCACATTTTTTCCAACGTATCTATTGCACTTTTAACTTGAACTTAGTTTATATGAATGTTTATTCTACATTATTTTATTGTAAAATGGAGCACTTTTCATGAAACCAAACATAACCCAGGATTTAAATAAAATGAATCTATTAAATAAAGATTCTGCAAAGTTGAAATTCGACCCCGAAGTTTAAATGTAAATCTGACGTTAATAACACTCTGCTCTTCTGACTCTGCAGGCGTACACCAGCCAGTTCGTGGCCCTCATCATGTTTGCGCTGTTGATGAGCGACGACAGGATTTCCATGCAGCCCCGACGCCGAGAGATAATCCAGGGCCTGAGGGTCCTCCCAGGTAAATTAAGCCAAGCCTTTTCTGATTCAGACACGGACATCCTGATCACATGTGAGATCAAAATGTATAGGGATAGAAAGCCAGCCCTCCGAGCAGAGATCAAGTGAACCCAAAGCATGGTTCATATTTGTTTATACAATGCTCTTGGATGAGGAAGTGATTCGATGAGAGCGGGATCAGGGGAAGAGAGCGCTGTAGGCTGTGGCTTCTCTGGATCTAAAGCATATGATAGAATCTCCCTCATTGCAAACTAATGCCTGCACAACAGTATGAGTTCATAATCCAGCATTTGATGGGAGCAGCATGTTGACAGTAAGACAGTTGACATTAGGGTTGCCAACCGTCCCGTATTAGCCGGGACGCCCCGTATTTGAGCTAAAAGGGGCGTGTCCCGTACGGGACTTTGTTTGTCCCGGACTCCCGTGTAAAGGGAAAAATAAAAAAATATTTTTCTCTTTGTGCGCAATGCAGTGTGTCTGGCTGCGTGCCTGTGTGTTTGTGTGCTGTATGGGAAGGGCGCTAGGACCGCTCAGTTGACTGTGTGTGTGTGTGTGTGTGGAGATTGCTGGGAAAATGGTTGGTTGAAGGATAACATTAAGTCTAATAATGATGTACCGTGCATGTTCACATCATGTATACTTTGCATTACTTAATACCATTTTTCAAATATTTTATTTTTTAACATTTTGGACAAAATAGCCAATTGTACATCGAGGTGCCCAGATGTCCCTAGTGCCCACCTATCCGATTTGAACATGCTGATGTACAATGTGATGTAGTAGCCTAATGCAGGTGTAAGACCATTGTGTTTGTATTGTGTTATAGGTATGCATAGTTTTCTATGCATTTTGAGGGTTTTGACCCCAAAAACATTTTCGAACCCTAGGGGCTGGCTCCCCCAAAATAATTAAATAACATAACCCTAACACCGAATTAAAATAACAAAAAAAAGTAACTAAATCCACCAGAAACCCGAAAATCTTCGCGCGCGACACATGCATGTGTCCCGTTTCTCCATTTCTGGAAGTTGGCAACCCTAGTTGACATCCTCACCAGAGTTGCGTGTTACTGTAATAATATTACTTTTGTGCTTAGCGGAGTAGTGTAACGCGCTACTTTTATAATTCAGTAATCACACTACAGTTACTAACATTGCCCCGACACACGTTACTTCATTACTTACTAAAATCAGTCATCACACTGACAGACAAGAGGGGTTTCCGCCGCAGGTTTATATGTATGTAATCTGCGCGCGCGTCCACATCTCCACGTGCAGTGCTGCATAAACATGGCTGAGTCAGCGATAACTTTGGAGGGGTGGAGGTATGCCCATTATTTTGAGTTCGTATGAAGAATAGACAGGAATGTGACGGTGAGGTGCAAACTGTGTCCAGGCCAGAAGCTGTTATCCACTGCTGGAAACACCACGTAAACACCTGCAAAGAACACATGCTAAGGTGACGCTAATAGCTAAGGACCCCCGAACCCAGAGTGAGGATGTTGTGAGTGCGCCGACTCCGAAGCAGCAACAATTAGAGTTTGGAGGACCGGTAACCAAAGCAGAGATGGCTTGTAGCATCCTTCATAGTAGAGGAAATGTTGCCCATTTGCAAAGTGGAATCACCATCGTTCAGAGATATACTGCGCAACATACAGATAGCAGGAGCCCGAGGACAGCCATGGTCAGAGAACATTCAGGAGCTATCTCAGTCTATGCGACAATGGAAACTGAACTATAGAGAACATTTGAAATGTTAGCAGTCTGCGTGATCTGCCTGTAGGGAGGGGCGGGCCGGCCTGCGAGTAAAGTAACGAGTTACTTTATGTAGAGAGTAACGAAGTAGTGTAATATTACTTTTTTTTAAAAAGTAAACATTTCAAATGTCAAATCCATAATTGCATATTTGTTCCGGTCACGTCTTTTACAGATCTGATAAAGGACGTGCTGGCTCTGGATAATGAGATCCAGAAGCTGGCGATGGAGCTGTACGAGCAGAAGAGTGTGCTGATCATGGGCCGAGGCTACCATTATGCCACCTGCCTGGAAGGAGCTCTGGTGAGAACACGCATCCTTCTCTCTCTGAATGCTGTCCCTTAAGGGCTTCATACAAGTTATATTTAACTGCAGGAAATATTTTGTCTTTTTATTTACACTAAGAAACCAAAGAATGTAGATATCTAATATTGGAGATCATTGATTTGAATATGCATCTTAATCTTAGAAAACTAGGGTTCATACCAATATTTAGGTCTTAATGTATTATATTTGTTTTGTATTCGGGATTGTGGGAAACGGTATTTCGATCTCTGCACACACAAACTGAAAGATTGACAATAAAGTTGACTTTGAGATGGACTGAGTTTTGTGGTTTTACGTAAGCTTAGATTAACTTAACCCGTGGTTTCTTCCATTATTCTGCTTAGAAAATCAAGGAGATCACGTACATGCATTCAGAGGGCATCATGGCTGGAGAGCTGAAGCACGGCCCCCTGGCTCTGGTGGACAAACTCATGCCGGTTATCATGATCATCATGAGGGACCACACCTACAACAAATGTCAGAACGCACTGCAGCAGATTGTTGCCCGCCAGGTAAGAACTTCACACACCTCAACAAATCAGATGTCATGATCCGTTTCATGAATGTTACGAGTGGATGCCTGCACAATTTCCCAGTTTGTGATTATATACATTAGGGCTGTACCCGAATATTCGACTATTCGAATATTCGTTCGTTGGCCAACTATTCGGGTTTCAATTTCATTATTCGGATATTCGTTTTTTTATTTTTTTTCCCCCTAAATGTATGCTATCAATGAAGGCGAATTTCCATATTCTTATACTATATTTATACTTTTGAATTGCACTGTTAAAATGCGGAAATATATACAATCTCAGCCTGTGCTCCTGACATCGCGTTCACTCACAGTCACGAACGCAAACGGCACGCTTCTCCTTGCTTCACCTCGCTTCACACACCTGAACACAAAATGCCGAAGACTCCAGCTGTGTGGGACCATTTTAAATTGGACGACGGTAAGAAGAAGGCAGTGTGCCAAATATGCGACAAGAAACTGGCCGGTGGCACAACAACTCTGAAAAGTCACCGGATGCTGTAAGTAGTAGCCTAGCTTAGCTTAGCTGTTGTCAAGTTGCCATGATGAAGCTGCGTTATCCGCCGTTTAAACAGTAACGTTACACATGATAAAATCGTGCTCTTACTATCCTTGGAAAATAGTTGCAAGCAAGAAACCGAATTGTTTTTTTATATTAGTTTTTCAATTTTATCCGAATAGTGAAAATAATAGGAGCGATGTGGGAACATCTGGGGCTAAGGCAATTATTGGCATACAGTTCGTTCATTTATTTTTCGTTCTTCATTTATTTAAATACCGTTTACTGTTTACGCCTATATCCCCGGCGCTGCACTGCGGCTGGGTTACATGCAGAGGACACATTTAGTTTTAATGTATGCGAGTACTGAGACAATAAATACATATAAATCGTAATAGTATGCTCTTTCTGCGCTTCTGCTTAACAGTGTGTTGTCAGGTGTCTCGGAGCGTGTTATGAAAAAAAATCTCCGCACCGAATATTCGAATATTCGCTGCTGATTACTACCGAATATCCGGAGCCCGAGAAATGGTATTCGGGACAGCCCTAATATACATATTGTACACCTTTTTAGTTATTTACTAAATAAGGATACAAAGAATATAGGAAATATTAAAAGGTATTACATTTGACTTCAGGGTTCACTCAATGAAATGCAAACATCTAATCTATTACGGTTAACAAATGAACAATACATTGTGGGAACGGATCTACATTTTATTCCGATTTGACAAGAATGTTTATTTTTGTGCCGTCATCGTGACTGAGAAAATCTGAAGAATATATCCTTGTTAATTAAAAACTCTTGCAGACGTAATGATGACCTGTTTGTCTATTCATACACCTTGACCACTCACATTTCTCCTATTGGGATAATAAAATGTACCTTGAATATTAACTAAATCTTGATGTATTAAGAACAACTTTGAATCAAAAACAATCCTGATTTAAATATACAGGACTGTCTCAGAAAATTAGAATATTGTGATAAAGTTCTTTATTTTCTGTAATGCAATTAAAAAAACAAAAATGTCATACATTCTGGATTCATTACAAATCAACTGAAATATTGCAAGCCTTTTATTATTTTAATATTGCTGATTATGGCATACAGCTTAAGAAAACTCAAAAATCCTATCTCAAAAAATTAGAATAGTTCCTCAGACCAAGTAAAAAAAAAAGATTTATAACAGCAAAACACAATCAAACATTTGAAAATGTCCATTAATGCACTCAGTACTTGGTTGGGAATCCTTTTGCACGGATTACTGCATCAATGCGGCGTGGCATGGAGGCAATCAGCCTGTGGCATTGCTGAGGTGTTATGGATGCCCAGGATGCTTCAATAGCGGCCTTTAGCTCATTAGCATTGTTGGGTCTGGTGTCTTTCAGCTTCTTCTTCACAATACCCCACATATTCTCTATGGGGTTCAGGTCAGGGGAATTTGCAGGCCAATCGAGGACAGTAATGCCATGGTCAGTACACCAGTTACTGGTGGTTTTGGCACTGTGGGCAGGTGCCAGATCATGCTGGAAAATGAATTCCTCATCTCCATAGAGCTTTTCAGCAGACGGAAGCATGTAGTGCTCTAAAATCTCTTGGTACACAGCTGCATTTACTCTGGGCTTGATGAAACACAGTGGACCAACACCAGCAGCTGACATGGCTGCCCAAACCATCGCTGACTGTGGGAACTTCACACTGGATTTCAAGCAACTTGGATTTTGCTCCTCTCCAGCCTTTCTCCAGACTCTGGCGCCTTGACTTCCAAATGAAATACAAAACTTGCTTTCGTCTGAAAAGAGGACTTTGGACCACTGTGCAACTGTCCAGTGCTTCTTTTCCTTAGCCAAGTCAGACGCCTCTTCCGTTGTCTTGAGTTCAGAAGTGGCTTGACCATGGGAATACGGCTATTGTAGCCCATTTCCCGGACACGTCTGTGAACAGTGACTTTTGATACCTGGACTCCAGCTTCAGTCCACTGTCTTTAAAGCTCCCCCAAATTCTGGAAGCGACTCTTCGTCACAATGCTGTTAAGGCTGCGGTCATCTCTCTTGGTTGTGCAGCGTTTCCTGCCACATTTCCCCCTTCCAACAGACTTTTTGTGGATGTGCTTTGAAACTGCACTCTGTGAACAGCTTGCTCTTTGAGAAATTTCTTTTTGTGTCTTACCCTCCTGATGGAGGGTGTCAATGACGGTCCTCTGGACAGCAGTCAGATTAGCAGTCTTCCCCATACTTGTGATTTAGTTTACTGAACCAAGCTGAATGTTTTTCAAGGCTCAGGAAACCCTTGCAGGTGTTTCGAGTTAATTAGACGATTCAAGTGATTCGTTGAACACCCTACTAGTATACTTTTTCATGATATTCTAATATTTAGAGATAGGATATTTGAGTTTTCTTAAGCTGTATGCCATAATCAGCAATATTAAAATAATAAAAGGCTTGCAATATTTCAGTTGATTTGTAATGAATCCAGAATGTATGACATTTTTGTTTTTTTAATTGCATTACAGAAAATAAAGAACTTTATCACAATATTCTAATTTTCTGAGACAGTCCTGTACTGTTGCAATGTCCAGTGATCGACCTTGCAAAGTGTTTAAAAACTCCCAAAAATATTGATGAAACACATTTTCAAACATCGAAATCTAATCTGTGATGCCGTCATTGTTATTGAGAACATCTAAAGCGTCCCGTATTAAAACCTTAACTCTCTGAACCCTTGATGACCGCAGCACATTTAGCAGGTCAGGTTAATTTCCACAGTCCTGTCCTGCGCCACACCCCCGATCCTTCACCTCAATAAACACAAGGGAGGGGTCCAGCGTGACATCACCGCTGTTAGTAATCTGCAGCAGATGTGGCTTTAAGAGGTGTTAAAGTCAGCTGGAAGAAGGAGGGTGTTTTTTTACAGATCTAAGTTGAGGACCACATTGACAGGTCATTTGATTTCCAGGGCCGCCCCATCGTGATCTGCGACAAAGACGATTACGAGACGGCGAAGAACTCGAGCCGCACCATCAAAGTGCCGCACTGCGTGGACTGCCTGCAGGGCGTCCTGAGCGTCATCCCGCTGCAGCTGCTCTCCTTCCACCTGGCCGTGCTCCGAGGATACGACGTGAGTACTGGCCCGGGGTGTCCTGACTGTTCCAACAGATGATCAAGGTTCAAGGCTACAGTGTAGTTATGACGATGAAAATCTTAGGTCTCAGGCTCCTCCAACAGCGCAACTCAGAAAAAACTGAAAAAAATAGTGAAATTGTGCAATAAGGGTCTATATACAAGTGATTGGAGTTTGATATATTAGATAAATCATTTCTAAATTGCAGCCAGATGAATGTTATGGATGTTGTTTCAAAAGTGCAGGTGTTTAATAGTTGAGACGTATTACCTCATCTGTAGGGATGGGTACCGAGCCCCGGTATTAAACGGGCCCCGGGGCTGCATTATTAAAGACCGCAGTACCGTTAAGCTCCGACGTTGTCGGTCTTTTTATCGGTACTGGAGACATGTAAAAAATATGTCATGTGTATTATGCTACACAAACATTATATTGCAGTTTTAGTTTCACTATCTCCGTTTCTAATACACAAAAAGTCTGCGAAATGCGTCTATGATTATTCTTTAGTATTTCCGATCTTTCCAATCCAGACGAGAGATCTCTCTCTCCCCCGTCTGTGTGCGAGGGGGCGGAGCAGTTACACACACGCAGCTGCTACATGCAGCAACACACACACACACACACGCACGGAGGAGATGGCGGAGAGAAGCGCTCCGAGGTGTGGTTAAACTATAGCCGTCTCGACGTGGACAATGCTCGTAGCAATAAGAGTTTAGCATGTCAGGGCGGTAACACGAGCAGTTTGTCTAAACATTTAGCAAAAGTGCTCCACATTCAGACGGAGGAATGCACCGGGTTCCACTGTCTCTCTAGCAGCTCTGTAGCCCCATCCACGAGGAACGTTTCCCCGTCAGGTGTTATGTATGCTAGCAGCAACACACAGAGTTAACTCAATGATACAAACATGGGTTAATGATTAGAGGTAACTGAGTTACTCTTTACTTTGTTAAAGTTTCAGCTATTCTGTTCACAGTTCTGTCATCAGATTATTGAATACCATTTGTTAAAAAGTTGTTGTTTCTTTTGATGTGAAATATTATGTATTTAATTCAAATAAAAAGCAATGTTAGTTTTGTTCACAATTCGTTTAGTTAGTTTACCTTGTTTTTTTTCTCCAAAAGAACCGATAAGCGGTATCAATAAAAGTAGTAGTACCGTTAAAACCTTAACGATATCCATTCCTACATATCTGTCACTTAAGACCAGAGGTGGGAAGTAGTGGAGTACAAATACTTTGTTACTGTACTTAAATACATTTTTCTAGTATCAGTACTTTACTCCACGACTTTTTACTTTAACTTCTTACATTTTGAACACAAATACCTGTAGGCCTACTTTCTACTTCTTACACTTGAAAACAGCTGGTTCCTTTAGTTTGAATGTGTGTTTGGTGGCGTGATCATTATTCAGAGTCATTGCGTGCCGTTTGATTTGAACACGATCGGTGTATCCTTCACTTCCTGGTCTTCTCTAAAGAAGAGGGACCAATGAAGACTTTGTCATGTTGCTGTTGTTCAGTAAGACTTTACAAGTTTACATTAAGATGTGGACTTCAAAGCCCCTTATCTTAGCGGAGATGCGTTTGTACTTTCAGTCTCCTGGATTATTTGTCTGTGAACCCGTCCGGTGGCAAAGGCATCGACATCCACTGCCAGAAGTAAACCACATGCAGTGTTTATGTGCAGATCAGTGTGCGCTTAACTCAAACCATTGTTATTTAAGTCAAAGCGTGTAAAGTTCATAACTCAGGACACTGGAGATAATAAGTTAGCTGTCGTAAAAAAGGATTTCAATTGTATGTAGTGTATATTAAACATCCCAATGTGCTGACATACAGTCTCCCTTTGGTCCTTATAGGTATGTGAATTTAATGATGGGATCAAATCACATTTTGTTTTGCTGGAGAGGACCACATCATCTGCTAACACGGCACACATTTAAGCACTACTTTTTATGACTTGTTCTTCGTTAGCTTCTGTAAAGCCTGCTAGTTTAATGATTCCCAATGTTCCATGCATCTGTGTCTCAGACTATACGAGCCCTGAAATTGAGGCATGTTATTTGTTAGTTTAACAGATTTGATAAAGAACAGTATGTGACCGTATTATTGTCTCTTCATTTTCACAAGTTGCTTTCTTTTTCAACAGGATTGTGCTAGCTGTTGAACCTTGTGTACACTTCCCTGGCTCTGCTTTATAACACGATGTCAAAGGACAAAGTAAACAGCTTAACTGAAGTACACCATGTAAATATTGTCCGTGTGGAGCACTTCACTTCAGAGACATGTCGTGACACTGCTTCCCAGTTAGCTCTTGCTTTTAAGCCATAGCTATTTATAACTGAGCCATATCGGGCTGCTGTTCTGACAGGGAAGCAAAGATGTGTGCAAAAACAGCTCTCACTCCGCCCTCCCTCTCTTTTATAAAAGTGTCCAAGCATCTGAAGTAATGACTCATAGGAGCATTAAAGTGTCTTTTTGGTAAATCCAACTTAGCATTTAGTCGGCAGAAACCCTGTCTTACTTCAGGGGGTCCGTGGGGTCTTAAAAAGTATTAAAAGTTGATAAATCAATTAAGCGAAATGTAAGGCTATCAAAAAGTATTAAACAGTATTTTCCAAGGTATTACATTTTGTAGCTTGTTTTCAATAAGTATATAAATTGTCCAGAGAGGTTGTGTTCTACAGTCTGCCTGAATGTAATCATTGCGTAGGTGTGTAGTGTGATTCTGTGTAGTTTATTGATGGCATCCCGTTGGGTTTGACGTCATCTGAACAGGACATCGCACGCTCACTGCTTGATAGCGCGCGAAGGTGCGTTTACGCCGGTTGTTAAACAACATCGTTATGGGGAAATGCAAGTCTGCGTCCAAATGGTTGGAAGATAAGGAGGAAGGACAATCAGTACTGTATATAGTCAATGTGAGGCAAAGTGTGTCGCCAAGGTAACCGGTTAAAACTCCAAGTGGCGATGAGGTCTTAAAATGTATGGAAAGGGTCTTAAAAAAGGTTTTACATTTGACTTCAGGACTCCTGCATATACCCTGTCTGACTTGTTGTTGTTCATTTAAAGGGCTATTGTTCATCGTGTAGTAAATAACTTAATGTGTTTAACTCCAGGTGGATTTCCCAAGAAACCTGGCCAAGTCAGTGACCGTGGAGTGAGACGCAACATTCATCACGACAGAAGCCAGGCTCACTCATGCAGACGGAGAGGGAGCGCCTGTATGCAGAAAACAACGTGTTATTTTTAATGCAATCTTTTACCCAACAGTTGTGTATCCCACTGTTGCATATTCTCTCTGTCTCACTGTCTATATTTTCCTAGAATCCAATGGCATCGTTGTTATGTTACTGTTAGAGAAGCAGTCGTCTGGTGGGGAGGTCTGGGCTGGCTGTGAATCTGTAGCAACTGAAGGTTACGTATTTATTTGTGCTGATTAGCGTCACTAGGAGCTGCTGTTAGCTGACAGGAGTTTTACAGAACTTCATGGCTTTTGTTTTTCTCTTCCTTTCCTGCAATATGGATATTTTTCTTTGGCAGCTAATCATTTGAAGTGTCTTTAATCTATAGAAACGACCGCCTTAATTCATTCCAAGCCACAGGTCGTCACGTATTGGTAATTGCAGCGCAGTTTTCCTGTGTTTACCTTGTTACACTCTCTCTTCTGAGGACTCTCAATAAAGGAGCAACATCACAGAAAAAGCTTGAAGACACTGTTGTGTAAGGAATCTTCTTGGGTAGGTTACACAAGTGTGTCCTTTGTATGAACCTTGCATTTCAATATTAAACCCTAGTCTTCTTGGTGGGATTGGTTTGCGAGAATAAACCTCTTACTCAGAGTGTGAGATTGTGTTACCTCACACTCGCTCTATTACTTTAAAGCTTTTTCTGCATAATGACTTATACTGACCTTATTGCTGAGGTAAGGTTTACATTTAAACTGAAGTAAGATGAAGTTACTGACATGGAGTAGAAGTTTCCAGCCCACGCCTCTCCACCACGACTCCTGCAATTGGGACCATTTGTAGCTAACCTTTTTTCTTTTCTTATATATCATTTCTTTTTTTGTATTATTGAAGTTACTCTGATTTAAAATGTGAATCTTACTGTCATTTGAAATGTCCTGTCGTACCAAAAATCACTTTGGCAGTTGTAAACCAAAACATATATATTTTATATGTTCATCGTATATTGTAGCCAAACGTGAACTGATGTTGGTAGATTGTGTCATGGATGCTTTGAGGCGTAAAGCGGACATGTATAGTTTTATGGCAGGGTGTCATGCTGCAGATGTTTATTTAGATAACAAAGTCAGCTGTGTGTGTGTGACCCATAATGTCTGTGTTGGAAAGGGAGATGTTGTATACACACACACACACTGAAGAAATAGAAAGTGCTTGTTTGCTTTCCTTTTCAGTCGTCACATGTTGGCTTCAAAATATATTTATCTTGCTTATGCAATCCAGCCTTAACTTTAATTTCTCCCCCCCCCTTCATTGAGTTCCTCCTGAACCAGTGTAAGGTTTTGAAAACTGGACAATGTTACAGGTACAACAAAAAAAGCACGTACATGCGGTTAGCAGATTTAGATTTCTGGACTGGAGGCGTTGACAGAAGATGCTGCACTGAATCCTAGCAACATCTGTTACTGAGGGCGTGGGGCACTATCAGTGGACCGGATGCAATAAAGTGCCAAGTACTTCCCTTTAAAGTGTCCAAGTTCATTTGTTCAGAAGGTGCAGTTCATTATGTGCATTCTTGTGAAGGTGCCACACATCCTGACAAAGATGTCAGCAAACGTCAACATTTTATTAGAATGAAAACAGGCATTAGAAATCAACTTATATAACATTCTGTATGATATTAAAAGTTAAATAAATGGGTTATTTTAAAATATACAAAGAGAGTCGTGGAGGCACTGGGTCTAAGCGGCGAGTTGCCAGGGTCAGGATGATGGTCATGCAAACAGCGTGAACGTTGGCAGAGATCAGGCCCGACATGCAGCGCTGACTTTAACCACCGAACAGCTCTCCCTCCTCCCCTGCACACACAGCAGCTGGTGTTTCTGAAGGTCTGATGGAGCCCAGGTGGAGCAGCTCGAGCGTCCATGTTGGTCCTGCCTCCTTCGTGAGAGCAGCACACACCTCACCTGCCAGCGTGAGCCTGAGGAATGCATTCAGGCTCAGCAGGGTGGAGAGGTAAAACGGTAAGCTGTTGGTGAAGGCAAGGCAAGGCAAGTTTATTTATAGAGCACTTTTCAACACAAGGCAATTCAAAGTGCTTTACAACAAATGAAAGACATTAAGAACATGGCATTTAAAATCAGTCATTAAAAAGAAAAGCTAATAAAATAAACATTAAAAGAAGAAATACATGGATAAACATTAAAAGAAAAAATACATGGATAAAAGTTACAGTGCAGTCTAAGATATGAATAATTCAATTAAAAGCAGCGACAAAAAGAAAAGTCTTCAGCCTGGATTTAAAAGTAGTCAGAGTTGCAGCGGACCTGCAGGTTTCTGGGAGTTTGTTCCAGATATTTGGAGCATAACAACTGAATGCTGCTTTACCATGTTTAGTTCTGACTCTGGGGACAGAAAGCTGACCAGTCCCTGAAGACCTGAGAGATCTGGATGGTTCATAATTTAGCAGGAGGTCAGAAATGTATTTTGGGCCTAAACCATTCAAAGCTTTATAAACCAGCAGCAGTATTTTGAAATCTATTCTTTGACACACAGGAAGCCAGTGTAAAGACTTCAGAACAGGAGTGATGTGATCCACTTTCTTAGTGTTAGTGAGCACTCGAGCAGCGGCGTTCTGAATCAGCTGCAGCTTTCTAATAGATTTTTTAGTGAGACCTGTAAAGACACCATTGCAGTAGTCCAGTCTACTGAAGATAAAAGCATGGACAAGTTTTTCCAAATCCTGCTGTGACATTAGTCTTTTAATCCTAGATATATTCTTTAGGTGATAGTAGGCTGATTTAGTAACTGTTTTAATGTGGCTGTTGAAACTCAGGTCAGAGTCCATGACTACACCTAGATTTCTGGCTTTATCTGTTGTTTTGAACATTGCAGACTGAAGCTCAGCGCTAACTTTTATACGTTCTGCCTTGGCTCCAAAAACCATTACCTCAGTTTTATCTTTGTTTAATTGGAGAAAGTTCTGACCCATCCAGTCATTGATTTGTTCAATGCACTTACTCAGTGTTTGAATTGGAGCATAGTCTCCTGTTGAAACTGTTACGTAAATTTGTGTGTCATCTGCATAGCTATGGTAACTTATTTTGTTGTTTTTCATTATCTGAGCCAGTGGTAGCATGTAGATAGGGAAGTGCAACCTTCAGCAACATCTCGCTGCACTGACTAACCACAATGATGTCTTCCAGTGCAGCTGCAGAGTAGTTTCTGAAGCTGGCCACCGCTCTGATGAAAAACGTCCTCCATTCTCCAACCACAAAGAGCACATGGCTGTGGGTAGCACACACAGCTGCTTTTTGATGTCATAGTGATTGGATAACGGGTAGCAGGTGTTTTAACCAACGAGATCTTCTGCGACATGGCAGTATGCTGATGGAACACAGCACAGGTGTATTCAATAACGCTAACGATATCCAAGAGCCTGAACACCTAAATGGATCAACGCCACGGCCGGATTAACCATATGGGCAACCTGGGCAAGTGCTCAGGGGCCCTTGATTTTTTTAAAATAAGACTTTTGGCCAAAACCAAGTCGTATTTATCTTTTAAAGACCTGGAAAGGGTTATTAACGCCTTTGTGACCTCGAGACTGGACTACTGCAACGCTCTGTATATGGGTATGGACCAGGCATCAATTAAACGCCTGCAGCTAGTCCAGAACGCAGCTGCACGTTTGCTGACTGGCCATAAAAAGCGTGACCACATCACCCCAATTCTGGCCTCACTGCACTGGCTTCCAGTTCGGTACAGAATTGATTTTAAAATCCTTTTATTTGTTTTTAAAGCACTAAATGGGCTGGCTCCGGCCTATATAGCTGAACTCCTCCAGCGCTACACCCCAGCCAGAGCTTTAAGGTCTGCTGACCATCTGCTGCTGGTAGTGCCCAAGACCAGGCTCAAAACCCGAGGGCACCGAGCCTTCGCAGCAGCTGGCCCCAGGCTCTGGAACACTCTGCCCCTCCACGTGAGGTCGGCCCAGACCCTAGGGGTTTTTAAATCCACACTTAAGACTCACTTCTTCTCTCAGGCCTTCTAGTCAGAGCGGAGCACGACTCCTGACTATTCCCTGTGTTTGTTTTATATCTGTTGTAAATTATTGTCTTTTATTGTGATTATAAGTGTTTTTAATGCATGTACAGCACTTTGGCTCGACCAAAAATCGCTTTTAAATGTGCTTTATAAATAAAACTTGATTTGATTTGATTTGATTTGATTTGAGCAAAGAGGGCCCTCAGTGACAAGATAAAAAGTATATATTTTATTTTATTTTCGGGCGCAACCTCACTCATTGTACATTGTTTTAAATTACACTCACTCTTCGCCATAAATAACACAGCTCTTCTATAGGGTCAAATGACTGTAGGTCTCTGTACTGTAGGTCTCACTATGTGCGCTCAACTTTATTACTACGCAGCGGCGGTGTATAGCCGAATCACAACTCCACCCTTGAGCAACCACACAATTTCACAACATATTTTACTTTTGTAACTCAATGTTTGTGACTAATGGAACTCCTCGTGTTCTTGTACAACCAGCCAGTCATATTTTGGCATTAAGTGGGGTGCTGCTCTGAGGTTTTGATTGATATTACCTAGGTCTTCTTGAGCCATCCACTGTCTTGAGATCTTATCCATTGTATCTTTGTCTTGTGACAAAAGGCTAGACTTACTTAGGTTGAACTATGTGGCTGCGTCCCTGCTTTTGACAAATAGGTGTGCGATTTGACATGCCAGATTGACTGAAAATTCTAAATATTGGTCATGTTGGTAGGATTGGGTAGGCGTAGTGTTACTTGTTGGTACGTGGGTTGGGGGGGGGGGCATGAGTGCTCAGTGCCCACGGGCCCCTGGAGGTACTAATCCGGCCTTGATCAAAGCCATGTTTACGTGATTACCTGTGTTTTACTTCCAATAAACCAAAATGTAAACTGTATAAGTGGAACATGGGAATGAGAAATCTGTTGTGTTTCTTCTTCTTTTGGCACATATTTTATTTATTTAACAAAGACGCTGGTATTTCAGTGCATGTGCTATTTGACAAATGTGCTTCAGAAGACACCTACTGTAGCAGGACATATGGCCACTGAAGCGGTTTTGCCCAGTTAGAGTGTAAGGTGTTTATATTTTGTCTATATCTGAACAAATCAAAATGAACACTGAGTTCAAAGTTAGGTGTGTTTCAAGAATGGGTGCTGCTCTAGGTTTGGGCTCGGTATGGCTCTACGACTGTTGTGATCTCATAGCAAGTGGGGCTGTAACGGTATACTGGTATCACTGTGTAAGAAGTGACTTTAATGATATTGTGAATATTCGTAGAGTTTAACTACTGGGTGATCTCAGTGAACACATAGCCGATGAGATGATTTTTGATTATGTCATCAACTACGTAAACTAGACTGTTGGTTTTCCAGAAAAGCTGGCCTCACTTAATAGTGCTGACAAAGTCTGGAGACAATCTTAAATGAACTGTCAGTCACTTATTAAGGTCTGTGGTGGTTCATCTCACATCTGAATGTTTCATCCTGATGAAGAACTCCACCCAAATGTCTTGAAGACATTTTTTTTTTTAAAGGCAGCAGCCAGTATAACACTAGTGCCTTTGTTGTTGGGTTTGTATCATATGGGAGACGTCCGTGTAATAGTTATATGTGATGTAATGTTTATAAAGTATATGCTGGACATATGTGCTGTAATTCTTAACACAGCCTGGAAACAAAGCTGGCAGCAGACTCCAGACATCTTGCATTGGGTTTGTCTGGCATTGAATATTCACAACTTGATCTGAAATGTCCCCGCAGATTGTCAACATCAAATAATAATCAAAGTCATTTTCTTTGAAACATTCAGAAGCTGCAGATCGTTATTTCTCTCTGTCCTGTCCACTGTCCCCAGAATTTGTCGCAAACACTTTCCCTGCAGCCTGTCCACATTTCCTGAGGATTAAATGGTGTCTAATATTTTTCCGAGATGGCTCACTCCGTTCGTGCATGTGACATAATGCAACATATGAACATCTGGGATTAGTTAGCCATGCTCTGCATATTCTGTTCTCCCTTTTTTCCATCACAGCGAGGGAGTGAGGTGCTCTGTGCTCTTTGCAGCCCCTGCCCACTTTGTAAACCCGGTGATCCCAGGGACAATATCAGTTTTCTTTCTTACTGTTATATAAAGGAAATAGGAGGACAAGTTCAATTAGAGTTTTACCATTATATCTCCAATTACTGTAGAATGAATGGCATGTTGTAGACATTCTTTAAAGCAACCTTATTATTCGTTCTGGGGTTTTCCCTTTCCTGTAGTGTGTTATAGGTTTTTGTGCATGTGGTCTGCAAAGGCTACAATCTTTAAGTGGAGTTTTCACCCTCCATGTTTTCATATTGTCAGCAAGTATATCACAATGGTCTACGGATGAGTAATTGTTAAAGAGAAATACAGAAAGACAGAATCCACTAAAGTACATTTCAATTGTTTACTTTCATTTTGAAGAAGACAAACAAAGTATTCGACTGTATCGCTGGAAATTTGAAAACGTTCTGCCGTGACATTCGAGACTCTGAGGAGCAGGCCGTTGCAATCTGCACTGAATTTAGCGGAAACTCCTCTGATCTTATATCAACTTTTATTTAATCTAAACTTGACTTTTTATGGCCCATGAGACGGCATTGCTTTCATCATGTTCCATGCTTGGAGGAACTAAAAGCACATTGTGCAAGAAAACAGATGATTCTGTTTAAGTGGATTAAAATGGCTGTCACAATACGTAAAGTAGACTAGCCTCTTTCTATTTGACACACACGCAAGCATCTATATCTATCTTCACACATGGTTATATCAAAAGTATTGTTTAGATAAAACCCTTTTGCTAGAGGCCATGTGTGGAAGATGATGCACACCTTTCCCCTGACTCTTTATCCACATAATAAGTGGAGCATACGCAGCGGTCACTATCATCTTGGTAAGGTTCATTTAAATCATTCTCTGATGATGAGCACAAAGAAGGCCCAGATGTGACCCACAATGTTTACTATGGCATAAAAATAGGTTGCATTGCCGTTTCAATACTACTGTCTACTCGACAATTAAAAACAACAACAAAACGCATTTATGTTGTATAAAATAAGGTAGACATGTTATAAAAAGAACAACTTAAACATTATTGCATGCAATCGTTCAACATTCAAGAGTACAAAAATGTGTGTTTTCAGAACCTTCTAAGTCATCCTAAATGTGTTGTATCTGGAACTTGAGTCTCTTATCTCTTATCAGGAAATGTTATAGACACATACTTTAGTGTAATGATCATTTTGAACATAATTTCCTCCTTGTACAGAGGCTTCAGTTCAAGCTGTTGTTCCTCTGCTTGTTCAGGATTCGTCCAATCGTGCGTGCGCATGCAGGGGACAACAGGGCCTGCAGCAGCTCCGAGGACCATGAACCAAATGTCTTTCAGCCGGCCTGCATGACCTCATTTTTAGGGAATGTCTGTGTAATTCAAGCATCAGCAATTGCACTGTTAGTCTTAGTGTGTACGCTGTAGACAAACAGCTGAAAACAAGTCCTCACTGCTTCAACTTCACAAGGCAGGAAGGCAAAAGCCCGCGCTCACAGGTCCTCGCAGGTACAATCAAGGGTGGTCATGTGCTGATTGTTGAGGGGACTCAATATCATTTATAAAATCCTTTATAATTCTCCACCCTCTGCTCCCAGAGCTTTACAGGCCGGGGCGAGGTGGACGACGGGCAGGTGGAGGGGCGCGTCCCGGAGGAAGTGCCTGAGGAAGAGGAGGCAGGGAACCAGTGGGTGAGGCGGAGGGTGGGGGGGTGGGAGGAAGAGCTGGAGGGTCAGGTATGTACAGGTTGGTCGGAGGAAGAGCCCGGGTAGGAGGTGGCGTGTAGGGGGGAGGCGTGTTGGGAGGGGAGCAGGTGGGAGGAGGGGTGGGAGGCAGCAGTGGGAGGCTGGAGAACGATGGAGATGACGGGGGGCTGCTGGGGCTCGGAGGGAGGGTGCCCTGCGGGGGAGGGGGGCTTTTGGGAGGGTTGTAGATGGGAGATGGGTGCTGGTTGTAGTCTCGGTAGGCAGGAGAGGGAGACTTCATGCGGGTGAAGTTCATGCATCTGCCCTGAAATTCGAAACAACAGATTTTAGAAGAACATTTAGTGACATAACAAAGTTGTAATATAAAATAAGATGTCATTATGTTTTCCTTTGAAGAGCCTTATTATGCTTTTCGGGGTTTTCCCTTTCCTGTAGTGTGTCTTATAGGTTTTAGTGCATGTTAATGGTCTGCAAAGGCTAAAATACTAAAGTTCCCTCCAGAAGAAGCTTCTCTCTCACTGTTGGGAGACTACAAATATTAACTTCATAGTCTTGGATCTTGGAAAAAGTAATTGCTGCTTGAAATAACACACACACATTTTTCTTCTTTCACAGCTGTATTGAAGATATAAAAATGTCCCTGGCTGCATATTGTCACAATTCGCATGGACTGATGAATCCAGCAGATGGTTCTGTGACTCGCACTTGAAGTCTTTCCAGTTGTCCACACACACCTACATGTTTTTATGTAAACACACATCTACGAATGCTGTATTTCTTAATTAAAGCTTTTAGGTTTAGCTAGTGGGCTCTACTCAACTTGACAAAAGAACCTGCCATCACTCTCCCCCTGTCCAAACCAATGTGAGGTCATGCTAAAGAGACGATCATATTCCAGAAACACGCCCCGCCCTGGGAGCAGCTGCAGGATCAGGGAGTAGCTTTGGACTGATAAGAGATGACAGCGCTGCTCTGTGCCTCTCATTAACCAGCGGGGCCAAAAGACCTCTGATAGAAAACCCAACCGGTCTGTCAATCCTGATGAAAATATGTTATAGAGAATTGTTTAAAGATATCTAATGCATTTTTGTTCCTGCTATGTGCCCTGTTTGATTCCTTCACTAATTACTGAAAACACTAGTTTTGAGAGGCTCAGATATTTACAACACATGACGGGAACCTGACTTTAGTTTCTCTCAGGCATGCAACCGGCCTCCTCCCTCCCACCACTGCATTCATTTAGGGCAGCGTTTCTCAAAGTGTGGGGCGCGCCCCACTGGTGTGGCGCAGAGATGTGATAGGTGGGTCGCGAATGGACGGGAGATTATTATTATTTTTAAAATAAATGTCTTGGACCTCAGGCCGGAATCGAACCTTGGTCCTCGCGGGCGGTAGTGTTCTGTTACAGCCGGACACTCGCAACGGGTGTTTGCGGTGGCGGATGCGGTACCAGCGCTGTGAAAGTCCACCTATGCCAGAGCCAGCGGCACACCACACACACACACACACACACACACACACACACACACACACACACTCACACGTTGCAGTCGGGAAGAAAAGCAATGTGGAGCGGCACCTCACCACTTCATAATAAAGGAGTTTCACCGTGACACTTTTCGAAATCCCGTTTGTGTCCCCCCACAAATATGTTTATTATTATTTTTTAAACGCAAGCCGTCATCGCCACGGAGGACCACACCGCTTCTGTGAGCGAGCGAGCGAGACAGAGAGAGAAAGCGAGAGAGCACACCTTTATCTATTTAATATATTGTAAAGAATAAAGTAAGAAATCATTCCAATAGTTAGGGTTGGGTTGTAATGGAATACATGTAATGGCGTTACGTAATCAGAATACAAAGATCAAGTTGGCTAACTGTATTCAGCTCGCATTACATTTGAAAAACGAGTAATCTGATTACAGTTACTTTCGTAAACCTGAAGTGAATACATTTTGGAATACTTATTGGAATTATTGGTGGAAAAGTTTCCTCATAAAATGTAATATTCATTACCGGCAGAACTGTGTGCACACTGCACAGCGCTGCAGCGTGTCTGTGAGAGAGAGAGAGATGCAGCGTGTCTGTGAGCGAGAGAGAGATGCAGCGTGTCTGTGAGCGAGAGAGAGGTGCAGCGTGTCTGTGAGGGAGAGAGAGGTGCAGCGTGTCTGTGAGCGAGAGAGAGATGCAGCGTGTCTGTGAGCGAGAGAGAGGTGCAGCGTGTCTGTGAGCGAGAGAGATGCAGCGTGTCTGTGAGCGAGAGAGATGCAGCGTGTCTGTGAGCGAGAGATGCAGCGTGTCTGTGAGCGAGAGAGATGCAGCGTGTCTGTGAGCGAGAGATGCAGCGTGTCTGTGAGGGAGAGAGAGATGCAGCGTGTCTGTGAGCGAGAGAGATGCAGCGTGTCTGTGAGGGAGAGAGAGATGCAGCGTGTCTGTGAGGGAGAGAGAGGTGCAGCGTGTCTGTGAGGGAGGGAGAGAGAGATGCAGCGTGTCTGTGAGGGAGAGAGAGGTGCAGCGTGTCTGTGAGGGAGAGAGAGATGCAGCGTGTCTGTGAGCGAGAGAGAGATGCAGCGTGTCTGTGAGCGAGAGAGAGGTGCAGCGTGTCTGTGAGGGAGAGAGAGATGCAGCGTGTCTGTGAGCGAGAGAGAGATGCAGCGTGTCTGTGAGCGAGAGAGAGATGCAGCGTGTCTGTGAGCGAGAGAGAGAGTGCAGCGTGTCTGTGAGGGAGAGAGAGATGCAGCGTGTCTGTGAGGGAGAGAGAGATGCAGCGTGTCTGTGAGAGAGAGAGAGATGCAGCGTGTCTGTGAGCGAGAGAGATGCAGCGTGTCTGTGAGGGAGAGAGAGATGCAGCGTGTCTGTGAGGGAGAGAGAGATGCAGCGTGTCTGTGAGCGAGAGAGAGATGCAGCGTGTCTGTGAGGGAGAGAGAGATGCAGCGTGTCTGTGAGCGAGAGAGAGATGCAGCGTGTCTGTGAGGGAGAGAGAGGTGCAGCGTGTCTGTGAGCGAGAGAGAGGTGCAGCGTGTCTGTGAGGGAGAGAGAGGTGCAGCGTGTCTGTGAGGGAGAGAGAGATGCAGCGTGTCTGTGAGCGAGAGAGAGATGCAGCGTGTCTGTGAGCGAGAGAGAGGTGCAGCGTGTCTGTGAGGGAGAGAGAGATGCAGCGTGTCTGTGAGCGAGAGAGAGATGCAGCGTGTCTGTGAGGGAGAGAGAGATGCAGCGTGTCTGTGAGGGAGAGAGAGATGCAGCGTGTCTGTGAGGGAGAGAGAGGTGCAGCGTGTCTGTGAGCGAGAGAGAGATGCAGCGTGTCTGTGAGCGAGAGAGAGGTGCAGCGTGTCTGTGAGGGAGAGAGAGATGCAGCGTGTCTGTGAGGGAGAGAGAGGTGCAGCGTGTCTGTGAGGGAGAGAGAGATGCAGCGTGTCTGTGAGGGAGAGAGAGATGCAGCGTGTCTGTGAGGGAGAGAGAGATGCAGCATGTCTGTGAGGGAGAGAGAGGTGCAGCGTGTCTGTGAGGGAGAGAGAGGTGCAGCGTGTCTGTGAGGGAGAGAGAGGTGCAGCGTGTCTGTGAGCGAGAGAGAGATGCAGCGTGTCTGTGAGGGAGAGAGAGATGCAGCGTGTCTGTGAGGGAGAGAGAGATGCAGCATGTCTGTGAGGGAGAGAGAGGTGCAGCGTGTCTGTGAGGGAGAGAGAGGTGCAGCGTGT
The DNA here is from genome assembly GCA_902827135.1 of Harpagifer antarcticus. Lineage (NCBI taxonomy): Eukaryota > Metazoa > Chordata > Actinopteri > Perciformes > Harpagiferidae > Harpagifer > Harpagifer antarcticus. The sequence continues at coordinate 25,861,840 of CADEHL010001172.1, forward strand.
CTGTGAGGGAGAGAGAGGTGCAGCGTGTCTGTGAGGGAGAGAGAGGTGCAGCGTGTCTGTGAGCGAGAGAGAGCTGCAGCGTGTCTGTGAGAGAGAGAGATGCAGCGTGTCTGTGAGGGAGAGAGAGGTGCAGCGTGTCTGTGAGAGAGAGAGAGATGCAGCGTGTCTGTGAGGGAGAGAGAGATGCAGCGTGTCTGTGAGGGAGAGAGAGATGCAGCATGTCTGTGAGGCCCCGCCCCCGCACGCAGATGAGAGAGAGAGAGGTCTCTTTTAAAATATATTGAAAGTTAGAAACGGAGATGGTTAGATAAAATGTGCAAGATAACGTTTATGTAGCATTTCTTTATTGTCGAAATGATGACATTTATAGCGGGATAAAATCAAAGTGAATGGCCTGCTGCTGCTGAATGCATGGGGCAAGTGACTGGAAACAGTTTTAAAAGTTATTACATCGTTTCAGATAATAATAATAAATAATAATGATAATTCATTCTATTTAGGGGCGCCTTTCAAAGCCCCCAAGGACACCTTACAATTCATAACATATTCCAAGGAAAGGTTTTAATGCATGTATAAAGAATGCAGTCCGGGTGATGTTTTGTATGTGTGGTGCAGATGAGAGAGCTGTCCAGAATGACACCAAGATGTTGTGTTTGAGTTCTTGATAAGCCATTAAAACAGTAACATACGTGTCTCCTGTTCACCAAAACATACCCATCTGTTATGGAAAAAGTATTCTAAAAGTCATCTGAATACGTTCGGATTACTTTCAGCGCCATGTATTCAGTATTCAGTAACGGATTACATTTACAAAGTAACCCTCCCAACCCTGAGTATAGGACAGTGAAAAAATAAAAAACAGTTTAAAAGGGGAGTGATTAGTAAAATATGCATAAATAAAAGAGAGAATGCTAACGAGGTAACATAAGATAAGAATAAACAAGTTCAAAGGATTTGTTATTGGTTGTGATCATATTCTAAAGATGTTTGGATTATTGAAAAGTATACAGCTCCTTTCGTCTGAGTGTTGAGAGCTGTATCCATCAATTCATCTGGTGCTCTAAGAGATTGATGCATTTCACTTCAACATTTAAAATAAAGCAGGTTAAAATAATTAAATTGCATACATGTTCTTTGAGTAAACACTGAAAACGGGTCCCACAGACCCAAACAGCACACACAGGTTAAAGGTAAGCATATAATAATGTTAAAATATGCTAAATATATACACTGCTAAAAACTAAAAAGAGAGCAGGCTTTGACAAGAGTCTCCTAATTGCAACCAGAGCGAGTTTGTTTACTGCGAATCATCAAGGATGCTAGAGCCGTGCTGTTTTTCCAGTGCACTAATGAAGAGCTTAATGGAGTGGAGGACTCTCTGGTGCACTTCAGTTTACAGAGTGGTGTGTTAGATGGACTGAGTGTACTGGGGGAGAAAAGCAAGGGATGTGACTGAGAGTAAAGTAGTTCCACGTTGAAGGCTGGTGATTCACCGTTAGGCCTCAGCTTCCCTGCTTACATAATCTGAGCATTTTGATTCTGCATTTCATGTCAAATACTAACTGCATGTGACCTGGAACCAAGACACACTGGGCTTGCTGACTGTTTGGCAAGTAAACAAGAGATTATTACATCTATCTGAAAAGATGACAAAGCTTAAATCATAGCCAAACTCATATTTACTGTAATGCAAAATATGTGTGCGTGCGTACGGGCGTACATCTGTTACAGTCCACATATGTATACACTATTACAATAAGCAATATTTTATTTAACTTAACATTCTTTTTTCCATAGTCTACTTAATTAGAATTTTGACTTGCACAAATGTATTTCCTTTTTCTTGTATGTCTAAGTAGTTTCCTGCTGTCCACTTCTGTTGTGCATTGCACTTTTGGAGAATGTCATGATGCCAAAGTTTCAATCATAGCCAAACCCATAGTTATTGTAACGCAACACGTTGTGGTACCATATCAGATTTGAGTTAGTAAGATGTTGTTGTCTGCTAGTTTATGAAACACGTTAAAATGAACACTTACAAAGTCTGACATCTTTAAAACACTGTATGATTCTATGGCATACAGTCCGTGTATCCCTTTTAAGGCTTGCACTGTCTGCACCATCACATCAGATAGACATATGTGATTACATGTATTGCGTAGTTTAAAGCACATTGCCAAACTACACACCAGCTTGAGATATCATAGTTAGTATCTCAAATAAATCAAATGTTAACGGGGCAGTGTTATTCCTCCTCTACCTGTGTTCCTGTGGGTTAAAACCGCAGCACTTGACGATGATAATGACTTCTCTGAGCCATGACCACATGAGTTCCATCCTTCCCAATTCAGCTATCTACTCTTCTTGACTTCTTGAGTGTCAAAGCAGCTGTGTGCTATTCAGCTGTGGGAAAATAATAGAACACCAGCTTTTCCCCAAACTATTAAAGGCCTGTGTTTAACAGCTGACATTGCTTTTTAGGATTGTTTGTACATTCACAATTGAACCAGACTACATTTAGTATAGGAAATATGTGAAATGTACAGTTGGCAAAACATGTGAAAGTGTCTGCTAATCTTTTTTGACTTTGAGGGTAATGGCTGCTGCTCTTATATCACCATGTCTTACTCAGGGAAAGATGGAGCAGTACATAAACGCTTGTGGGTTAGGCATTATTATATGCAGGCTTCCCTCAGACTTGTAGATCCCAGAGTCTCAGACTTCACGTCAGCTGCCAACTGTACAGGTCATCAAGTTGTTATCCCCCCGCTACAGCTGGCCCGTGAAGAATTACATTTTCATAATGACTTCCCCAGACGTCTTTACATTGCAGTGCACTGTATTCAGTCTAAATCCTAACTCACCGCAGGTTTTCCAAAGAGCCTCTACGCTGTGCACAATTCATTGCTAACAGCTGGTTCATTTTCAGATACAAAATCATCCTGTCCGTTGCCAAATGCTGACACACAGCCCAGGTCTGACGTCAGTGTGCACGCTTCATGCCTGATTGTGCAGCTTTGAGTTGTTCTTACCTTGTCACCCGGGTGAGGTCTCATTACAGACACACGGTCGTAGCCTTTTCTTAAAAGCACCCACAATGCATCCAGTTTGCTCTAAGGAAAAAGAGAAGAAATCGAACTTTGAAACCAATGCAATTATCGTAAAGGACCTTTATTCTTAAGATGCAGTTTCTGCTATCAATCGATTTGTTTTCTCTCCTGGTCACAGCTCTAAACCTCACCGAACTGCAGTGAAATGACCCATTTTATCCAATCCCTAAAGTGACCAACTAAATGGGTTTCAGTTCATTGTGAGCAGACTCTTCATAGTTTTGTGAATACTTTGAGGATAAGGGCAGCTGTTTTCCCTCACAGAACTGCTGGCTGTGCAGCTCCGCTCCCTGGAGGTCAGTCTGGTTCCTATTATCAATCCCCCGCTGACTGCTGGCTTCACAGCGACTCCCTTAACCCCTGCTGGTCCTGCAGGATGGGACTGTGTGCCAATAGTCACCTTAGCACTAATACCTTAACAAATCTCATGCTAATTCCACTGCAGCGTGTTAATAACTCCTCAGCCACATTATCATGGAGTAATTTGTTACAGATGTTTCACTTCATGCAGTACACATGCTTACAGCTTGAAGAAAGAAAAACATTTGTCTCAGCATGCTATTAAACAACCATGAATACTTTGATTAATGAAAGCTGAGTTGCTTTCCCTGACTTCTTCAAACAATTATCTCCCAAATCCTGAAACTCATCAGTCCTTATCATTTGTTGATAGCACACATATCAGTTTACAGTCCACATATTTACAAAGTATTGCAGTAAGCCGTACTTAATTCTAGTGTACGGTATTTCCTTCTCCATGCATCTTCACTTGCACCTTTGTGGCATTAGCACTACTCTCTTGAACTATCTTTGTCTGTTCTTCCTTTTATGTCTTAAATATATTGTAAGCTGCACTGAGACTTAAGAAATTACCATTTTCCATTCATCTACTGTACGATTCAGCCTTTGAATCTTTGAATCTTGAATCCTGTATGTATGTGCCCTTTTTAGATGTTGTCAACGAAGACGTTTGAAAGAGCATGTGACCAAACGCATCCTCCTCCTGGCTGTCTCTGTTGGTTTCGTACCTGGATGGGTGAGTACCACTTCCTGGGCCCGGGGGGTTTCTGCATGCCGTTGTTGAGGACCCGCGTCGGTGCGTCCACATACTCCTGATCAGGCATCTTCACTTTGGCATTTTTGGCCTTTTCCAGCTTTGCTCCTTCTTCGGTGGACCCTCTCTCCCCCCAGCGGACCTGATCATATAGCATAAGGAGGGTCGAACGACGTATCATTCAAAACATCTAATGTTGTACGTAAGTGGACATTTAGGGGAAAAGGGTTCATTATTAGGGCGGTAACAATATCAGATTTAACTAAACAACTAACGTGGCCAATGTATTCATGCTAACAATCTGACAGAGATATCTATAGCACATTTGTTTGAAAGTAATTAGCAATGCTATTAGTCATCTTTATATTTGTTGATTGTGAGCTTTATTTCTTTTGTTGGCTAATTAGTTACGCTTGCATGTGTACGTGTAGGAGGTGAAAAGAAAGTGTGTAACCCTAACCAAAGTTACAACTGATTTAAAAAGGACTTTTACAACATATGCATATCAACATGATATCAATACTTTTTTTTTTTTTTTAAATATCACGGTTATAGGAAATGTTAATACACCCAGCAAGATGGATATGATTATGAATCTGTCATTCAGTGAAGGGCAATTAGTGAAGTGAATTTCATTGAAAGTGTTTTGATCTTAAATCAATAAACTCTAGAGATGCTTTCAGCAACCCAAATGATAAACATGTAACACCTCAGCATGTTGCTTCTATGGTTCCTATCCTTTTGAAATAACACCAGAATGTCTTTTTTGAATACATGAGATTTTCTTGATCTCACCTCCATCCTTTTAATTCCCCCCACTCCTCTTCCTCCATAGTAGGATGCATCCACCGTCGGCCATTTCTTCTTAGGGCCTTCAAAGTCTTCATCATCCTGTGGAGAAGTGACAGGAAGTACATTTTATTATGATATAATTAGAAATAAGCCATTTGACAGTCTAGCTAGCTAAAAATTAAAGCACCATAAAAGGGAAATGTGTTGTTTTTACATGAATGGGTAAATGAGCTACTATTAATGCCCTTTAAATGGTTAACAGTAAATACTTCTTTCTCCCCTCTGAACTCAAATCTCTTGTTTTTGTGCTGGTTTCCGGATCAGAGGAAATCACAAAGCCAACTTGTTATGTTTTAGTACTTTATTAAAACAGTCTGACTCATAATCTAGCAGGATGTCAGGCCTCAGTTGTTATTCGAGTCTGCTTTTGGAATAGATTTACCAGTTAAACCTTATTTTCATTATATTTGGTACAAATAAATGCCGCCTGCTGCATCCCACAGTTGCATGTCAGCCTACTCTTATTGCATTTTGAGTGTAAGCAGTCAAAATGTATTTTAATGACATGATTGTGTTGATGTTATTCGTCAGTTTTATTGAATTTTAAGTCCAAAGAACTCCAGAGGAAGAGAGATTTGGAAAACATGCATTGAAAACATGCAACATAATGAGTAGGAAAAAAGCATGTAGGGTCAGGATTTCACGGTTGTTCTAAGAGGGCGTTAACTCACATTGGATGAATGACCAAATGAGTCAAATCTGAGTTTATTGCCAAGAAGGGAATTACGCCACATGGTCATAGAGGTTTCGAATGTCCGGATAAACTGAGGACTTACACAACCTAAACACTGGCAGCTGTCTAATTCTTTAATAATGAGCTTTTCTCTGGAATCACAAGAAACAATGACGATGGCGCTCCTACCGAACTCTCCTCCTCCGCGGGAGGCGGGGGTTCGTGGATGATCTGTGCAGGGGGGAAAAAGAAAATAGCATTGGTGGAATATCGTGATACGTCAGAAAACATTGAAAAGCCACACATCTATCAAATGTTTTTTTCGTAGGATCTGCATGTCACAACTATGACATCCTCCGTGTGCAACAAGAGGGTTACACAACAACACATGGCTGAGGAGTTGTTTTTTCCTGTCTCCACTTCACAAAAGCGATGCACTGACACAGAAATCTGCTTTCCAGATTGTTTTGCTGGCCTGAGGTTGTTGATTCGGAGAAGGAAAGACGGCCCGTCCACACAGCGGCGTGCGTTGAAAGCTTCACCATTCACTTTGAATGGGGTGACGTCACTTTTCGCCGAACTGCATTTTGGGAAGCGACGTGGAGCGTTGCTGGCGTGGCTCGCTGCAAAAGTTGAGCAATGTTCAACTTTTGACGCCTCGGCAGAAGCGTCAGCCAATCGGATCATATGCCAGTACAAGCTCTAGCCAATCAAACCGCTGCTTGTGTGTCAGGGGCGGGAGATTCATGTGATTGGTTGTTGGTCGAGTTTCAGACACGCCCACCGGCAAGCTTCAACACACGCCGCTTGTGGACGGGCCGTTACATGCTCATAAATACTGTATTGTTTGCTCTTCCGTTCTATAAGAAGCAATATTATCCATGAAATTGTATAGTACTATTTATACTTAATACATATGTCTGCAGCTGATTAATATCACATAAACATTTATATTTGAACATACAGTTTAGTCCGCACTATGCCCTTGTGTCTTTCCCCTTCTTCACATGAGCTGTCTGTGTTTTTCATCATATAAAAAGAGACAGTTTCTTTCACATTAAATGCCCTTGGCAAATTAAGCGATTCTTATTTGGGATTTTCCTCTGCGCTTCTCCAACCCCTGGCACACCAGACCATCCCCATGGTAACCTCGCATCGCTTTCCTAAACAGAATCACCGCACAGACTTGAATTTGCAACTTCATAGACGAAACAGCCATGTTGTAAAAGCGGACATTTCTGTTTGGCAGCTCTCAACTTTCCCGATCCAGCGCTGGAAACATTGGACTGGATCTTGCAGAGACTCCAAGCTTTTCATTTGAAGGAGAATGCAGATTCTGACAGCGAGCGTCAATGTGAGATATTGCGATGCTGGCAGGTGGACCACTGTCTAAATACTGGCAAAGATATTTTCCTCAAGCATTTCCTCGTTTTACTGTACCTAGAGCAGATGGCTGTCATAAATATACTAATCATAAAACCTTTTTTATTTATGACGAGTTATCTTGCGACCAAAAAGTAACAACCAAAACCGGGTATTTAAAGCTTTGGTTTCCACATCACCAGCTGACAATTCTAACTATTACTGATGGAGTATTTATTTTGACCAGTTATAGTCCTCCAGTGAATACACTACAGTAATACCGAGAGGTGAGACTTGGAGGTCACCGGCTGTGACCTCTGGAAACACAAATTATTTCTACAGCAGCACAATTACTTAAACACACGATGGCCTTGACCTCCTCTGGCTGTGGACTAAATTCAGCTGTAGGAATTCAAAAAGACCATTCACCCACACAGACCGTAACTTTCTCACCATGGTCATGATGTTCAGGTTAATGAGATGCCTTAGAGGGCGTCAGCCAGACAAAACAAACCTGGAAAAGACATTTCTCTTTGTCCAAATGTCTGCAAGAAACAACGCATTCCATAAGTGTTTGAAGCTATCTACATCTGTTCGTTTTAAAGAGGGAAGACCAGAAGATATCTGGAGAGCAGCATGTGTGCTGGTGTTTAAAGGTCACCTATTATGCAAAATCCACGTTTTAATGTCTTGTATAAATTAACATGTGTCCCCTTCCCTCTGTGTAAAGAGACTCTGAAAGTTTCAGGAAAAAAGATTCTCTCTCTTTTTGTCCTGATCCATTTATATAAAAACCTGTCTGAAAATGAGCTGATCAGATTTTGGACACTTTATGATGTCATAATGATTTTTTGGCTTGGTAACCATTAGCCAATCACCTTATCACCTGAATCTCCTCCTAGAGCACCATTAGCCACTTTCACACCAAGTACTTTGCCGTATACAATTCGCTACAATGATCTGTTTGGTATTCAGAGACATGTTTTGTATATATCTGAGACCTCTAATATATTGATGAAAAACAGTATAATAGGAGACCTTTAAGAGAACTCACCACAGTGCAGCAGAGAGGCCAGAACCACCAGAGGAGAGCCAGGACCAGGAGCAGCATCAGAATGAGCAGCGCTATGGCCAGGATGGTCCCATCAGACTGTGACAGAGACAGACATGTCAACACAGACTCTCTCAACATTCAGAGCATTAACGTCAACCACTTCACAAGGCGTAATGCTGGTTTTGGGAAGAAATCTTTTGGTTTTGGTTTTATCTTCCATGGAATCAGTACATGATGACTGTGATTCAGCGTCTACTGAAACACTTAAATTGATTTGCGTCTACAACGTTAAGTATCTGCCAATACAGATACCAGTCTGATGTCTCATGTCCTTTTTCTTTTCTTAAAAACTTAAGCTGCTTATGATACATTTGTATGGATGCAAACAAATGTATGGCAATCTAATTAACATTATGTTTAAACTAATATACTACTTCTTTAAAGGACTAAGTACAAATCTTGCAACCCGACTCACTTTGCAATACTGCTAAATATCTTTGATTACACTTTTCACACACAGAATCCTTTGTAGCTTTTTTGGTTGGTCAACCATTTTTAAAGATTCACAATGAAATGTAAAATACAACTTTCTGTTTAAACCTGAGAGTTTAGAATAAGAATAAATTTGTTTCAGAAAGTTTCAGCTTGTATTTTTCTTTTTTTCTTCCTCCGATATCCAATCATTTTGAAAGTATAGGACTGATGCTGATACTGAGTATTGGATAACAGCATCCTTACTTGTTAGTGCTTTTTTACAAGTTTAAATGCACCATTACCCACTATAATATGCCTTCAAAGCTATAAGCTGGTACATTAAATTGTACTCACACAGCCCACAGTGGTAATGGTGACCGAACTGGAGATGAAACTGAGACCTTCGTTCATACTGACATAAAGGTTTGCTGCCCTGCAAAAACAAAAGCAGTAATGTCTCAACTGTAATGAGTAGCTGGTGTCATATGATAACTCACATACATTTTCACATATTAAAATACTCACATTCCCTCATCTTGAAGTACTGGTGCCGTGCAGAGAAGATATGTATCTTCCACAATCAAGGGCTTCACCACTAAAGAAAAAGAAGAGTGGAAAGAAATAGAAAAACATTCAGTAGTTTTCCTTGACATATAACAGCTCCTGAAACCATTTAACCCCAAACCATGTCCTCAATCACCTCTCAGAGTGTGTTATTGTTTAGCCTAATACAGCGTACGTTTATAATAATAATAGATTTAATTTGTTAGCGCTTTTACAGGTGCTCAAAGACGCTTTACAGATATAGTGAAGGGAAAAGAAAAGGAAGGAACAACAAATAAATATATAGTTAAAGTCAAATAATACAAAAACAATCACACATTAAAAGATAATAATAATTATAATTATAGTATATAGTATATTATAATTATAGAGTGAGAATTTACATAGCTTCCTGTTAATTTAATAAGAAAACACTTGTTTACAGTTAAATTATCTCTAACTGTAATTCGATAAACACAGTCTCTCAGAGAGGCGTTTCTGCTTTGTTTCTTGTTTGTTGTCTACTGTCTAAAGGCATCTGTATGACACTCAGAAACACCACCACAGCTTTTGATTATTCAGGGGAATTTAGTCGTCTCCTTATCCAGCTGGCTTTTAGTAAAGCAGCTCCAACAAACATCATCGGCCAAGCCTGTCTGTTTATCCTGGCAGGAGGGGAGCATACCCCAGAACTGAGGAAATCAACACGAGCAGCTTATTCACTGTCTTGCGCGCTGATAAAATCTAATCCACTGTTGGTAAATAAATAACAAAGAAGCTACAGCCCTGCGATGGTTAGCTAAACATAAAAACTCAAACAGCTAGTCTGACTCTGTCCAAAGGGAACATATAATACAGAATAACATCCTATAGTTACAAAAAAAATATTTAAACATGGATTTATACATGATTGACTATTTCCTGGACGGGAGCGATACTTCCTGGATACTATTAAGGCGAGGAGAGACCGAAACCAGTTAATATACCAAGGTATGTTTTACATTAACATTTTTGTGAATATTAACATTTTTGTTCCAGTTTGTGTTCGGGCGGCAGACACCCTATCCGTTTTTAAGAGTGCGCTTAAGACCTTCCTTTTTGATAAAGCTTATAGTTAGGGCTGATTAGATTCAGCCCCTAGTTTTGCTGATATAGGCTTAGTTTGTCGGGGGACATCTTACTTCTTCCTTCTCTCTGTCTGTACCTGTGTACTCTCATGTTCCGATTAACCCAGCTTCCCCAAATGTCTTTCTTTTTGGTGTCTATCTACGCTGGGATCCGGAGTCATGGATGATCCTGCGGTCCTGTGTCCTGCATCGTGAGCCCTGGATCTTGAGTCGTGGCTGTGGTCCTGGATCATAGGTCCTGGATGGATATCCTCGTGGATTTTCCTATTATACACACATGCATTTCCAAACATTTGGACTACCTATGTTGCAAATGTATTATCTTTTCAATTTACACACGGCATCTATTGCACGTCTGTCCGTCCTGGGAGAGGGATCCCTCCTCTGTTGCTCTCCCTGAGGTTTCTCCCATTTTTCCCTTTAAACTGTGGGTTTTCTTCGGAAGTTTTTCCTTGTACGATGTGAGGGTCTAAGGTCAGAGGGTGTCGTATTGTCATACTGATATTTTGTACAAACTCTGAAGTCCACTGAGACAAATGTAACATTTGTGATATTGGGCTATATAAATAAACATTGATTGATTGATTGATTAAACAAACAATGTATAAGCTAAGCTGAAAAGATGCATATATCTGTCTTTACAGCTATCTTAAACAGAGCTAAACTAGCCGTTTCCCCTTGTTTTAGTCTCTGTGCTAAGCTAAGCTAGCTAGCTGCTGCTGGCTGTAGCTTCATACTTAACATACAGGCCTGCGATATGTACCAATCTTCCTATCTTTATTCAGCAACAATAGCAATGTTGCATTATATCTTTGAAGTATTGTGTCCCATTTTTAAACTTAAAATATTATCCATGGCAACATCTGTCAACAAAACAATGGCCAGCTAACGACAGTGCCTGCCAAATCCCAGCCCGCCTGAATGTATCTGCTGCTACTTTTTCCTGGAGACACAAACTCAAACATCGATTCATCTGCTGAACACATGCATTTACATATTACTGCCTTCTTTTTTACCTTTTCACCTTATTTGCGAAGTATACACAGGAGGCTTGAGGGGGAGAGCAAAGATGAACAGTATTAGAGAGAAGATAAATAGTTTCCTTATAGCCAATTTATCTGAAGGCGAGCGTAGTATCCGTCCCCTTGTGTGTTATGAAGGTTTTTATGCATGTAAATGGTGTGCAGAGTCAAAACCCTCAAAGTACACCCTGTAGCGAGTAAAACTCGCCAGACCTCCCCAAAACGCCTCGTTGGAGATACGTCTTTGTCCATTTGATTCTTCCGGGTACGCATGATGTCAACCGTACCCGGAACGAAATGGACCAATCTGTGGAGCCGTTACGTTACGTCCGCGGAGCCGTTACGTTAAGCCTCCGCTGATTGGTCCAAATTAACCAATCCACAGACTTCCTCACACACACACACTCAGTGCAGGCAGCTCTGCTGATTTCTCCTCCCTGGCAGCAGGCTGATAACAGACAGTTGAGATTGCGGCGAAATTCTCTCTGCAGACCCATTCTCTCTGCAGACCCATTCTCACAGTGTTTATCAATCTTTTTCTTACTCAATATCAAGCCACACTTATTGTTTTTACTTCGCCTGTGACTTTGTGTGTGCTCAGGGTGAGTTTGGCTGTGTTTCACTGTGTATCGCTAAACAAGGAAACAACACCTCCACGGAGCTGGAGGGTGGGGGCTGGAGCTATTGGAGCTACAACGAGCCGTTAAAGGCAGAGTGAAATTCAGTGAATACACGTAGTTTACAGAGATGCTGTTTGAGAAACCAATGTGAGTTTGGAAAATTGCACAATATAAATCTTTTCTAGTATACCTCAACAATGGAATTATGATCAGTGGAAATGGCCATGACATGGGACCTTTAAAGTTCCTCTGACCAAATTCCTGAGGATTGTGTTTAAGCAATTTAGAGAAGTGAATGAATCTGGAATATACAAGTATAATGGGATTGACATAAGGAAATTGTTTTGCTCAAATTACTTCCATGTCTGCTGTTTGTCTCCAGGAAGTTTGATGATTTATCACACTTGAAACTCATTTTGATTCTGAGTAATTGTAATAATAATAATACAATTAATTCTGTGAAAATGTCATTTAAATTTCAAGATGCAATCGTCATACTTTCAGCGCCTTCTCATAGTCAATGAATTCATACTGCATGTGCGCTATCATGCATACAAAATACCGTATAAACGTGACAAAGCAGAAATATGGTTAACCCTAATGCCAGATGGTACTAAACTCCAAACAGACCACTCGGATAGAAGCAAAAAAGGCTGACAGCAGGAATGTGCTGCATAAAAATAGGCTAATAAAATGTAATATATCAGTCAGACTGATAAAGACATGGACGCACCCACATGCCGTCAGATTGAAAAGATAAAAGCAAGTTCAGCACCTCTCCCTTTGAGGAGCAGACATGTTGCTGGTGATTATTGTGCTTTGTAATTAGACAAGCACCTCTTAAAGCTCTTGTGGCATGCCTGGGAGGAAGTGGTTTTAACATCTATTACAGTAGGCCACCAGTAAAAAACCTTTTCCTCCTTCTGCCTCCTGTGTGGTACTTATTCTCCTTTATCTCCTGTTTCCGGCAGTAAAATGAAACGTGTGCTGTTCATAACATAAACATGCAACCAGTAACACCAGTAGGCCTGTTTGTTTGATCCCAGAGGATTCCAGCTGTGTGGCTGACTTGGTGTTTGACTTTCGGGAAGAACGGTTATGTTATGTAGATGCACACTCAGCTTTTTTGATGTGGTTAGCTTAGAGTAGATGTGTATTGAGTTTAAGATAAGATAAACTCTTTTGATCCCAATGTGGGAAAGCAGCATCTAAACAAGAGTATTAAATAAACAGACATAAATAGAAAAGAGAAACATCTCAAAATAGAAAAAAAAAACACAACTAAAGAGTAAAATATATTCATATTGATAGTGAAAGATATATATTTGTATATCTGTACACTATGAACATTACAGCTAACAAATATAAAAGTAGGACATTGAAAGTGCATGAAATAGGAATATCTTTTCAGAAATGGTTCACTAACTCACTCTTAGTAAGGGTGTCGTTGATGCGGAAGCTGCACCGGACCTTATCGACGTTGCTGGCGTGTAGAAACCCATTTCCTCTCACCACTACTTGGAAAGACTCTGAGCAAAGACAGGAGACACACAAACATCTACTGATTGGTTTGATATCTGGTTTAAATTGTAATGTAAGAACAATATGTGACACTCTCAACAAGATCTGGTCGTCTTGGCAGAGCGAAACAAACACATGTGTATTATGCTCAACACATGTCGTAATAAGTCCCTCTGACAGTAACATTATATTGTGATTTAATCAATTGACTTCTTGAACTGAAAACTGGGGACCTGTTATAGTCAGATCTATTAATGTCTAATGGTGTCTACTGAAGCTGCAGCATATTTTTTGAATAATGCCATTATCATTATATTACAGTTATGTATGTTCTGCAGAACTATGTCTCACGAATTTAGATTTCTTTATTAGAATTTATTCACAAGATACCTGACATGAATTGCATCACTAGATCCTTTTGACCCCAAACTTAAGTAAAGTTACTGTATTTAGGATTACATACTGTACATGTATTGGCCTGAACATGGCTTTAAAGCTAATATGTTTTCATATATTGCTCATATAACATATAAATCACAAAATGATTCCTTGTTGTGTTTTTTGCATAATTACCATAGATACATAAGATTTTAACATACAAGGTCAACTATGATGTGCAACTGTCTTGATGTATTAAGTCGCCTAATGAGGATGAAATGGGGTGGTGTCAATCTTTTTGTCTTACCTCCTGCACAGATACTCGAGGGCTCTGCAGCCAGGATCTCAATACACGACTTCTTCAGGATCTGAGGAGAGGAAAAACACATTTGAGTAAGTAGCCAGCTATTCTCAGAGGGACAAGAAAATATAGTCCTTACTCGTGAATTCATTGCAATTTGAGGATAATATTCTGGTATTGTTATTTAGTGTGTTTGTCTTGTAATTTTCTACACTGAATGTATCACAAATAAATAATGATGTTTCTGTGGAATTGTTAACAGTTAAGAAACATTGTATTTAAAGTGCAAGATGCCATCTTCATATTCCAGTGCCTCTACATAGCTAATAAGTACTCAATCATGCTTAAAAACACAGTATAAATGTAAGAAAGCAGGAAAGATGGTTAACCATTATGCAAGATGGTACTAAACTCTTCAGGAAAGACACATTTCAGCATCCAGCAGTCAAATAACAGACGGACAAGAAGACTTTTAAATATATAGTCCTCACTCACATCTTCAGTTCAATTTGACTATAATATACTGGTACTGTTATGGAGGGTATTTGTGTCGCTGAGTGACTGGTTTTAGCCACACCTCTGACTTTTATGTGCCTATTAATTAACCTTTTGACACTGGGGTCTCTGGTCTTGAAGTTTCCGTCTATTCTCATTTGTCTTTTGCAGATGTATTTGTACTCACTGCTCTCCAGGAACATATACCAACTGTAACCTAGCGTACTAAGAAGTCTGATTTATGACCCACTGCTCGACTCACATACATGAGAAACAACAGCTTTCAGTTTGATGTAAATCTGATCCAGATGACAGTCAGCTGTCTGACCTTTGACCCTGCTCAACAAACAGTGAAAACAGACCCTCACAACAAGCAAGTTGTTGGGGTCTTAAGAGATACAGATAAGCTATGATCATATGGATAGACGTGTGCTGTGTTGATCAAAAGCAGGATAGTCACAGTCGCAGCAGGTTTTCCTGGAAGTCTGTCCCTGGCCGGGCTCCATGGATGAAATCATTTATCGTCATTTAAATTGATTTTGTCTTATTTTCTGTTTGCTGCCTAATCAGCGTGACGAATAAAGAGAAACTGATGGGAGCGATTACATGAAGTACATTAAAGCAAGATGATTTATTATGGTCCTCTAAGACATTGGTTCCCAAAGATAGCAGGGGGGGCGCCAGGCCTCAGATGATTTGAGGCCAAATATCATATTTAGACTTTTTCTTTTACATTTTTTTTTTTTTACATATAATTGTAACTCAATACATGATTGTCACTAAAAGCCTTGTCTCTTCATTACAATACAATATAACAAATAATTGATTCATTCATTTGAATAAAAATTCAAGTTAGTAGCTAATAAAGGCATAAAAATACAGAAATGTATAATTCTTTCTATAGAAATGTTTCTTCCGCTCGTAAAGTGTCCAAACCAGGCTTTGCTGGATAAGCGCATTTTTAAAACATAGTCATTGTCCATGCCGGTTTCAGTTGGATTATTCGTCACAGTTGCTCCGATCAGATCGATCTCCTCCATTTTGTAGATTATTTACGACTTTTGAATCCACATAAACACATTGGCCAAATCCGGTTTACTTTGAGCATGTGTTTCAAACAGTTTAATCACTTTGTGAATTGTTTCCACATGTGCCGTCTTTTAATTTCTTCATACAGCGGGAATCCCAATGAATTAATCCTGAGTCCAATAGCCATCAAAGTCACTCCAATAGTGCTCCTTAATTACGCTTTCATCCTCCTTTAACAAAACACTTCACATTCATCCAGTTTGTGACAGTAGTTGTAGCATTTTGAGACTTTTAAACTTTAATTACCGCTGTTGCGCCCCCCCCCCAGGAGTCATTTGGGGGGGCTCTTGGGAAAAAAGGTTGGGAACCACTGCTCTAAGAGACATTACTTTTGTAGCACTCATCAATGGTGTTATTGGTATTATTGTCAACACAACATTTTAGAGAAAAAGAACTAAGTGCTCACCGAGTCGATCACCCCTTGCAAGGCTTCAAATCCATCATTTACGGGGAAGACATGATCCTTGCTGTCAGCAATATTTGCCAGCTGGAGAGGAAACAAGTTATCACAATCACGAGAGACAACTGCACCCTTATTTATCCAACACACAGATTTAGTTAAGCTTACAGCATAATTGATGACAGGAGTGGCTCATATGATATTACCTCATTTCCTAGAGTAATAAGACCAGTTAATACAATTCCACGCTACATAATGGAGGAAAGAAAAAGTCTTCTTGATTCACACTGTAATCATTACTCTACCAAAAACAAGGATGCTCTATAAAGTGGATATAAACATTTGATGTGCAGCTAATATCCTTTTTGGAAACATTGACTTCCATTCACTGGGAAGAGAGTTTGACTTTTCATGGTTCATTTGCCAGTGTCTCATGGTTCTATAAAGCGTAATGACTGATATAAGTGGCCTATTCGTTTTCAAAATGGGGGAAAATAGGCCTTTAAGTAGTGTAGGGCACTTTATCACCACTAAAACACTGTTTTAATCATTTCTAAGGTCAATTCTTTTCAAAAGGTTTGATTTACAAAGCTTTGAATTCCCACTTGCCCAACCATTCAACTCCCTTACCGCTTTGGCATCATGATAAAAGAAGGTACAGACTCAAACAAAACAAAAAAGCACACCTGCGTCTCATTGAAGTCCTTCACCCCCACGCAGTAAACCGAGGCACCCAGGCTTCGAGAACGGTTCGCCTGTTAAGTTTGACACAGATTCACAGCGAAAACAGGAAAAAGCTCAGCACCTGGTTTTAATTACACTTTTGCATTGCATAACATCATTCAAAACAATCGGAAAATGCAAGTGAAATTGTGCATCACCATTCGTGAATCATACGTTTAAGACGTCATATATATATATATATAAATATAAAACACCAATGTCACACGGATGCCTGAAGGCTAAACGGAAAACACAAGCCATAGCATAGGTTTACAAGTTGTAACGCCTGACTAATGGTGCTGACACTGGCTTCAGTAAGACCTCCCACGGCCGTAAAGTGGACATTTCCAGCTTCTGGAAACGTCACCCCATTATACTGTATGTCTGCCGTCAACATGTGTGTGAGAGCTCTCAAAGCTGATTAAAGCCTCAGACTCTCACACACCTCAGAGCCTGAATGGTCCGGGGAGGACATAAATCTTTAGATCCCAGTGCAGATGTGAGGAGAACGACTGGGCTCGGATGTATACATCTGACGCCCTGACCTCACTTTTCCAAGACTGACGTAAGAGGATCAAAGCGGTGATGAATAGGGTGTCAGTGTTTGATCTGGTCCATCGCACGCGCAGCCTCACCTGGTTATCATTTGAGTGAACCATTCAGCCTCTCTTAGTCTCACCTCTCTCTCAGCGTAGTAGAAAAGATCCCCATGCAGCTCTCCATCTGTCAGAGCTATGATCACACTGGCAGTGCGATAACCTGCAGACAGAAATAATTCACTGCTGAAATATCCAACTGTTATCTTATCCTATTTTGCAGAAAACATTTTTAAGATTCCGGCTATTTTGTAGTATGTCCTAATCTACTTGCTCTACTGTCTTATGAGTTACATCCCTGAAGGCTTCCAATTTTAGAATAAACACATTCATTCATAAAGGTAGGAGTCGAAGAGAGAAATCTCAGTTGTCACTTAAGCAGTTGTTCTTGGCTTGTGAAAAACTAAATACGTTTATTCAAGGTTCACCTTGTTGGCATTTTTTCTAGTGTAATTTCAAACAGCAGAAACATTTTATTTCCCCTATCACCTCAAGACTCCTTAGATGTGTCTTGGGAAAATAAAATAATTATTATACGTTCATAATAGTTTGGTTTAAACAGGCCCTATTATGCTAATTTCCAGGTTCATATTATTATTATTTGACGATATTATTTGAACTCTTAAATGTTCAAAAAGCTCTTTATTTTTCTCACACTGCCTGTGCTGCAGCACCTCTTTTCACCCTCTGTCTGAAACCAGAGCCCAGTCTGCTCTGATTGGTCAACTGCTTAGAGACGTCCCGCCCCTTAGCCTATCACATACAGTGTGTTGAAGCTGTATTCCAATAGAAGTGTGAGTGTTACAAAGAGGTGTCATTATGTTACGGAAACTAAACAATGGAGGCGTTGAAGCGAGGGTGTGAAGCTGGGATTTTACATGCACAATTCCTATATAACACACTACAGGAAAGGGTTACATATTAAATGTGTTTTTGTGCTGTGCTTTTATGCAATACACACCTTCAGTGTTTCCATAATATATCTGCTCACTGGCCTGTGAAAATAAAAAACAGATTTTAAATATTAGACTGTATATCTTGTAGCATCAAGTGTGTTTCGATCCTCTAACACAACAACCATTTAGCCATGTGATGTTTGTTTTAAAGTGGAGAATATGCAGCGGCTTCTCACCCTCAGGATGCCTTCATGCATGAAGGTGTCTCCTCCTGGACGAACGTTGTACAGCTCCTCCAGACCTCTACGAATGAGATCCCTGATCAAATGACAGACGACAAGGAAAATCACATTGTTGATGATACTATCTATTTAAAAATATTAATTTTGTGAAACAACTATCATATTTAGACTTTTTCTTTTACATTGTGATTCAATTGTGAAACAACTTTTGAGCACATCCAGAAACTGTGAACATAATAGCTTACATAAGGGCGGCGAAAAAAAACAGCAATGTGTAACAGATGAATAAATTGAAACAGTATTGGTTTGAATTGGCTTGAGAAGCTGTCACGCAGATAGGCAGGAAATGAGCCCTTTGTAGGATGAGATACTTGGGAAGCAGTGAAAATGTTATGTGACACTCTGATGAGAAAGGATTACACTTAAACTGCCCACCAAGTGTCAAAAACCACATGATGAAGTCGTTGTCCAGACCGACGACACTAAAGAGGGGTCGCAGGGAGGGAAAGTGTCTGTCTGGAAACTTCCTGGTGATAAACGTTCAGAGGGAATATAACTGTGTCCAAATCTGGCATAGCAACGGATTAAAAATGACTTTGAGAGGATCTGCACCCACCTGTCTTCTGTCAGGCGCATCAGGATCCGTCCCTCAGTGGAGAACACAATGAAGGACATCCGCAACTCTGGACTAAAGGCGAGGAGAAGAGAACCACATACTGTTAGATCAGTGGTCATTTATTGTTCAATGGCAACATTAGGATTTTTACCTTATGAATTTATGAGCTAGATGTTCAACAAAGTTGTAGATTTCTGTCCAGTGATGCTGCACACTCCCAGATCTAGGCAGAGAAAAGCCACATGAGTAATGTGAGGATGTCGTTTCAACCACTGCTGTGCATTTATGTGACGTGACCTCTTCTCTGTGCTATAGAGCGACCACCAGGCCCCTGGGCACAGACATTTAAAGGGCCATAAAAGCCTCATAGGAGCAAGACCCTTAGCCTACAAAATGATTCAATTACGTCTATTAGAAGCTGATCT
Source organism: Harpagifer antarcticus (assembly GCA_902827135.1). Lineage (NCBI taxonomy): Eukaryota > Metazoa > Chordata > Actinopteri > Perciformes > Harpagiferidae > Harpagifer > Harpagifer antarcticus. The sequence continues at coordinate 25,881,413 of CADEHL010001172.1, forward strand.
GCACCTTCCTTTGTTTCCTGTCTTTTCGTCTTTGTTATGCGTATGCTTGGAGTTGTTTTGTTAGTCCATCTGTGTTTCCTTGTAGCTATACTGCTTCTCCTTAGATGAAGCATGTGTTGTGTCTCTTTGTAATTGTTTTTTGTATTCTTGTGGCCGTTTTATGAACGTTTTTGCAACGTCTCCTGACCCTTGCTCCCCGAGGTCTGCCTCTCTATAGGTCACTAGTCTAACAATGGACTTCTTAAGGCTACTTCTCACATTAAACGGTTGGTTTAATGTGAGAAGCAGCAGTAGTGCTTTGATCCTCAGATTACTGTTAACATCTGTATAACACACCTACAATCAAACCAGATTGTAGTCATTGGATCCGGGTGAATCAGTGTTGATGTTGATGTTTATTTAGGATCCCCATTAGCTCTTGACAAAAGCTACTCTTCCTGGGGTTCGACACTTAAAACAATACAACAATAATACAACAACATTCAGGACATAAGTCGTGACATCATTAACAACATCCTCAACAATCTCATCCACTTTCAATATCAATCTCAGCCAAGGATGAGTGCACAAGACACCCACCAGTACAAAGCATGAGGTAACATTCAATTAGGGTTCACAGCTCACAGGGTACATGGTCATTAGTAGATGGCCCTTCAATCTCTTCTTGAAAGAGGCTCTGGACTCTATTTCAGGAAGGTTGTTTGGCAATGAGTTCCATTCCTTTATAGCTCTATACGACACAGAAGGTTTCAGAAGATGTGTCCTGGGTTTAGGTGCCAGTAGATGGCCTGATGTAGCTCGTCTAGTGTTATGGTCATGCTCGTCTCTTGTGTAAACTATTTGATCATCATTGCTAAATTGGACATTATTTAGAAAAGTCATAACACGAGATTGCAGGCGTTTCTCAACCGGAAGCCATGATAGGTTTCTATGCATAACTCCAATATGAGTGCGCTTCGAAACAGTGGAGAGCTAGTCTGGCAGCCTTGTTTTGAGCTATTTGTAATTTCTGTATATGTGTTTTTGCTGCTGATGACCATATGACCGGACAGTACTCAAGATGTGACAAAACCAGAGACTGAATGACTTGTTTCAAAGTGGTTGGTGTTACATACTTTGTACATTTTCTCGTCACAGCTATGCTCCTTCCCATTTTAGTTACGATACTGTCTATTTGCTTTGTCCACTGTAAACCAGAATCAAGAACAATGCCAAGCAACTTAGTCTCGTTTCCCTGTTCCACTGGCTGACCAGCTGGATCCGAACACCATTGCTTTTGTTTTTGCAATGTTGAGTACCAGTTTGTTATGTTGACCCAGTCTTCTATGATTTTAATCTCTATTTTAAGTAGATTGTTTAACTCACTGCATGTTGATGCTGTACTGTTGTATCTTGTTGTTGGCATTTCTCATTGAAGGCATTGATATTCAGGTCTCCCATGAAATACATTTCGCTCTTACACTCAGCTGTATTATCTATACCATTTCACAAATACCATCTAGATAGTTTGAATCAACTTACACTGTATTCTCTCTTCGCTATCTCCAGTTTGTGTTACGGTGTGTGTGGGAAGTAGGACCCAAATGCAGATTATAGTGACAAAATGACTCCTTTATTTCAAGGCTACATAATCCCCACGACAGAACAGAACACTCACCGCAGACCAGGTCATGACACAAGACGAACCGACCAAGACAGACAGAAAAACCAGAACTTAAATACACACAAGACTAATCACACAAACAAGACACAGGTGAGGAGGGAGGAGAAAACACAGGAACACCAGGTGAACACAATCGGGTAAATTAGACACACCAGGGAAACTGACAGATTACAACAGGCAGGAAACGGGGGGTGAACACTTTACAAAATAAAACAGGAAACTAAAGACAGAAACAGACAGACAAAACATAACACGGACAGATCGTGACAGAACCCCCCCCTCAAGGGGCGGATCCCAGACGTCCCTAAACCCCAAAAACAAAAATCCCACACAGTCCAGCAGGGTGGGTGGAGGGGGTCCGGAGGAGGGACGTATCCCTAGGCCACCAGGGTGGGTGGAGGGGGTCCGGAGGACGGGACTAAGCTGACCACCCAGGAGCCCAGTAGGGGACCAGGAAGGGATCTCGGGCGGACGGCCCGGGGGCAAGGCAGAGTCTAAAGTGGGGAACTCGGGCGGACGACCCGGGGGCAAGGCAGAGTCCAAGGTGGGGGTCTCGGGCGGACGACCCGGGGGCAAGGCAGAGTCCATGGTGGGGGACTCGGGCGGACGACCCGGGGGCAAGGCAGAGTCCAAGGTGGGGGTCTCGGGCGGACGGCCCGGGGGCAAGGCAGAGTCCAAGGTGGGGGTCTCGGGCGGACGGCCCGGGGGCAAGGCAGAGTCCATAGTGGGGCGAAGTCAGGGGGCCGAGCATGAGGGCGAAGACCAGACAACTCCGGAGGCCGGGCAGGACCCGGTGTCGGCCGGACAGGAACCGGAGCCGGCGGGACAGGCTTCGGCAGGATCCCCCACGGAAGAGGACCAGGAGTTGGCAGGACCCCCGGCAGGGGAGTAGACGACGGGACCTCCAACGAGACAGGACAAAGGGTTGGCAGGACCCCCGGCAGGAGAGTAGTCGGCGGGGCCTCCAACGGGACAGGACACAGGGTTGGCAGGACCCCCGGCAGGAGAGTAGTCGGCAGGGCCTCCAACAGCACAGGACATAGGATTGGCAGGACCCCCGGCAGGAGAGTAGACGGCGGGACCTCCAACGGCACAGGACATAGGGTTGGCAGGACCCCCGGCAGGAGCGTAGTCGGCGGGACCTCCAACAGGACAGGACATGGGGTTGGCAGGACCCCCGGCAGGAGAGTAGTCGGCGGGGCCTCCAACGGGACAGGACAAAGGGTTGGCAGGACCCCCGGCAGGAGACTAGTCTGCGGGACCTCCAACTGGACAAGACATGGGGTTGGCAGGACCCCCGGCAGAGGGCTAGTCTGCGGGACCTCCAACTGGACAGGACATGGGGTTGGCAGGACCCCCGGCAGAGGGCTAGTCTGCGGGACCTCCAACTGGACAAGACATGGGGTTGGCAGGACCCCCGGCAGAGGGCTAGTCTGCGGGACCTCCAACTGGACAGGACATGGGGTTGGCAGGACCCCCGGCAGGAGACTAGTCTGCGGGACCTCCAACTGGACAAGACATGGGGTTGGCAGGACCCCCGGCAGAGGGCTAGTCTGCGGGACCTCCAACTGGACAAGACATGGGGTTGGCAGGACCCCCGGCAGAGGGCTAGTCTGCGGGACCTCCAACTGGACAGGACATGGGGTTGGCAGGACCCCCAGCGGAACCTCCAACGGTACAGGACATGGGGTTGGCAAGACCCCCGGCAGAAGACTAGTCTGCGGGACCTCCAACTGGACATGAGTAGGGGGTTGAGTGGGGCCTCGAGAGAGGGCTTGAGAGGGAACTTGAGAGGAAACTGGAGAGTGGACTCGAGAAGGAACTCGAGAGTTGACTCGAGAGGTAACTCGAGAGGGGACCTGAGAGGGGACTTGAGAGGGAACTCGAGAGGAGACCTGAGGGGAAACTTGAGAGGTGACTCGAGAGGACACTGGAGAGTTGACTTGGGAGGTGACTCGAGAGGACACTGGAGAGTTGACTTGAGAAGGAACTCGAGAGGTGACTCGAGAGGTAACTCGAGAGGGGACCTGAGAGGGGACTTGAGAGGGAACTCGAGAGGAGACCTGAGGGGAAACTTGAGAGGTGACTTGAGAGGACACTGGAGAGTTGACTTGAGAGGGGACACGAGAAAAGACTCGAGAGGGGACCTGAGAGGGGACTTGAGAGGGAACTCGAGAGGAGACCTGAGGGGAAACTAGAGAGGTGACTCGAGAGGACACTGGAGAGTTGACTTGGGAGGTGACTCGAGAGGACACTGGAGAGTTGACTTGAGAGGTGACTCGAGAAGGAACTCGAGAGGTGACTCGAGAGGACACTGGAGAGTTGACTTGAGAGGTGACTCGAGAAGGAACTCGAGAGGAGACCTGAGGGGAAACTTGAGAGGGGACTCGGGTAGGAACTTGAGAGGTGACTTGAGAGGGGACTCGAGAAGAGACCTGAGGGGAAACTTGAGAGGGAACTCGAGAGGAGACCTGAGGGGAAACTAGAGAGGTGACTCGAGAGGACACTGGAGAGTTGACTTGGGAGGTGACTCGAGAGGACACTGAAGAGTTGACTTGAGAGGTGACTCGAGAAGGAACTCGAGAGGTGACTCGAGAGGACACTGGAGAGTTGACTTGAGAGGTGACTCGAGAAGGAACTCGAGAGGAGACCTGAGGGGAAACTTGAGAGGGGACTCGGGTAGGAACTTGAGAGGTGACTTGAGAGGGGACTCGAGAAGAGACCTGAGGGGAAACTTGAGAGGGAACTCGAGAGGAGACTAGAGAGGGAATTCGAGAGGGGACTAGAGAGGGAATTCGAGGGGGGGACTTGAGAGGAATTTCGAGAGGAGACTCGAGAGAGGGCTTGAGAGGGAACTCGAGAGGAGACTAGAGAGGGAGTTCGAGAGGGGACTTGAGAGGAATTTCGAGAGGAGACTCGAGAGGTGACTTGAGAGGGAACTCGAGAGGAGACTCGAGAGGGGACTTGAGAAGTGTCTTGAAAGGGGACTCGAGAGGTAGCTCGAGAGGGGGCTCGAGAGGAGACTAGAGAGGAAACTAGAGAGGGGACTCCGGTAGGAACCTGAGAGGGGACTTGAGAGGGGACTGGAGAGGGGACTGGGGAAGTGTCTTGAAAGGGGACTCGAGAGGGGACTCGAGAGGTAGCTCGAGAGGAGACTTGAGAGGGAACTGGAGAGGGGGCTCGAGAGGAGACTAGAGAGGAAACTAGAGAGGGGACTCCGGTAGGAACTTGAGAGGGGACTTGAGAAGTGTCTGGAGGGGAGACTTGAGAGAGTTGGTTCGCCAACAGAACACGGGGTGCTGGAGTCGGCCGGTATGCTGACAGGACTCGAGGAGCTGGCGTCGGCTGGAGAGCCAGCAGCAGACGAGGTGCTGGAGTCGGCCGGTACGCCGACAGGACACGGGGTGCTGGCGTCGGCTGGGGAGCCAGCAGGAGACGAGGTGCTGGAGTCGGCCGGTATGCCGACAGGACTCGGGGAGCTGGCGTCGGCCGATGAGTCAGCAGGTGACGAGGAGCTGGAGTCGGGACCATGACTGATGGGGCTGGTACTTGAGCCGGAACCATGGCTGCTGGGCCCGGTACTTGAGCCGAAATCATGGCTGGAACTGGGGCCGGAACCATGGCTGTATGGGCGAGTTCTGGAGCCGGAACCATCGCTGTGTGGGCCGGTTCTGTAGCCGGAACCATGGCTGCTGGGGCTCGGGCTAACCTGGCCTTGCGACGACTCCTCTTAGCAGCCGCCTGAATACTCCGTGGACCTCCCGAAGCCAGACGAGTTCCGTAATACAACTCCTGGACAGGAGCAGGAACTGGGGCAGAAGCACGGGTTGACTTCAGGCGGAACCCACCAAGGCGTATGGTGCCAGGTTGGGAATTGGGAGACATGGAGTTAGCATGCCTGGGGCTAGCAGGCCGGGAATCACATGTTTCAAGGAAGTCCAAAATCCAGTCAGGTAAGAACTCCACAAAACATAGTTTCTCTGCTGCCAACCGGTGCGCCTCTACCAGAGCGGCCCTCTTCTGCCGAACACTGGACGCTCCCATCCATCGATGAGCGCAGACAGACAAAGAAAAGGTCAAATCCAAAAGTTCCTGCTCAAACGGATCTGCTGGGCCCATATTTGGTCGGTTCGTAATGTTACGGTGTGTGTGGGAAGTAGGACCCAAATGCAGATTATAGTGACAAAATGACTCCTTTATTTCAAGGCTACATAATCACAACGACAGAACAGAACACTCACCGCAGACCAGGTCATGACACAAGACGAACCGACCAAGACAGACAGAAAAACCAGAACTTAAATACACACAAGACTAATCACACAAACAAGACACAGGTGAGGAGGGAGGAGAAAACACAGGAACACCAGGTGAACACAATCGGGTAAATTAGACACACCAGGGAAACTGACAGGGAATCACAGACAGATTACAACAGGCAGGAAACGGGGGGTGAACACTTTACAAAATAAAACAGGAAACTAAAGACAGAAACAGACAGACAAAACATAACACGGACAGATCGTGACAGTTTGACCCGGTGGTGTCTCCCACACTTTTATTTGACAGTTGTATTGGATTTTTAGAGACACAAAGTCATGTGTATCCTGCTCAGATGTTGTTAGGAAATACAGATTTGGGGATAAAACATTTTGGAGGAGAGAACTTTATAATGACTATACAGTTGAATCTGGTTAATTAACAGTTTGCAAGCTTGCATGAATCGTTGTTTATGCTTATCAAAATGTATTTTAATTAAAAACTCCACACCCCCTGCAACAAAACACCTATGTTTCCATTGTTACCACCATGACACAAGTCCAAGCATAAACAGCACAGCAAACAGGCTGACAATCTGAAACATCTGGATGTAATAGAGAAAGAGCAGTGCAGAGACAAGGAGGAGGGAAGGCGGATAAGGAGGATACAGCAAGAGGGCATTGAGGGCACTTGGAGGACATCACTGCTAAAAGGAAGCTGAGCGAACTAAGAGAAAAGAGTCAAATGAAAGCTAAAGGAACAGCTACCTATCAGCTACACAAATGTAGTATACATGAGTGTCGCTAAAACATGCTCACAATGACTGCATTATACACAATTGCCTAATTTCCCCCGTGAGAAAACAGCAGTGTGTCTGGAGGTGGCACTGACATTTAATGTAGGACAACTGGGAAACCCATCACCATATCTGGAGGGAGTGTTATAAGAGAGCGGGAAATGTCAGACTCCTATCTTCCAGTTAAGAAAATTATGAGTTGCACAAGACATTTGTTGTTGATCTAGTTGGCAAACGTTTTTGGCTGGTGGTGGGAAAACAAGGATTGAAAACAAGTTGTGTTGAGCAAGGTTTGCAAACCATAAATGTCATAGGGTGAGCAGTCTGTTAAAGTCCAAAAGCAACAGCCTGGGTGAGTCAGTGACAGAGGAGCTGCATATTTATCTGCAGCATTAAGTACTTTATCTTGGATGTCTAATCAGGGAAACTCATGTAAACATGGCTTATATACCATGTTGACCCCTTTTGAGAACCGTAAACAGTTTTCACTTGACTGGCTTTAATTTCTGTTAAGCTCAATTTGGGCGTGGACGTTTTACATTACATTGCATTTAGCTGACGCTTTTATCCAAAGCGACTTACAATAAGTGCATTCGACCAAGAAGATACAAACTTGACGAAAACAGAATCATATAAGTACATCAGGTTTCATAGAGCCAAACATTTCAAGTGCTACTCAACTGGCTTTAGATAAGCCAGTCCTTTATTAGTACACTGAACAAAAATATAAACGCAATTTTTGCTTCCATTTTTCATGAGATGAACTCAAAGTCCTCCTCCTCACCTACAAGTCCCTCCATGCCCTTGCCCCCCAGTACCTATCGGACATCCTTCACCCACATGCCCCACCCCGGAACCTGCGGTCCTCAGACTCTGGCCTGCTTACCACCCCCCGCACCAAACTGCGAACCTTCGGGGACAGAGCCTTCAGTGTGGCAGCCCCCACCCTCTGGAACGCTCTCCCTGCGGAGATTTGCAACATCCCCACACTCGACGCCTTCAAAAGAGCCCTCAGGTCCCATCTGTTTGCCAAGGCTTTCGGCCCCTAAATCGATCTGTTGTTTTGTCTGTCTGACTTTTGTTTTGTTATGTTTGTTTTTGCCCTATTACTTGTAAAGCGACCTTGGGTCCCTTGAAAGGCGCTATATAAATCAAAGCTATTATTATTATTATTAAAGATCTAAAACATTTTCTACATACACAAAATAACCATTTCTCTCAAATATTCTTCACAAATCTGAAAAAATCTGTGATAGTGAGCACTTCTCCTTTGTCGAGATAATCCATCCCACCTCACAGGTGTGGCATATCAAGATGCTGATTAGACAGCATGATTATTGCACAGGTGTGCCTTAGGCTGGCCACAATAAAAGGCCACTCTGAAACGTGCAGTTTTGCTTTATTGGGGGGGTCTGGGGGGGGTCCGAAAACCAGTCAGTATCTGGTGTGACCACCATTTGCCTCACGCAGTGCAACACTCCTTCGCATAGAGTTGATCAGGTTGTTGATTGTGGCCTGTGGAATGTTGGTCCACTCCTCTTCAATGGCTGTGCCAAGTTGCTGGATATTGGCAGGAACTGGAACACGCTGTCGTATACGCCGATCCAGAGCATCCCAAACATGCTCAATGGGTGACTTGTCCGGTGAGTATGCTGGCCATGCAAGAACTGGGATGTGTTCAGCCTCCAGGAATTGTGTACAGATCCTTGCAACATGTGGCTGTGCATTATCATGCTGCAACATGAGGTGATGGTCGTGGATGAATGGCACAACAATGGGCCTCAGGATCTTGTCACGGTATCTCTGTGCATTCACAATGCCATCAATAAAATGCACCTGTGTTCGTCGTCCATAACATACGCCTGCCCATACCATAACCCCACCACCACCACGGGCCACTCGATTCACAACATTGACATCAGAAAACCGCTCACCCACACGACGCCACACACGCTGTCTGCCATCTGCCATCTGCCCTGAACAGTGAAAACCGGGATTCTTCCGTGAAGAGAACACCTCTCCAACGGGCCAGACACCATCGAATGTAAGCATTTGCCAACTCAAGTCGGTTACGACGACAAACCAGAGTCAGGTCGAGACCCCGATGAGGACGCCGAGCATGCAGATGAGCTTCCCTGAGACGGTTTCTGACAGCTTGTGCAGACATTCTTTGGTTATGCAAACCGATTGTTGCAGCAGCTGTCCGAGTGGCTGGTCTCAGACGATCTTGGAGGTGAACATGCTGGATGTGGAGGTCCTGGGCTGGTGTGGTTACACGTGGTCTGCGGTTGTGAGGCCGGTTGGATGTACTGCCAAATTCTCTGAAACGCCTTTGGAGACGGCTTATGGTAGAGAATTGAACATTCAATTCACGGGCAACAGCTCTGGTGGACACTCCTGCTGTCAGCATGCCAATTGCACGCTCGCTCAAAACTTGCGACATCTGTGGCATCGTGCTGTGTGATAAAACTGAACATTTTAGAGTGGCCTTTTATTGTGGCCAGCCTAAGGCACACCTGTGCAATAATCATGCTGTCTAATCAGCATCTTGATATGCCACATCTGTGAGGTGGGATGGATTATCTCGGCAAAGGAGAAGTGCTCACTATCACAGATTTTTTCAGATTTGTGAACAATATTTGAGAGAAATGGTTATTTTGTGTATATAGAAAATGTTTTAGATCTTTGAGTTCATCTCATGAAAAATGGGAGCAAAAACAAAAGTGTTGCATTTATATTTTTGTTCAGTGTATATAAGTGCTTTGTTAGTAATTCTATCGCTCGAAGTGGAGTCGAAAGAGATGAGTTTTCAGTCTGCGCCGGAAGATGTGCAGGCCTTCTGCTGTCCTGATTTCAACGGGGAGCCCATTCCACCATTTTGGAGCCAGGATAGCAAACCCAGTGCGGGTGCAGCGAGCCGTTTTAAACCCGAATACATTATATTTATCATCTAATAACTGCAAAACAATACCACATTAAGTGAGACTTATCATCAACATGTCATGAATATGATCCCGTTTATGTTCACTCTGGTAGTTTTGATGAGGTGGCCATGATGCACAACTGAAAGTAAACTCAGCGATTACCAAAAAAACAGGTAAGATAAACATGGATGTTTCTAAATAAAGACACATGTATCCAACTTGGATGGGAGGCAAACATCCTGTCCCTCACTGTGGATACACAGAGGACTCAAAGAAGATTAGGAGATAAACAGATACATTTAATGGTGAGCATTTGTGGATAAATAAAGCCCACGTGGTAAATGTTTGTTAATGAGAATGAAAACCAAAACAGCTGCAGCCTGCAGGATACTGAGGAATGGGGAACACCACTAATCAAAGAGACACATGCCAAGCAGAAATGCATATCAAGGTAAAGCAATGCATCCTCAGTCCATTCATCCATATTCCCGCATGACATGGCACCAGGGGGCGTAACCAACTGTAATGACATTATGTCATATTGTGTTGTCACCATGATGGGAGAAGCACCGGAACTACAACAAGAATAATGCAAATGTACTTTATGCATTAAGTGCCTTTTTTAAGCAACAAGCAAAAACAGGTGAGTGGAATATTCAAGTTATACTCAATGGTTAAATACATGCAGGAAAACAAAACACAACGCTTCCTATTCAACCTGCTATATTAAGGTCTATGACAAACAGCAGTTAACGTAAATGGCACTGAAACCATCCCATCCATCCTTCCCCTCTTAAGCAACTCAGGTAAAGCGTGACCGTGAACTCACTTGTCCAAAACAAAGTAGAGATCAAAGCTTCCATAGCATGAAGACGGCCCGTCCTGCCTCCGGTCCTGGTTCGGTCCAGCACTAGCGGCAGTAAGAACAACCAGCGCAGCACCAAACAACACTGCCAACCAGGAGGTGCTACTCCACCATGAAGGCATTATTCCAGCTGAGGAAAAACTCCTAAAACCAAGACAAGTTGGACCTCCTTTGAGATTCTTCTTTTAATCCTCCACACGTGTCTTCAGTATGGAAAGAGGCAGTAATCCAAAGTTGAGCAATGAGTTGAAGTGAGAGAATGAAGTGGAGGGGAGACAGAAATCATGAGTGTTGTGGGTCTCTCTGCTGTTGTTGGGACCCTCTCATCACACAGCGTGCTCAAAGATGAGAGGAGCTCCACCACCTCACACGCTTGCTGCTTTTCGTTAATCACAAGACAGTGCAACAGAGACGTCCTGAGTCTTTGCAAACCTCTCTTCATATTTAACCCTCCCTCTATCTGAAGGGGAAGAGACTGATGAAAACAATACACCAGAATATGCTGGCTGGTCCTGCCGCCTGGTGGTGAGAGGGGGCTGCTTTTCAACCACCACATCATTAAAAATACAATCACAGTGAACCTGAATACTGTGCACACTGCACTAAATAATTTACTATCTTATAGTCAAATACTATCTTAACACGATTTGCATTGTGTACATATGACTTTCACTTGCACCTGCACATACAGGACTGTCTCAGAAAATTAGAATATTGTGATAAAGTTCTTTATTTTCTGTAATGCAATTAAAAAAACAAAAATGTCATACATTCTGGATTCATTACAAATCAACTGAAATATTGCAAGCCTTTTATTATTTTAATATTGCTGATTATGGCATACAGCTTAAGAAAACTCAAATATCCTATCTCTAAATATTAGAATATCATGAAAAAGTATACTAGTAGGGTGTTCAACGAATCACTTGAATCGTCTAATTAACTCGAAACACCTGCAAGGGTTTCCTGAGCCTTGAAAAACACTCAGCTTGGTTCAGTAAACTAAATCACAAGTATGGGGAAGACTGCTGATCTGACTGCTGTCCAGAGGACCGTCATTGACACCCTCCATCAGGAGGGTAAGACACAAAAAGAAATTTCTCAAAGAGCAAGCTGTTCACAGAGTGCAGTTTCAAAGCACATCCACAAAAAGTCTGTTGGAAGGGGGAAATGTGGCAGGAAACGCTGCACAACCAAGAGAGATGACCGCAGCCTTAACAGCATTGTGAAGAAGAGTCGCTTCCAGAATTTGGGGGAGCTTCAAAGACAGTGGACTGAAGCTGGAGTCCAGGTATCAAAAGTCACTGTTCACAGACGTGTCCGGGAAATGGGCTACAATAGCCGTATTCCCATGGTCAAGCCACTTTGAACTCAAGACAACGGAAGAGGCGTCTGACTTGGGCTAAGGAAAAGAAGCACTGGACAGTTGCACAGTGGTCCAAAGTCCTCTTTTCAGACGAAAGCAAGTTTTGTATTTCATTTGGAAGTCAAGGCGCCAGAGTCTGGAGAAAGGCTGGAGAGGAGCAAAATCCAAGTTGCTTGAAATCCAGTGTGAAGTTCCCACAGTCAGCGATGGTTTGGGGAGCCATGTCAGCTGCTGGTGTTGGTCCACTGTGTTTCATCAAGCCCAGAGTAAATGCAGCTGTGTACCAAGAGATTTTAGAGCACTACATGCTTCCGTCTGCTGAAAAGCTCTATGGAGATGAGGAATTCATTTTCCAGCATGATCTGGCACCTGCCCACAGTGCCAAAACCACCAGTAACTGGTGTACTGACCATGGCATTACTGTCCTCGATTGGCCTGCAAATTCCCCTGACTTGAACCCCATAGAGAATATGTGGGGTATTGTGAAGAAGAAGCTGAAAGACACCAGACCCAACAATGCTAATGAGCTAAGGCCGCTATTGAAGCATCCTGGGCATCCATAACACCTCAGCAATGCCACAGGCTGATTGCCTCCATGCCACGCCGCATTGATGCAGTAATCCGTGCAAAAGGATTCCCAACCAAGTACTGAGTGCATTAATGGACATTTTCAAATGTTTGATTGTGTTTTGCTGTTATAAATCTTTTTTTTTTACTTGGTCTGAGGAACTATTCTAATTTTTTGAAATAGGATTTTTGAGTTTTCTTAAGCTGTATGCCATAATCAGCAATATTAAAATAATAAAAGGCTTGCAATATTTCAGTTGATTTGTAATGAATCCAGAATGTATGACATTTTTGTTTTTTTAATTGCATTACAGAAAATAAATAACTTTATCACAATATTCTAATTTTCTGAGACAGTCCTGTATACATGTATCATCATCAGTGGCTCAGTCAGTAGGGGCTTGGACTGGGAGCTGTAGGGTCGCCGGTTCAAGTCCCCAACCATACCTAAATTCTGTGGACTGCTACTTGGAGAGGTCCCAGTTCACCTCCTGCCCTGCCGTGGTGCCCTCGAGCAAGGCACCGGACACCCCCCTTCCCCCATTGCTCCCCGGGCGCTGTACAATAGCTGCCCACTGCTCCTCGTACTAGACTCCTGGTACTAGGATGGGTTAAAAGTAGAGAACAACTGTCTCTGTGTGACCATTACAGAGGGTTTCATCCCTCTTCCATTCTATTATCATCATCAGTTTTATTTGAAGAGACTCTAGGTCCATTTTAAAAGACATACAACACTCAAATATAAATTAAAAAAGGCAGTTATACCAATGTTTCCACAGAGGTGACTGGTATCGTACAGTACTGAGACATATACGTATATATGTATACAATCTTAACTCATATCTGTATATTTGTACATTCAGCTGATCAGTGTTTTATGATATTTGTATTCACACTGTGACTTACATGTTTACTCTTATTTGTATCCTTATTGTCCTTGTGTAAAGGTCTATCTTATCTTATATTTGTAAAGCTTATGTCTTGGACACACACACACACCCTTTACCTCTTCTTTAATGTGTGATTTATGTGATTACAGTGATTTGTCCCGTAGAATGACATCACTCGGGAGATCCTATTGGCTGCTGCTCCGCCCCTGCTGATGACATTTATCTGCAGGAACAAGTTCAAATAAAAACTGTTTCTGGACACACAAGATTTAAATGTTGAAATTTGGCACATATGTACATTAAAAAAAGAACTAAAAAGATAACAAATAAATATGATCTCCATGATGATCTGTTACACCTACATGATGCTGCTTTTTATATACTCATATTTACAAGCTGATAGTTCTGGTAAATATTGAATATGTGCACAAATCCATAATTTCTTATTCTAAACGCAAGACAGCATAGCATACAGAAGTTGTATCGCATTTATTAACAACTATATCAATTCCATTGTCAACTAAAAATGTTTGTGTTAATGTTTCTGTGTTTGTGTGACATGACACTATTCGTTCTTTTAAAGCTCTCCAATATAATATTTTATTTAATGTAGTTTTGTTTAAGCTGCCTTTAACAAGCATAACTTCCAGTAATCTCTAGCCAATCAAGGGACGAACATCATGGCCCAGCAGAGGAGTCGAGGGGTGGCGGTTAGTCGTTTTTAGACGGCAGACATTTTCCATATGTTCACTCCTTCGCACAGTCCATTTGAGTTTCTCTTTGTGTGCACTATGTATTCACAAGCCTGTGTGTCCAGAACTGCCTCACAGTCTTCAGGGACCTCTGTGGGGGTTGTGTACCTGCAATTACACAGCAAACACACCGTTAAGGGAAGAATATAAGTACAGAGATAAATGAAAACTGAATAAAAAACATTATTGTTATGTTGTGATCTGTTCACTTACGCAGTGCAACATCCAGTGCAACTACAGTCCAAACATTCACTGTTTCTCCATAAAGATCCAACTGGATGCCAGGTATGATCACTGTCGTCCTGACAATGGGTCATGCCTATTTGTGGAAAGGAAACGTTTTACACATTTTAAAACTGTTTTGTATTTACTATAAATATTCTGTGAGTATGTGTTGTTCTGTTCTTTTACCTGGTTGTAAGGCCTTAGCGTAACATGAAGCATCTGATAGCGACGCCAAAGCACAGAACAGCAAAGCCAGAGCCAAATATTTCTTCACAGGGAAAAAAGGAACAACGATTTACCATTTGATATCAGCATCCACATATGTATCCTAGCAAGCATTTGGCAAAAATCAGGCAAAAACTTTGGGTAGGTACAGTGTGTTAAGATATTTTGTGTTGAATATACAATTCATCTGATACAAGTCATTCTGTAAATTGCTCCCATTTTGATAACCCACAACTTGAGGTCCATGCCACAAAATGATACAAACCCAATGATATCACTTTTATTAAGTAGAAAATATAAAAAATGTTAACATAAAATGTCTTTACCTCCATTATTACTGCTTTACCTTATTCCATCAGCACAGAAAAACAGCTGCAAATAACATCTGTAACCAGAATTTCAGATTGAGTACTAAAATCCACTCACCATGGTGGCAGTTGAACTTGTCCGGTCTGAATTGTGTTCAGGTAAGAGGAGAAACTTTAAAGTGTGTTTGCTTGTAGGTCTCTGTCTTTTAAACTGTGATCTGCAGAGACCTTTGGAATTAAATAAGTTTTTCTGGTGAGAAGCCAGAGGGTTCACATCTGCATCTCTCTTTCTCATCCCTGCCAATAAGGACATGAACTTTCTAGCCATGGTTCTGTTGGCCAGAGAGGAATTACATAATGTCTCTCTGTGCTCTCCCCAATTAACAACACACTTTTGCACCACTGCATCACTACAATACAGCGCCATAAATTGGACACAGTAGATCTTTGTTTAATAGATATGATACATTCACTTGATATGTTTCATTATTTAAACTTTAGTCATTCGACAACAATGACATGGCATTTATACCATAAAATGATTCATTAATATCTATTTATCACTTTTATTTACTCGTAAACATCACATTTCATAACAACTACCTTTACCTCCATGATTATATTTTAACCTTTAACCCACAAAAACAGCTACCAACAAACAGAATTGTACTCTGAAATCAACTCACCAGTCAAACTTGTCTGGTTTGAATAGTGGTCAGGAGAGATGTTAGAAACTAAACTGTGTTTTGAATGCTGTTGACTTTTATAATGTGTGTGCAGGGACCTTTGAAACCGAATAAGAGGAGGATGGTCATCATTCGAAGAAGCCACCGGTCTTAGTGTTTGTTTGAACCCAGCAAATAAATACTGGAACATACAGAGTAGGGGTGTAACGGTTCACAGAAGTCACGGTTCGGTTCATACCTCGGTTTGGGGGTCACGGTTCGGTACGGGTTCGGTACAACAAGAAAAAGCAAAAAAAAGTCCCAAATGCATAATTCCAGGTTTGTTGTTATTTATGTTTGAACAGTAGTGCAAGTTTCAGTTTAAAAATAAGGAACTCTGACATTTTTAATAATTAACTGTATTAAACAGTTAAAAACAAACCACAAACAGTACTACTCAGATGGCCATATTATCTATAATGGCTGATGTCAAACAAAAAGGTTTCATCAAGCTGTAAAACTAAAAAGGATGTCTTGAAAATATTACATCATAAATAATAAGAAAGTGTTTCAAGAGCGCAAAGCCGTTGAAAAACATATGGCAAAAGCTTCCGTTATTTATTTTGGTCTCTCGGCTCTCACGTCTATTGGCTTCTTAAAAACAGCGGGGATCAGCTGTTGAACTGCTGTTGTCTTTTTCTGGGCTCCGGTGATTGGCATTCTGGGTGATGCCTTCTGATATGATTTGGCATGTTTGGCGTGTGTTTCCATTAGCATACCGCACCGCTATCGAACAACGCCGACACACCGTCCTCGTCCGATCCACCACTCGCACACTTAATCGTTATTGTGGTCCACAGGGAACCCGAAATGTTCCCACACAGCTGATTTAAAAAAAAGCAGGTGGGTTCTAGCTCCTGTGTGTTATCTGAAATCGCCATACTAACTTTTCTTCTTCTTGTATTTTGTTCGTTTTGTTGTTGTGGTTCTTCTTGTTCTTCATTTGTTGTTTAAGGGCGGCTGGCAAACAGCTTTTAGGCGCAATACCGCCCCCTGGATTATATATAGTGTAGTGGATACTGCCCTGAATGACAGACTTTTTTCCCACTCGTAAAAAAGGCGTAGGCTATTCGTCGTGTGACTGCATGTGCCGAACCGTGACGTCCGAACCGTGACGGTACGGGACGAATACGGATACCGTTACACCCCTAATACAGAGTTGTAGTGACCACCTATTTTACCACTGGGACATAATTCAATCACGGAACTACAGGTTGGGGGTTTTGTTCCGCACGGACATCATTGCATATTGTACCTCCGGTGTATATACTGTGTCCTCCTCCTTTTCTCTCTCTCTTGTCGACCCGGGCTGCGACCCGACAACATGTCCTTTTCTACTCTCCAATAAAGTACCCTTTTGCACCTTCGATGCACCGCCTCCGACTCCCATATCTCCCGGCACTACACTGGTGACTCTGACACGTCTTGAGAAGTTTCCGGGACGAAGCCGAACACGGCAAAAGGAACTCGAGTTCCTTTCTCGAAATGCCGGGGATTTTTTGGAGACGTCCGTGGCTGCCACCGGCACGCGGACTGAGGCTCGGTGCGTGCTCCGCAGAAGGCTGGAGACGTTGCTCGCCGTTCCCGCATCGGGGGGGACGATGCACGACCTGCTGGGTCGACCAGCAACCCCATTGCTACCTCATGGGGCTGTTTCTTCGGGGCGTGCGGCTGCACGTCCCAGCGGCGCTAGCTGGCGACGACTAGCAGCTATCCACGTGGGGCTAACGACGGCTAGCAGCTACCGATGGCTGCCAGCTAACGGCCTCAGCTAACGGCTAGCTGCTAACGGCTAGCTGCTAACAGCTATCGACCTTTTTGAGTTTTTTTTTTCTGGTGCCTGAGAGGAGGTTTGACCATGTCTGGTTGGCCTCGTGTGAATCCTCTCACTATTTCGCCCACCTGTTTTTGACCGTGGACAGTACGGCCCTTTTTGAGCTTTTTCTGGTGCCTGAGAGGAGGTTCGACCATGTCTGGTCGGCCTCGTGTGGACACTCTCACCTTTTTCGCCACCTCGACGGCGGTTCCAGACGCCACTCACGTTCATCGACGCCTGGGTGGTGCACTCCTGGACCCCGTCTCGCCTCGACGGTTTCGGACGTGCCCATGCCTTCATCGGCCCGTGGGTGGCGCGCTCCGGGACCCTGTCTGGCCTCTTCCTTCGCCTTGGCGGTTTCGGACGTCACCCATGCGCCCATGCGGCCATCGGCCCGTGGGTGGCGCACTCCGGGACCCTGCCTGGACCCCGTCTCGCCTCGACGGTTTCGGACGTGCCCATGCCTTCATCGGCCCGTGGGTGGCGCGCTCCGGGACCCTGTCTGGCCTCTTCCTTCGCCTCGGCGGTTTCGGACGTCGCCCATGCGCCCATGCGGCCATCGGCCCGTGGGTGGCGCGCTCCGGGACCCTGCCTGGACCTCGTCTCGCCTCGACGGTTTCGGACGTCGCCCATGCGGCCATCGGCCCGTGGGTGGCGCACTCCGGGACCCTGCCTGGACCCCGTCTCGCCTCGACGGTTTCGGACGTGCCCATGCCTTCATCGGCCCGTGGGTGGCGCGCTCCGGGACCCTGTCTGGCCTCTTCCTTCGCCTCGGCGGTTTCGGACGTCGCCCATGCGCCCATGCGGCCATCGGCCCGTGGGTGGCGCGCTCCGGGACCCTGCCTGGACCTCGTCTCGCCTCGACGGTTTCGGACGTCGCCCATGCGGCCATCGGCCCGTGGGTGGCGCGCTCCGGGACCCTGCCTGGCCTCTCCTCTTACCGCGGCTCACGGTTCACCTCGACGGCGGCTCCGGACGGCGCCCCGTCTGGCCTCTCCCCTGTCCACGGCTCCTTCCTCCCGGGGATGCTGCTCCTGCCCCCCGGGGACCCGGCTCTTTCTTCCCGAGGACTTCGTGCCCGCCGCTATGCCCTCGCCTGCGGCCGGGCAGCGCTCTTTCCTGCTGGGGACCACCGGGTTATTCACGCCCGTTGCGGCTCAGCGACCCGGTTTTCACCGACTGGCGGGTGATGATTTCATTCGCCACAACGCCTACTGCGGCCCCGTTCCGACCCGTCTCCCACCCCCGGTGAGGATGCCCTCGCCCTCGTTAGGGCCCCTACCCTCTCCTGCGGCCCCCTTCCGACGGCCCGTTCCATGGCCCGGCCCCACCCTCCTCGGCCCCTGTGGTGCTTCCTCCCGGACACGGGGATAGTGTCCATGGTTGAATTCTGGGGGGGCTTGTGTAGTGACCACCTATTTTACCACTGGGACATAATTCAATCACGGAACTACAGGTTGGGGGTTTTGTTCCGCACGGACATCATTGCATATTGTACCTCCGTTGTATATACTGTGTCCTCCTCCTTTTCTCTCTCTCTTGTCGACCCGGGCTGCGACCCGACAACATGTCCTTTTCTACTCTCCAATAAAGTACCCTTTTGCACCTTCGATGCACCGCCTCCGACTCCCATATCGCCCGGCACTACAGAGTAAAGGTTATAATTCAGAATACATTTAGAATTTGCAAAAACAGACAATATGGAAATTATTCTTTTATTCGTTTTTATTAGTTTTATTCTTGGTCGTCTTTACAACAAACAAAGTTCTGTTGAGAAGCCAGAGAGGGATTACATCTGCATGTCTCTCCCTCCTCCCCCTAAGAAATCACATCAGACTTTTACACCACTGCCTCACTTCCCTACTGCGCCATAAATTGGACACAGTTGAGTCGGGTCGTTCCTCTTGTGCACTATGAATTCACAAGCCGCAGAGTCGAACACTGACACACAGTCTGGAGGAAACCGTTTGGGGGTTGAAAACCTGCAAAGACACAGTCAACAGTGGAATATGTAACTACAAAAGTAAAATATAAATGCTATCCAATTAAAAATCTGAAATAATTTGGCATGTGTACTTACGCTTGGCAACATCCAGTGCAACTACAGTCGAAACATTCACTGTTTCTCCATGAAGATCCAATTGGATGCCAGGTATTATCACTGTCGTCCTGACAATGGGTCATGCCTATTTGTGGAAAGGAAACGTTTTAAAACAGTTTTGTATTTACTATAAATATTACATTACATGCAACTGGGGCAATGTGTCTTGCACTGCTGACTGCAGTGGGGTTTGAACCTGTGACCCCTGATCCAAAAACCAGCACACAACCCACTACACCACAAGTCTCTTTCTGTGTGTATGTGTTTTTCTGTTCTTTTACCTGGTTGTAAGGCCTTAGCGTAACATGAAGCATCTGATAGCGAAGCCAAAGCACAGAACAGCAAAGCCAGAGCCAAATATTTCTTCACAGGGAAAAAAGGAACAACGATTTACCATTTGATATCAGCATCCACATCTGTATCCTAGCAAGCATTTGGCAAAAAGCAGGCATAAACTTTGGGTAGGTACAGTGTGTTAAGATATTTTTTGTTGAATATACAATTCATCTGATATGAGTCATTCTGTAAATTGCTCCCATTTTGATAACCTACAACTTGAGGTCCATGCCACAAAATGATACAAACCCAATGATATCACTTTTATTCAGTAGAATTTATTTATTTTTTAACATAACATGTCTTTACCTCCATTATTACCGCTTTACCTTATTCCATCAGCACAGAAAAACAGCTGCAAATAACATCTGTAACCAGAATTTCAGATTGAGTACTAAAATCCACTCACCATGGTGGCAGTTGAACTTGTCCGATCTGAATTGTGTTCAGGTAAGAGGAGAAACGTTAAAGTGTGTTTGCTTGTAGGTCTCTGTCTTTTAAACTGTGTATCTGCAGAGACCTTTGGAATCAAATAAGAGAGGTTACTGGAGGTCACCACTGTCTGTAGTTAACCCAACAGAAAAAAACACATATTGACCGTCATTTTCCTGAAAGCCTTGTTAATTTTAAGATCTGACAATCCTAGCTCTTTGTTAACAACTTATTTTACTTGAAGAGGGGAAATATCTCAATTGTTTGGTGGCATTGGGGAAGACGTGTACAACATATTTAAGGGGACAAATGTGATACGAATTCAAATACACCGTTTTTTTACTCATATTATTCATGTTTTATGGTGGAGAAATATATATGTGGTTAATGCCATAAGCAAAGACAGGTTAGTGGAATATTCAAGTTAAGCTTGAACATCATGCTGCTTTGTATAAACTCTAATTAACAAGCTGAGTTATTTTTAAGATGTATTTTTGTGTCAGATTTTCACAAGTTTGCTCAAGTATTTTTCTTCAATGACATGTGTTTTAATGTTATAGAACTGTTGTCACAAGTTAGACACTTCTATTATTGCAAATTTGTTAAAGAGAGCCTCCCTGCCATCTCCCAACTCATCGCCACCATCATTAACTCCTCCCTCAGATCTGGATCAGTTTCCCCCCTCTCTCAAACTGGCTGCTGTCACACCCATTCTCAAAAGACCTGGACTCACACCTGACATCATGTCCAACTTCCGGCCCATCTCAAATCTCCCCTTTCTGTCAAAAATACTTGAACGTGTCGTTGCCTCACAACTTAAAGCCCACCTCAGCTCCAATGATCTCTTTGAGCCATTTCAATCCGGTTTCCGATCAAAACACAGCACCGAAACAGCTCTTCTCAAAATCACAAACGACCTCCTCCTCTCCTCTGACTCTGGCAACCTTAACATCCTCATCCTCCTCGACCTCACCGCAGCATTCGACACCATCAACCACGCCATCCTGCTGTCCCTCCTCGAATCATCACTGAACATCACCGACACTGCACTCTCCTGGCTGAAATCCTACCTCACCGACAGACATCAGTTTATCAACATCAACAACTGCACCTCCTCCACTGCTCCTCTGTCCCAAGGTGTCCCCCAGGGTTCGGTGCTTGGCCCCCTCCTCTTCATCCTCTATATGCTCCCCCTTGGCAAAATAATTCGTCGCCACAACCTTCAATTTCACTGCTACGCCGATGACATCCAACTTCATATCTCAACAAAAACCATCACCCCCACAACACACTCCACTCTCACCAACTGTCTCTCAGAAATAAAAGCATGGATGCAAACAAACTATCTCCAACTGAACAGTGCCAAATCAGACATCATCATCATCGGCCCCCCATCCCGTATCAAAGACATCCAGAATTTCAACTTCACCATTGACAGCCACACTCTATCTCCCCCCCCTCACATCCGCAACCTCGGAGTCATCTTCGACAGTCAGCTCAAATTCAACCACCACATAAATCACATCACCAGGACCGCCTTTTTCCACCTCAAAAACATTGCCCGTCTCCGCCCATCACTCTCCTCCTCTGCTGCTGAAACCCTGATTCATGCATTCATCACTTCACGACTCGACTACTGCAATAGCATCCTCTACGGCATACCATCCAACCTCCTCAATAAACTCCAACATATCCAGAACTCTGCTGCCCGCCTCCTCACCCACACCCGCTCCCGAGACCACATCACTCCCGTCCTCCAGAACCTCCACTGGCTCCCCGTCCGTCAAAGAATCATCTTCAAAGTCCTCCTCATTACCCACAAAGCCCTCAACAATCAGCCCCCCCCCTACCTCACAGACTTGCTGCACCACCACGCCCCTTCCCGCTGCCTCCGCTCATCAGATGCCAACCTCCTATCCATCCCCACCCGCACCAATCACCGGACCTGGGGGGACAGAGCCTTCTCCGTCGCTGCCCCCTCCCTCTGGAACTCACTCCCCCAACCCATCAGAGACTGCACTGACCTCACCACCTTCAAAAAACTCACAAAAACTCACCTCTTCAATCTGGCTTTTAATGTGTGATTGTTTACTATATATTTATTTGTTGTTCCTTCCTTTTCCCTTCACTATATCTGTAAAGCGTCTTTGAGCACCTGTAAAAGCGCTAACAAATTAAATCTATTATTATTATTATTATTATTGTTTGTTTGGTGGCTCATCTAAACTCTCCTGTCATTTCAGATCCCGCCTTCCTCCAGGCCCTTGTAATCAGCTCACTTCCCTCACCTGGTCTCCCCAGCCCTTCCCCTCACCTGTTACTCATTCCCTCATCACTCCACAGTATTTATACCACCTCACTATCACTTGTCCTTTGCCAGATTGTCTTGTCGTTTCCGCCAAGCTCTCCAGTGAGTGTTGTGCTCTAGCTTAGATTTTTGTCCTGCCCGGTTTTTGATCCCTGCCTGCCTGTTTACGGATCTCGAGTTCCTGCCTGCTCCCTGTCTGGTTTTGGTTGCCTGTCTGACGGATTTCCTGGTTTTGACCCTGCCTGTCCCTGACCTGAATAAACGGAACATTGCTATACACTGGTTGTATCTGAGTCGTGCTATTGGGTTCTGGGGCCTCATTTATAACGCCGTGCGTAGGATTCACGTGGGAAGGTAGCTTACGTAGTAGAAATCCAAAAAATAGGTACTGAAATTTTCCGATTCACCAAACATTGCGTACCGGCGAGGAAAGTAAGTGCGTACAGCACTTCCTACGCCGGTTTCCCTTTATAAATCACAATCGACTCGAAATGCGGTGCAGCTTTTGCGGGCTTCACGTAACGCCCATATTTGCCTATAAATAGTCAAAGAAACGCCCATTCATTCATTCATTCTGACTGACTTTATGAAGAAGATAGCAGGAAATGACGACAGAACAGCTAAAAAAGACATCTCACACCGTGTCAGATTTTGGTTATTTTGGGGAGGTCGAGATAAATCATATTGTTTGGTGGATGCCGTTTGAACCAGAGTAGCAGCATGGAGGTCGGATCGTCACCAAAATAAATAAATAAGTGGTCCGAAAAAGGTTAATGACAAAAAAAAAATACACATAGCCTTCCTCAGGTAGTGTGTCTGTACCGGGGACAGGAGACACCCCCTTAATGAGAAACTGTAAGAAATGATCGGGGAATCCCTCCGGAGAGGAGTCATGACGACTGGATCTGAATTATGTTTTCGTATTTGGTGGTTTGTGTCCCAGCTGTCGATCAGCTGTGCGCAGCGTCTCCACTGCAGCCTGTGCACCCCCCCGCAGCAACTCTATATCCACCAGTTAGAGGAAATACAACTAATGTGTTGTGTATAGTGCCAGGAGATATGGGAGTCGGAGGCGGTGCATCGAAGGTGCAAAAGGGTACTTTAATGAGGAGTAGAAATAGACATGTTGTCGGGTCGCAGCCCGGGTCAACAAGAGAAAGAAGCCAGGAGGGCACACAATATACATAGTTAGGAACACATATGTCCGTCCGGAAACAATACCCCCAACCCGTAGTTCCATGAGTGAATTATGTCCCAGTGGTTAAATAGGTGGTCACTACACAAGCCCCCCCCAGAATTCAACCATGGACACTATCCCCGTGTCCGGGAGGAAGCACCACAGGGGCCGAGGAGGGTGGGGCCGGGCCATGGAACGGG
Organism: Harpagifer antarcticus; assembly: GCA_902827135.1. NCBI lineage: Eukaryota > Metazoa > Chordata > Actinopteri > Perciformes > Harpagiferidae > Harpagifer > Harpagifer antarcticus. Next base: position 25,905,349 of record CADEHL010001172.1, read on the forward strand.
CCGTCGGAAGGGGGCCGCAGGAGAGGGTAGGGTTTTAAACGAGGGCATCCTCACCGGGGGTGGAAGACGGGCCGGAACGGGGCCGCAGTAGGCGTCGTAAGGGGGCCGCAGCGCTGCGACGCGGGGACGGCGCGAACATCCCGGTGGTCCCCAGCAGGGAGGAGCGCTGCCCGGCCGCAGGCGAGGGCACAACGGCAGCGGGCACCAAGTCCTCGGGGGGAAAGAGCCGGGTCCCCGGGGGGCAGGAGCAGCATCCCCGGGAGGAAGGAGCCGTGGACAGGGGAGAGGCCAGACGGGACGCCGTCCGGAGCCGCCGTCGAGATGAACCGTGAGCCGCGGTAAGAGGAGAGGCCAGGCAGGGTCCCGGAGCGCGCCACCCACGGGCCGATGAAGGCATGGGGACGTCCGAAACCGCCGAGGCGAAGGAAGAGGCCAGACAGGCTCCGGAGCGTGCCACCCACGGGCCGATGGCCGCATGGGCGACGTCCGAAACCGTCGAGGCGAGGGAAGAGGCCAGGCAGGGTCCCGGAGCGCGCCACCCACGGGCCGATGAAGGCATGGGGACGTCCGAAACCGCCGAGGCGAGACGGGGTCCAGGAGTGCACCACCCAGGCGTCGATGAGCGTGAGTGGCGTCTGAAGCCGCCGTCGAGGTGGTGAAACAGGTGAGAGTGTCCACACGAGGCCGGCCAGACATGGTCGAACCTCCTCTCAGGCACCAGAAAAAGCTCAAAAAGGGCCGTACTGTCCACGGTCAAAAAACAGGTGGGCGAAATAGTGAGAGGATTCACACGAGGCCAACCAGACATGGTCAAACCTCCTCTCAGGCACCAGAAAAAGCTCGAAAAGGTCGATAGCCGTCAGCAGCTAACCGTTAGCAGCTAGCCGTTAGCTGAGGCCGTTAGCTGGCAGCCATCGGTAGCTGCTAGCCGTCGTTAGCCCCACGTGGATAGCTGCTAGTCGTGGTTAGCTAGCGCCGCTGGGACGTGCAGCCGCACGCCCCGGAGAAACAGCCCCATGAGGTAGCCATGGGGTTGCTGGTCGACCCAGCAGGTCGTGCATCGTCCCCCCGATGCGGGAACGGCGAGCAACGTCTCCAGCCTTCTGCGGAGCACGCACCGAGCCTCAGTCCGCGTGCCGGTGGCAGCCACGGACGTCTCCAAAAAATCCCCGGCATTTCGAGAAAGGAACCTGAGTTCCTTTTGCCGTGTTCGGCTTCGTCTCGGAAACTTCCCCAGACGTGTCAGAGTCACCAGTGTCACCAGTGTAGTGCCAGGAGATATGGGAGTCGGAGGCGGTGCATCGAAGGTGCAAAAGGGTACTTTAATGAGGAGTAGAAATAGACATGTTGTCGGGTCGCAGCCCGGGTCGACAAGAGAAAGAAGCCAGGAGGGCACACAATATACATAGTTAGGAACACATATGTCCGTCCGGAAACAATACCCCCAACCCGTAGTTCCATGAGTGAATTATGTCCCAGTGGTTAAATAGGTGGTCACTACATGTGTTATATTAGCTGTACAATTTACCACATATGGTGTTCTTAGTTTCCATACCACTGTGTTTTATGAGCGACTTATCAAGTCTTAGCAAACGGCATAAAACATGATTAAACATGGTAGTATATACAATTTATTTTATCTCCAAGTTATGTGTTTGTGTGCACTGAGGATTGGTCATAAAAGCCATGATCGGTCATAAAAGGCAAATCCTTTATGCTCAACTCCAGCAGTTGCAGGAAAATATTTTAGGACGAGGAGATTACAACTGGAAAGCTTAAAAACATAACTTAACAAGGGAGATGTTACGGTACGGGATGAAACCTGAAGTGAATACCCATGATGCAATGCTCCAGTGATGTTTTTTGTGTGTGCTCCTTTCTAAAACAAACATACAGAAAACAGACAATAAAAACACGTTTTATTTATTTGTTTATTAGACGGAATTTTGTTTGTAGCACTATTTTATATGTATTACTATTATATATACTATTTTTATTCATATTTTTTGGTCATTTTTTAATACCAACAAAACGGGCATTGTTTTTTGGTGAGAAGCCAGAGAGGGTTCACATCTACATTTATCTTTCTGATGTCTCCCAATAATTACACAGCACTATTGGGCATGGTTGTCCTGACATAGTATACGTATGACACTCTACAGTTGAGTCGTTCTTCTTGTGCACTATGTATTTACAAGTCTTCAAGTCTAAAACTGACTCACAGTCGTCAGGAACAGTGGGGGTAGCATACCTGCAAACACACAGTTAAAAGTAGAATATGTGAGTGAAACTGTCAAATAAAAATGCTCCCCATTAAAAAAATTGAAATGTTTTTATCCGTGTACTTACGCAGGGCAACACCCTCCGCAAGTACAGTCCATACATTTACTGTTTCTCCATCTAGATACAACTGGATGCCAGGTCTTATCCGCATTGTCCTGACAATGTGTGATTCCTATTTGTGGAAGGAAGAAGTGGTCAATATTGTATAAAAATATGTGTATTTATTATAAATACTCTGAGTATGTGTTTTTTCTTACTTTCACGTGGTTCCACGTACGGCACCTGACAACTATCTGATAGCGACACCAAAGCACAGAGCAGTGAAGCCAGAGCCAGATATTTCTTCACACAGAAAGAAAACAGAGAACTGATAAAACAAACATAATTCACATGTGTATTCCAGCATGCATTTGGCTAAATCAAAAAACCACTCTGGGCAGTTACAGTGTTTCATCTGTGTTTAATAGATATGATGCGTTAATCTGATACGAATCATTATGTAAACTGCGGTCATTTTGACAACCATGATTTGAGCCATAAAATTATTAATTAATATTCATCACTTGTATTTACCTATGGTATTTACTAGTAAACAACCCATTTTTTTAACAACTACCTTCACCTCCATGAATAAGGCTATATGTTATCTTTTAACCTGTTAAGCCCCAAGGTCCCCCTCTGCGGGTCCTTTTTTTTTCGCAACACTGTGTCTCAGGGGATCTTAATATTTAAGAACCTATTAATGTGTTGAACCAGATTAACGGGTAGAATCTCAGCTAACTGACGACAAACCATTTTTACCAAACAAAACACAAGTCTCATAAGAAGCATGTAAATGACCCCTGAGCGAAAAATGCTAACGCACTTTGGCACAGAACTCAAGATAAAAGATACCCTTATTACTTATCGTAGCTGCACATACAAGATATCCGATTAAAGCTGAGGTTCCACAGATTATTTAGGTATATAGTATCATCACTGAGTGATCCGAACTCGCGACAGGGGAAGCAAACACAGACATCACAACACGTACCTTTACGTAGCTTTTACGGGAGATCGTCTCACCGTAGCTGTCAATCTGATCAAAAGACTTGTTCAATGGCATTAAAACGAGAAAAAACGCGGCTGAATCGGTTAATCCATAGGTTGATAATGTTTCTGTGTAATAATGTTTTTTATTTATAATCCATAATTCCACTTTTATGTAAAAATCGGAGAGTAAAAGTTAGCTACTAATGGTAGCCACCAGAGTTATCGCAGCTTCCGGTTTTGGCTATGCGTCACTCTCACACACACACACACACATTACCAAATAAGGAGTATGTGGGAGTTCCCCTCGATTCCATTGGCTCTGACGGTTAGAAAGAGATGTCAATCAGCAAAATCGAGCAAGGGGGGCCAGAGATAGGTCAAATCCACCCAAATGACCCCAGAAATGGGTATTTTTTGCTAAATCTCTCTAAAAAGGTCAAATTTCACTTGTTTTGCATCAATCTTGATACAGGGTACTTATTATATGTTGTCGTTTGGATTCCTAAAGCTTTTAGTCTACCATCCCATCATTCAAGGGTGGTTTTCACTATAAGTAATTTTATTTTTTTGGATGGACACAATCATTTACATTTTTTTACTGTCTTCAATCTGAATTTACTTTAAAATAAAAACATCTATATTGATTCTGACACTTAACACATCCAACTCACAGGTGTAACCTTGCTTTGAGAAAAAAGATTATTAATTTAACCCTTTTAGAAGGGAAGATATGGTCCTTTGTTCTGGGAATGTCATTTTCGAGCCTGAGACCTGAAAAACAGGCTCGGGGCACACAAACACCTACCAACAAACATCATTTTACTCTGAAATCAACTCACCATGGTGGCAGTCAAACTTGTCCCGTTTGAATAGTGTTCAGGAGAGATGTTAAAAACTAAAACTTATTTTGAATGCACGGTTCTGACTATTATAACGTGTGTCTGCAGGGACCTTTGGAATTAAATAAGAGTAGGACGGTCGACTACTAGAAGAGAAAACCTCTGACTGTATTTGTTTTAACCAAGCAAATAAAAAATACTACATACGGAGTGAAGGTATTAAATAACCTAGTTCAGGTTACATTTGCTATTCGCCAAACAAATCCCATTATTTGTCTACTTATACATGACATTTTTGGACCAACATATCCAAATCTAAATTCACAAGCTGATGATGATGTTGTTTTCATTTCTGATTGGGGTGATGTTGTTGTTCTTTAAAGCTCACCTATTATGCTATATTTGAACAATATATTATAGGGCCATATCTATACATAATTTGTTTTGCCCAAAAATACCAAACAGATCACCCATTGTAGCATGCCTCATACCCCTCTATTTCAGCCCTGTTACAAAAGTGCTGATGCTGCGTCCGGCTCTTTACATGTAACCTAGCTGCTGCTGGCCACGCCCCTTTCCGCATGCAAGCAGTGAGCTGTGCGAAGAGTTAAACACCATATTATGTTCCAAACCACATCAAGCATTATTTCTGAAACAGTATGGAGCTCAAACGCTTTCTCTCTCGCCACAAGGTGAGTACCTCTTATATCCGGCTTCTTTACACATATTCTCTCCAGTACAGGTTAGCTCTGAGTGTTAGCGATGCTTGCTAATGTAAACAAAGACCTTATTACTTCCAAAATATGTCGCCCATTGTTACTGATACAGCACATAGCTTGACATTTTCTTTATCCAGTGTTTACCGCTAGAACAGTGTCATTATATGTAACAACTTTACTCTAAGTCTCTCTCGCAGACATCCTGCTGAATACACAGACAGACAGCTGCGGGAGGGGATTCAGCTAGAAGACTGTAGATGGGGACGATACTTTGGGCCGTGGGCAGGACGTTGCCAGGAGTTCAACGCAAAGCCAGCCCACATTTCAGAAATGACGTTAAGACCGAAGCAATCAGCTCCGTTGTACCCCCGTTTTAGAGATGTGGGTAGAGAGAGTAGAGTGGGTAGAGAGAGGGTTGTATTTTCTGACACTTTGTGAGTCTCCTTACACACCGGGGACATATATTTATATATAAAATACATAAAAAAGTGCATTTTGCATAATAGGTATACCCAGGGCCGTTTCTAGCTTTTTGGGGGCCCTATGCAAGAGGCTGTTTGGGGGCCCTAGTTTTTACCGTTTTTAAACTACAATGGGTGGATTCCGAAGCCTTTAAGATGATCTGTGGAGATGCATCAATCTGTTACACTTTAATAGGAAAACAGGCTAATTTCACGAAAACCAAGCAATTGAAACTTACAAAAAGTATATTAAAAAGGTAAACAATAAGGTTCCTCTATGTCAATAAATGCAAGAGATGCAGCATTTTCTCAACAATGTTTAATTTACATTTTTCATCTTCCTCAGACGTCACTCATTGGGTGACAGCCCAACGATGATTTGGACTTTATTACCTCAAAAACACAAGCCACAGCTTTGCTATCATTGCAGTTTAGTCGTGTTTATATCCTACATTGGATTTTTAAGCATATAATGCTTCACCGAACACAGGAGGGGGGCAAATAAAGACGGCTCATTTTAATTCTCCCCAAATATATTGAGGCTGAACCTGAACTTTGAATTCTCTGCTCCCATCATAATCTTGGCGATCTTGTTAAAATCGTGAATGCAGAATTAAAAATACTATGTAACTGGTTTGCAGTTAATAAATTATCCCTTAATGTGGCCAAAACAAATTACATGTTATTCAATACAAAGTCTGAGAGTATAAATTACTGCATTATATGGATTTGCAATACAGAGATAGAAGAAGTTGGTGCATGTACATTTTTAGGACTGCTTGTTGACGAAAAACTCAATTGGAAGCACCATATAAATTATGTACAGACTAAACTGTCAAAAACAACAGGTATTTTGTTTCATACTAAGAACATTCTTGAGGAAAAAATACTCTTTATAAGAGTCTATTTCTCCCTTACCTTTACTACTGCTCCGAAATATGGGGAAACACGTACTCAACAAATCTACAAAAAATAATAACATCCCAAAAAAAAGTATTACGAATAATCTGTGGTGTTGGTAAATATGAACACACAACTCTCATATTTAAAAAAATTCAATCTATTAAAATGTGTTGACATAGTACAGCTTAAAACAGTACTGATTATGCACAACATTTTCAAAACAAAATGCCTAATAACATTCAAGAGCAGTTCCAAACCACAGCGTGAACATATGAATGTAAAAAAAGTCACTTGAAAATAAGTATTCACAATGTTTACATGCAATTATGCATATATTATTATTATTATTATTATTATTATTATTATTCATTTGCCAAGTACATGTGTGCATAATGTATATATTTATATATAGTGTTTTCATTTCCAAAAAAAGATAGCTGAAACTGCTATTGACATGTGCAGAAAATGACCTTATATCTAGTTTTCGTATATATATATATATATATATATATATATATATATGCATTTATTGTTTTCCTGCCCTAACTTTTATTTAATTTTTTCTCCTGTTTTCCTTATTTCTTTGTACTCCTTCATTTCTATACATTTTTTACGCAATAATGCCGATGTTGTATTAGGATGATGCACGGGAGGGCTACTTTCCATAAGCTATGCTTCAGCCCTCCCGCTTCTACTAATTTTGTTCATCTTTGTGTGTATGAATTATACTTTTTTTGTCTTTTGGATGAATAAAAAAAAATAATAAAAAAAATTACTTTCAGCTTGGGGGCCGCGGGGGCCCTATGCATCTGCATAGTCCGCCTATAGGAAGAAACGGCCCTGGGTATACCCTTTAAAATACATTTGACTACAAATTGTGCCACTACACCATGTTGTGATATTTTAAAACCACTGGAATGAAGCTCAGCACAAGTCTTATCAGGAAAAGTGTCTCGTTCTCTCTCATTCACAATGTCTCCCTCACTCACTCGCCCTTTCATTGAATAAGCACTGGTGTTTCTCTCCCTCAGCTAAACCAATCAGACTTGCCTCATCTTCCACAAGCCAATCCCAGCGCATCCGGCAAACTTTTAAATCTTCCCAACGGTCAAGGAATACCATGATCATAACACCAGAGGGAGCTCCACAAATCATGTGAAACCCAGATTTGGCACAAAAAAGGGGGAATACACGTTTCGCAATTATGCCACATCAAGGTGGAACGCTCTTCCCACAACTGTAAAGGAAAGTAAAACTATACTTACCTTCAAAACCTCTCTTAAAGAGCACCTTCGGGGGAGAGCATTGCAAAACTGGCCCCGGTAATGGTACAAATCTCAACCTGTCGTACAATGGACAGCTTCCCCCCCCCCCATCTATGTATATACTCGCATTTTAGACTCTGTTACTAACTGTATATCTGTAGACTTGGTATGTCTTAAATGTCCGGTTAGGATGTATTAGAACGAAATCAAAAATGAAAATTGTAAATAAGAAATCTGTATGTAAAAAAACACCTGTATGTAAATTGTAAATAAGCCATCTGTATGTCAAATATGTCTTACATGTCTTAAGTGATATGATGAATTGGAAATGGGGGACCCTGATGTAAACAAGATGAAAGTCTTTCTCTGGTCTGCATCCCCTTAACAATTGTATGTTTTGAGCTGTACTATACTGTACCCAATATACAAGCTGTTAATAAACTTTTCAATCAATCAATCAATCAATCAATCAATCAATCAATCAATCAATCAATCTCTCTTTTCCCTGCTGTCATTTCAGGTGAATTGATGCAGCCCTCCTCCACCCCGTTAACCTCCAGTTCATCAGATCCAGGGCCCAGGTCAAGCCCAGAAGCCTCCCCATCACTCCAGATCTTCAATGTTCCCTCCAGCTCCTCTGTTTTATTTTTGCGTGCATTTACATATTCAACATATGTTGTTTCATGACTAAGAAACATCCTTCCACATTGAACATTTGACAGTAAAGGCAGAGCACAGATCAGCACAGCTACAGCGTATTAGTTCTTCCTCGAGACAAAGATTGTCCCAGTTTCTAAGATCAGGTTAATATATTTCAATCTCTCAATCTCAAAACAATACTCCTGCCAGAGAGGAATAACATATGCATGTCTCTCTGTGCTCTCCCCAATTAACAACACACTTTTGCACCACTGCATCACTACAATACTGCGCCATAAATTGGACACAGTAGATCTTTGTTTAATAGATATGATACATTCACTTGATATGATTCATTATTTAAACTTTAGTCATTTTGACAACAATGACATGGCATTTATACCATAAAATGATTCATTAATAACTATTTATCACTTTTATTTATTCGTAAACATCACATTTCATAACAACTACATTTACCTCCATGATTTAGGCTATATTTTAACCTTTAACCCACAAAAACAGCTACCAACAAACAGAAGTGTACTCTGAAATCAACTCACCAGTCAAACTTGTCTGGTTTGAATAGTGGTCAGGAGAGATGTTAGAAACTAAACTGTGTTTTGAATGCTGTTGACTTTTATAATGTGTGTGCAGGGACCTTTGAAACCGAATAAGAGGAGGATGGTCATCTTTCGAAGAAGCCACCGGTCTTAGTGTTTGTTTGAACCCAGCAAATAAATACTAGAACATAGAGAGTAAAGGTTATAATTCAGAATACATTTAGAATTTGCAAAAACAGACAATATGGAAATTATTCTTTTATTCACTTTTATTAGTTTTATTCTTGGTCGTCTTTACAACAAACAAAAACAGGCAGTGAGTTCTGTTGAGAAGCCAGAGAGGGATTACATCTGCATGCCTCTCCCTCCTCCCCCTAAGAAATCACACCAGACTTTTACATCACTGCCTCACTTCCCTATTGTGCCAAAAATTGGACACAGTTGAGTCGGGTCGTTCCTCTTGTGCACTATGAATTCACAAGCCGCAAAGTCGAACACTTTCACACAGTCTGGAGGAAACTGTGTGGGGGTTGGAAACCTGCAAAGACACAGTCAACAGTGGAATATGTAACTACAAAAGTCAAATATAAATGCTATCCAATTAAAAATCTGAAATAATTTGGCACGTGTACTTACCCAGCGCAACATTCAGTGCAACTACAATCCAAACATTGGCTGTTTCTCCATGAAGATCCAACTGGATGCCAGGTAAGATCAGTGAAGTCCTGACAATGGGTCATGCCTATTTGTGGAAAGGAAACGTTTTACACATTTTAAAACTGTTTTGTATTTACTATAAATATTGTTTGAGTGTGTGTTCTTCTCTTCTTTTACCTGGTTCTAAGACCTTAGCTTGACATTGAGCATCTGATAGCGAAGCCAAAGCACAGAACAGCAAAGCCAGAGCCAAATATTTCTTCACAGGGAAAAAAGGAACAACGATTTACCATTTGATATCAGCATCCACATATGTATCCTAGCAAGCATTTGGCAAAAATCAGGCAAAAAGGTTTGGTATATAGTTTGTTAAGATATGTTACGAGTCATTCTTTAAATTGCTCCCATTTTGATAACGCATAACTTGAGGTCCATGCCACAAAATGATACAAACCCAATGATATCACTTTTATTCAGTAGAAAATATAACATTTTTAACATAAAATGTCTTTACCTCCATTATTACCGCTGTACAGCTGCAAATAACATCTGTAACCAGAATTTGGGTCCTGCTTCCTTCACTCAACCGTGACAGAAAACTGTGACATGACATGATAACCGTGACACACCGTCATTTTCCTGAAAGCCTTGTTAATTTTAAGATCTGACAATCCTAGTTCTTTGTTAACAACTTATTTTACTTGAAATATCTAAATTGTTTGGTGGCATTGGGGAAGAAGTGTCCAACATATTTAAGGTGACAAATGTGATACAAATTCAAATATATCGTTGAGGTTGCGCTATTCTTTCACACACGGTGACGTCACGAGCTACCCACAATGCAACACGCGACATATATATATATATATATATATATATAAATATGTATATGTGAATATATATACTTTTTTTTTCGCTGCCCGTCATTTTTGACGGACAGGATCGCAACATTTCCGTCAAAAACCAGAATTACCCGTCGGCCTTTACACAACTCTGACGGGGGGGGGAGACTGTCAACGGGGGGTTGCCGTGTTATGCATGCCCACTGCACCTCGCGGGAGCGCGCATAGCGTAAAGCCAAAACTCACAGACATTTCAATGATTTGGATTGGAAACGGTATCATTTCCTTTTTGGAGGGCATACATAACACGGCATAACACCGGAGCCTCGCTGCAGGGAAACGTTGGCGCTGTTCCGAGTTTGTTAGAATCTGTCAAAAATGACGGACTGCTTTCAGATTTTTCCGTCATTGTTAAAAAAAATCCGTCATAGACGGAAAATATTCGGTTAACGCGACCTTTACTCATATTATTTATGTTTTATGGTGGATAAATATATATGTGGTTCTTGGAAGATATGTCTGAATCTTGAAGTCAGATCATCTCGTCTTTTGTAGGTAGATTTTTACCATTAAAAACATTTAAATAAATAAAACAATTAAATGTAGCCTTTAAACCATGTAAATATGGGAAATGGATTTCACAGAAGTTCATCAATTTTAGAATAACCTTAAAAAAGTATACAATCATAGCGAATTCAGAGTAAAAATATGCACAACGTAACACAATATAAAACAATACAATGTGTTTATTCAAAAGTATATATTATGTCAACTTCTCCCGCGAAAAACTGCTGTTAAATGGATCTGTCACTTAAACCGAATTTTCTGAAACCTCGAAGCAAACTCCTTCGAAAAACATCTTTATCCAAAACGTGTTTAGTTTACCACTGAATATTATTTAAAGATGCAGATTCCGCTAAAATCCTGTCCACGTTTTGCGTCACGCACAGACGCGCCACAAACTGGGTTGCCAGTTCTGTTGAAAATGCAGCCCTGACTATCCCCTTGTTTTCAACGGCCCGGAAAAGGTGGTTTTGGAGCTCAACACGGCAACAAATCACACACCAAAAGGAAGTGAGGCTTGTACGCACTAATCATTTTTGTTTTTTAAAACGTGTAGAATTAACAAAAATACGAGCTTGTTGTGATTTATTTGGATCATAATAAGAGTTGAAACCGTCTCGACCAACATGGAGTTATAAAGCGTAAAGGTGAGCAACGAAATAGCGATATTAGGGTAGCTTTTAGCATGCTATGCTAACATTAGCATGCCAGGCCAGCCAGCCCCTTTACACAGCGTTAACATTATTGATGCATATTTAGCTAACATCCACGCAAAGGTATCATATCTAGGCTACGTTTTAATGGTTTGGAAGTTATATTACACCTAAAACAGTTAAATGAGATTATAAAAAAACAATAATAATACCTCGTACATGGCAATGGGTGGAGCTCACTGTGGACAAAGCACCTGCATGTGGGTTTACACTAACATTAACGATTATTTCAAAGGTTGTATTGCCTTTAAAAATTAAATCATAATGGTTTTAAAAGTTCTACTATATTGTTTTAATTCTTGGTAAACAGGTTCAAAATGTAATATCTTAAGTCCCACACTTCCTTTAACAATGAAACATAAAACAAATAAAAAATAGTTGCAGAGGAACCGAATAGAATATAATGTGCAGGTAAATGCTAGAGTTCAACTATATACATGTAAAATAGAATACAAGCAAAGAGATGAGCTAAAAACAGAATGTGAAATGTAATACTGTACAAAGATAAAATACTGGTTATTGTAGTAATACATAAATACATCTGTGAAATGCAGATTGATGAATAGACATGAGATAGGAGTTCATCAGGCTTATTTACCTCTGGATTATTTCTCTTATCAGTTAATCTTAAGGATATTTCCTCTTTTAGTCTATAACATTTAAGAGAGCACAGCATTTAATCTTACCAGAGTCCAAAGTTATATTAAAATGTCTTGTTTTGATAACAGTCCAACACATGTAGAACTGTAGAGGTTGCTTTTTATTTTAAATCAGCATATTTTATTTTTTCAAAGGTATGATTCAGTGCATGTTATTATGTCTATTTGATTATTTAAAATGGTTTGCCCAATAACAACCTTATATAAATGTCTCACAGCCTGATGTGATTTAGTGAAGCACTTCGATAAAGTAAGGGGACTTGCCTAATGCATTTATTTACAGGTATTTAGTCCTCGTGAATTATAAATATATTAAGCCCCTTGGTGGAATGTAACTAAAGCATTGTTTGTTTTCTCAGCATATCTCAAATAATACATTTTCCTCCTCTTTGCCAGATTGGTCTGAATACCAAGTTGCCGAGCTCTTCCCGGGTCCCTTTGGGGCCCAGGAAGAGGATGCATCGAGGCGGGGATAAAGACTTCCAGATATCAGCACGGAAGATGGGAACATCCCTGCTTTTCCAGCTGTCGGCGCATGAAAGAGAGCTGGATTTGGTATTTCTGGACCACAGCTACGCCAAGCCCTGGAACGCCCATCCAGACGCCAGCAGCGCCCGGCCCACACGGACGCTGTTTGTTACCCCTCGTCGCCAGCCTGAACCCGTGTCGTGAGTCAAATATATCCTAATCATAAACAACCATAACAACATATGGAGGCTGTCCAACAACATCATCTATGACCACATTACCATCAAATCGGAGATACAGGGTCCCGCGATTTAATAAGTTCAGACTGAAGCACTCCTTTGAGCACTAGTCAATCCTCAAGTTGAATACAGAGCCAAATCCCAGGTGAAATGTACGATAGAATAGAGTAGAATCCTTTATTGTCATTATACAGGTACAATGAGATGAGTAGAGATGCTCCTTTTTTGAAGGTGCCATCAAAAATACAAAAACAAACTAGAGACGTACAACATTCACGAGAAGACAACATACAAAGCATTCATATTTCAATATACAGATAAAGTGCAGGAATATATCGGTTTAAGTACAAATAAATGTGTTTGAATGTGGACTGGACTTTAAAGAGTATACCATAATGCACCAGACAAATCAATGCAGCCCTATCTCGGAGGCTGTTGCCAAGCAGTGTAAACACATCATTTTGCCAAGGACAAAACCTTGACCCTTTGTTTTGGACACTAAAAGCACTGATATAGGTTTGTAAAAACGGGCCAACAAATAAGAGAGAAAATCATTAACAATATAACAAATGAGTGACTACAGCATACCATTTTATAGTCTGCATTATTGGGGCCCAGTTATTAGGCGCATTCACACCGCAGTACTTTTCCCACAAAGGTTCATGCGAACTCTTTGGTTCTCATGAACTAAGTACAGATCGCGTTCACACCGGAATAAGTCCCTGGGGGAGGATTAGGCAAATGAAGCCGCTGACGTCACTTCTTCTTCTTCTGCTTTGGGTTTACTGGCAGGCCGCAAACCACTTCACGGCGTATACTGCCGCCCACAGTCCCCGGCCGGAAGTCCCCGGAGTTGGGGACTGAAGCCTTCCGAGTAAATCGCCAGAACGCCGACACCTCCTCATCTCCACCGCTCCCATGTTTTATTTTGTGTTGCCATAAGTTAGTTTCTCTGCGTTTCTGCGCTGGGCTAATGCTAATGCTAATAATGCTAATGCGAGGATAATAAAATGGCGGCTTCACTAAACTTTTTGGGAGTTTTACGGGGCGTGGTTTGCAATCCGCCCAGCCAATCAGAAATATAGCTCTTTTCTCACAAAAGAGCCGCTCGAAAGTCCCTGCTCTCTAGCAGGGACTTTCGAGGGGGTAAAAAGGTTCACATGAACTACTTTTAGTACCGGCTCTTTTTGGTGTGAACGCGATAAAAGAGTTCTCATGAACTAAGTTCGCATGAACCTTTGTGGGAAAAGTACCGCAGTGTGAAGGCGCCTATTCTCAGTTTCACAAAGTGCAGGAATATATCGGTGTGTTAGAGGGTCTTTGAGAATGTTATCTTTTGAATGATCGTGATATTTTATTAAATGTTCCTTTGTATCGTGTCTTAATGTTTGCCCTTGTTGATGTTGCAAATGGAGCTGCTGTGATGCAAAGGTGCGCGGCTGGGTCGACGGTGTTTCTGCTGTAACTTACTTAGGGGTGCAACAACTAATCGACTTAATCGATTAAAATCAATTACCAAATTAGTTGCCAACTAATTCAGTCGTCGATTCGTTGGTGACGTCATCACGTGTGTTTTACGTGCCGTTAAGCTCCAACGTTATTGGTCTTTTTATCGGTACCGGAGACATTTAAAAAATACATGTCATGTATTATTGCTACATAAGCATTATATCACAGTCTTAGTGTCGCCAACTCGTTTCTAATATGCAAAAAGACAAATGCGTCTATGATGTATTTTCGATCAGACGAGATCTCTCTCCCCCATCTGTGTGCGAGGGGGCGGGGCAGTTTACACACAAGCAGCTGCTACATGCAGCAACACACTGCGTATGGGGGTTATTCCCTATCTTTATTCAAGAGCGTGTTATTTAAATTTGAGAGGATACTTTATTGATTTCTTTCCCTCAAACCCTGTCCTCACACTCAAATAGTGCCTGCTTGCACTTAGATTTGCTCTGCTTCTGCTCAAACGGTACGCTTGCACTCAGATATATTGCTGCTTAAAGATTTGTTCTGCTCAGGTTTATTCTGTGCGCGCTCGAAACTTTTGTACAACAATCCTGTCAAAATCCCTCAACCAATAGGAGGCCAGGTGTCCTTGCGGGTGTGTTCGCTTTACTTATTACAGCGTCCCGTAAGGGCGGTTACTCTTTGGTTTAACTCCCGCCCTCCACGGCTTTATAACATAGCATGTACTGCACTTGTTTGATTTACAACAAGCACAGTTAGTATATGTTTATAAAATGGACAAGTCAAATCAAGCAATCTGATGTTTCTTAGCCGTGATATAATGAGCGTATATCCAGGGAATAGTTGTTGTTACTTTTCACAAATCAGTATCCCTCCGCGTCTGAGAACCGTTACAACTGTTACATTACGTCCGCCACGAAACTAATTAACTAACTAAGCTTAAGATGGAAACATTTAAGGTTAACTTCGACCTCCGGGGTGGGCTTACTATGGAGGAGTGGATTGAGAAGTGCCTATCTCCAGAAAAAAAAAACACCTAAACGACGACATTCGCTATCTGTTATTGTTGTTGCATAGCAACCACCTCGCACTATGTTCTGTGCAGAAGGCAACGGAGGGACGATTTTATTTTATTCCCGGCCCGGGCTGATTTCTTGTCCCAGTCCGCCACTGAACGTAGCTATTATGTAAGGTAGTTGTAAATCAAACAAGTGCAGTACATGATATGAGTGATAACACGTGTTATAAGGGCTATTTTGCACAATAGGTGTGCCTTGAGATTTTTACTTGTCCTTTGGTGTGCCTTGGGCACAAAAAGTTTGGGAACCACTGGGTTAAACTTTACCCGTCTCGATGCTCGTTGCCAAAAGTGCAATAAGAGTTTAGCATGTCAGGGCGGTAACACGAGCAATTTGTCTAAACATTTATCAAAAGTGCTCCACATGCAGACGGAGGAATGCACCGGGTTCCACTGTCTCTCTAGCAGCTCTGTAGCCCCGTCCACGAGTAACGTTTCCACGTCAGGTGTTCTGTATGCTAGCAGCAACTAGGGCTGTCCCGAATACCATTTCTCGGGCTCCGGATATTCGGTAGTAATCAGCAGCGAATATTCGAATATTCGGTGCGGAGATTTTTTTTCATAACACGCTCCGAGACACCTGACAACACACTGTTAAGCAGAAGCGCAGAAAGAGCATACTATTACGATTTATATTTATTTATTGTCTCAGTACTCGCATACATTAAAACTAAATGTGTCCTCTGCATGTAACCCAGCCGCAGTGCAGCGCCGGGGATATAGGCGTAAACAGTAAACGGTATTTAAATAAATGAAGAACGAAAAATAAATGAACGAACTGTATGCCAATAATTGCCTTAGCTCCAGATGTTCCCACATCGCTCCTATTATTTTCACTATTCGGATAAAATTGAAAAACTAATATAAAAAAACAATTCGGTTGCTTGCTTGCAACTATTTTCCAAGGATAGTAAGAGCACGATTTTATCATGTGTAACGTTACTGTTTAAACGGCGGATAACGCAGCTTCATTATGGCAACTTGACAACAGCTAAGCTAAGCTAGGCTACTACTTACAGCATCCGGTGACTTTTCAGAGTTGTTGTGCCACCGGCCAGTTTCTTGTCGCATATTTGGCACACTGCCTTCTTCTTACCGTCGTCCAATTTAAAATGGTCCCACAGCTGGAGTCTTCGGCATTTTGTGTTCAGGTGTGTGAAGCGAGGTGAAGCAAGGAGAAGCGTGCCGTTTGCGTTCGTGACTGTGAGTGAACGCGATGTCAGGAGCACAGGCTGAGATTGTATATATTTCCGCATTTTAACAGTGCAATTCAAAAGTATAAATATAGTATAAGAATATGGAAATTCGCCTTTATTGATAGCATACATTTAGGGGGAAAAAAATTTTTTGGGAAAAAAAATAAAAAAACGAATATCCGAATAATGAAATTGAAACCCGAATAGTTGGCCAACGAACGAATATTCGAATAGTCGAATATTCGGGTACAGCCCTAGCAGCAACACACAGAGTTAACTACATTATACAAGCATGGGTTAATGATTAGAGGTAACCGAGTTATTTATTTAGTTAAAGTTTCAGATATTCTGTTAACAGTTCTGTCATCACATTATTTAATACGATTTGTTAAAACATTGTTGTTTCTTTTGATGTGAAATATTATGTATTTAATTTAAATAAAAAGCAATCTTAATTTTGTTCAAAATGTGTTTCGTTAATTTAATAATATGTATTTTTGAATCAAGTATTCATCTTTGTTGTCTTCATTGTTAATTTCCACATGCCTAAAACAACCTCAAGCTAAATCTAAAAGTGTATGGCTAAATAAGAGCGTTTGAGAAATTGTGCAAGGCATACAGTAATAGTCCGAATAGTCGATTAATCGTTTCATTAATCGATAGATTAAGGCGAGACACGGCAGGCAAAAACATCGTTTTTCAAGTACTGGTCAATTTTGAGATTTTGTGCTATTTTGATTCCATAACATGTTTTCTTTCAGGCTTTTGGAAGGAAAACGTACAAAATACACATTTAAGTGTTTATTTTACTATAGTTTGTCTATTTGCGTCTGTAGATTTCTCCTAAATTCACCAAAAGTTAGCTTTCTAACGTAACATAAAGTACCGCGACCGCTGTGTGCACCATGTCAACAGAGATATCGTTGGAAAGCTCCGTCTCTCCTGCACAATCTCATCGGATCCAAATATGGTCATTTCCTTTGTATCAGCAACCAATCGTGAAAGCACAAAGGGGTCTTAAACCAAGAAACGAAATCTCATTGGCTGGTGTCAATTTCTGACAACGTGATTCGTTCAGATGCGTCACGTGGTGTGCTAAAACACTTCCTGTTTAGCTTTCCGCTAGAAATTGAAATCTCAAAATCGCAAAAGAACGGCGAAAAAAAAGTTCACAGAGAAGACGACAACAATTGTCTCTTGCACGAAGCAAGGTTATACAAAAAACAAATGACCCCGAACATGAAATACCTTCACGGAGTGCGTCGATGCGCGAGCTGTCATCCAGAGAACAGGAGGGTTTAGCTAGCGCCTCACTGCAATCTTTAAAGGTCGTTTTCTCAAAATGAGTTTTTTCTCTTACTCTGAGTTCGAAATTTCAACTTCAGAAGCACGTAGAGACACCAAACCTTCCAGTTATATTCCTATCAATATTATGAAGGCTTTTACAGAAGGGTTTGTTCATATATAATTCATAGCCTGAATTATACAACATTGTATACCTAAAAACATGGCGAAAATGGATATTTTAGGACAGTATTTTCTGATTTATTGAGTGATAAAAAGAGATATCCAATATCCCTTCTGTAAAAGCCTTAGATACTAATATGACTACAAAATGAAACAAGAATTTGGAACCTGGCTTTATCCAAAGTTCAGATTTCGATTCCTGAAATGTGTTAAAATATGTGCTTATTTAATGAGATAATGGCTAATTTGCATATTTAAACATGCTATTTCAGAAAACTTGTAATACAAAAGACAATTGCCTTATTGTAAGACATTAACTGGAGAAATTTCTAGCTGATACCTTTAAGGTAAAAAAATTACCCTATTCACCTGGGGTGTCTCGCCTTAATCGATTATCAAATTAGTCGTTTGTTGCAGCCCTAAACTTACTTGATACCCTTGTCTTTGTCCGCAGAGACCCTGATTCACTTCTGGATGTGGAGACGGTGACACCGAGACCTGTTCCTCTGTATGATAATCAGAAAGCTCTCAGTGTGATGAAGGAGTGTGAGCGACATGTTCTGTTTGCTCGTACCGTCGCTGAGAGCCCCCCACCCCCCGAGGACTGGGAGGAACATGTAAACAAGTAAGCAATCATCTCGAGCAAACCACTGTTCATTTATTATTTACTTTAAATGTTAAAGTACTTTTTTTTTAACGTTTTTATTATTCTGTTTCAGGATTGGATGGTCAGTGGCCCAGAACAAGCTGTTCAACAAAGTCCTTAAAGCTTTACAAGCTGAAAGACTAGCGCGTCTTGCTAATGAACATGTAAGTTTAGCTCATAGCTAATACTGTTCTCAAGCCATATGAATTTTAAAGTGTTTTTTTTGTTCAAGCATCATTTGTAAGCGATGGATTGAAATGGTTATTACTCTCTGAAATCAGTTATTGCAGAGTTATGGTGTGTCATTTGCTTAGTCTATATAACATAGGCACAAAGTATGGTGACTGGACTTTAAAGAGTACGGTATATAGCTTACGTTATGTTTTTATTGGATTGCCGTTTTTTTGCTGGATTTTTTTTATACATAATGCACCAGACACATCAAAGCAGCCCTATCTTGGAGGCTGTTGCAAAGCAGTGTTCCCTCTTTGGAGTAAACATATCATTTTGCCAAGGACAAAACCTTGACCCTTTGTTTTGGACACTAAAAGCACTGATATAAGTTTGTAAAAACAGGCCAACAAATAAGAGAGTAAATCATTAACAATATACCAAATTAGTGACTACAGCCTACCATTTTATAGTCTGCATTATTGGGGCCCAGTTATTCTCAGTTTCACGGTTCTAAAGTTAAGGCAAAGCGTCTTCCTGTGAAGTCATATGTGAATCTAAAGCCATTTGTAAATTGGCCCCTTTGGGCTCTTGCTTCCTTTAGGCTTCCAATGAGCCAATCCTGCGGAGGATAGCCGTGGACAACTGTGCCAGGAAGGTGCGCCATGCATTAGCCAGTGTCAGCTGGGACACCAAACTGACGCAGTGGTTACACACTACCATGATTGAATCCTTGAGCCTGGCGATGCTAGCTGCCTACCTGGATGTTCTGCAGACTCTCAAAAGCAAGGTATGATGTGTGCAGTTAAAAGACATGTAAGAAATATTTCCCCTCAGATGTCTGCAGTAGATCTGGGATTGGTGATTCATTACTTTTGGTGATTCATTACTTTTTGCCTCTTTGTGTCTTGGAAGTTGCCATTGCTGATTGACAGAATGTTGCTAACGACTACAAAGACCGGCGCTCCAAGTGCCGAGGCCCTGTCGCTGCTGCTGAAACGGCCCTGGGACCCAGCTGTTGGAGTCCTGTCGCAAAACAAACCGGTAATGCTAAACTATTGCAATAGAAAGCTTGTTTATTTGAATTAGGACAAGGACAGGGACAAAGATCTATCATCTATCTATTAGGGATGGGAACGATTAATCGAATATTCGAAATTATTCAGGTATTCGAATATTAGATGAATATTTTTATAAATTTTTTATTTTGGGAGTGATGCCTAAGTTGATTACCGGTACATATTATCAAATGTAATAATTCAATGTATATGTATACGACAGTGCCATAGCTAAATGTGTTAGGTGACGTCTAAAGGTGTGTTTTGCTCCACTCACCGGTCCCTCACAGCGGGCAGAGCTGCAGGTGCTGATCTCTCTCTCTCGTGTCCGGTTATACTTCACTCGCGTTTATGTCCAAATCCATCAGATCTAGCTGGTTCTAGCCAATGATATGGCTGCTGCCCCTCCCTACACGCAGATCACGCAGACTCAAACCTCATCTTAGGCCCAAATGCGGCGCAAATGAGCTCTGCAGCCGTTGCGAGGTTCCGGCGCTAACAGTTCATGAGCGTGCTCCCCCGCCCCCTGTCAACACTCGCGACACAGGAGTGGCCAGCCTAAACAACAATAAGTGCTGCTTGGCAACCGTGTGTGGCGGCAAAGTACATAGACATTTTGACTGGAGAGATTTAGTTTATTCAACATATTTTACCAGTCATAGTCCGGTAATTATTTACACTCTCTAAGAAGAGTCCTACACAACAGACATGGCGTCAAAAAGGAGTAATGTGTGGAAATATTTCGACCAGGTTAGTGAGTGCGGTGTAGAGGGCAAACTATGCCAAATTAAACTTATATATGCATGCTATACCTTGCTATACCCGCAACCTCCGTTCCAGCTGAGAGGGTCTTCTCTACAGCTGGCCTGATTGTGAATCGCCTCCACACATGAAAGCTGTAGGCCTATAGCTGTCAAACTGTGATCACCAGTTCAATACATTTGACAAATTCCGACATAGTTTCTACACTTATTTGAACATGTAAGTATTTCTAAAAAAAAATGTTTATGTACATTTCGGTTAACCGTTTTTTGGGGGGTCGAATATTCGAATATACATTTGCTTTCAAATTCCCATCCCTACTATCTATCAATCTATTCATCTACCTACCTATCTATCTATCCACCTATCTATCTATCCATTCATCTATCTATCTATCCATCCATCCGGGGTGTAACGGTTCACAAACATTTCGGTTCAGTACGTACCTCGGTTTTTAGGTCATTGTTCGTACGTTTTTGGTACAGCAAACAAAATTATCACAAAACATAAAATATTTTTTGGGTTTTTTTAATCATTATTAAACTGTGAATAATGTATTCGCTCAAATAAATACAAAATATGATAAAATAAACATTAAGGTGCAGCATTTCGATGAACTGAAATAATCTGTATCTGAACTGTACTGTACTAGTTTGACATTAGGACTTGCTTGTCATTGTATTTTCATGTTCTTTTAAAGAAAAATGAACTTGTCCACATTGCTTGCCGAAAGGGCAGATCTGCTGGCACTAACAATGTCTCCTGCTGTGGAGAACACCCTCTCTAGGGACAGAGGTAGCAGATACAGCCAGGTAGCGCTTTGCTAACATGGCAACCTAAGGATATTTTCCGTTTGTATAGCTTTGGCTCGGTCTGAACATTTTGCGAGTGGTGGAGGCTTAAATGCTAGTGGGAGTTGGGTTTGTACTTCAGTCTTTTTTCTTTTGGTACCGGTGATATTCACGTTCGGGTGATGCCTTTTCAAATGAGTGTGCAAGTTTGATGTATTGCCAGCCGCGTAACCAATTTTAGTTGAACAATGCCGACAAACAGCTTTGGTTCGGTCCACCTGTCTTTGTCCGTCATCCTTGTACGTAACTGCAAAACCAAAATGTTCCCAAACCGGAGACTTCAATGATGCTGGAGGATTTTGAGCTCAACTTTATCTGCGTTTGCCATTTCGACAGTTCCTCAAATTACTGACTAAATTTGAACACATCCCTGTAACCAGCTCTCATAGTATGCCTCTCGTCCAATGAAATTACTTGCTCGCTCTATGACGCGTTGAACCCAATGTGAGCAAATTACTCTGAATGCTGCGACGCAGCACCTGAGATTACTTCAAAAACGTTGTTCACGTTCTCAATTTTTTACGTTTAGCGAACCGAAGTACGTATACCGTTACACCCCTACTATCTATCCATCTATCTATCTATCTGTCTGTCTATCTAAAAAAACGAATTTGTCTCATATTCTTCTCTCTTGTTTCAGAGCAAGCTTCATGGATCCCCTCTCATCCTAATTGCACCATCAAGCCCAACCAATCCCGCGCTCTCTACCTCGAGGCGAATGAGATTCTGGCAGTCTCAGCTGTCGTGTTTGGGAAAGGTCAGTCAACTTTATATCTGTTACTCGCCATTTTGATTATTAATAATCCCAGGAAAGAACCGATAACAACTGTTCCTATCTCAGGTCATTCCAGTGCACAGTCACGTCAGCAGCGGAGCCAATATTGGCATCACACAGTGTCTGGAGCACATGTTGGGCACCGTCAGGGCCAAGGTCATGGAGGTAGGATGTTCTGTCCTTATTTGCTACTTATGTGATTATATTTGCAGTGTGATGGTGTTTGTACAACTTTCGTAGTCGATTTGGTTTTAATGTGCACATCTCAACATCAATCATGCATAAAAGGTCGTCCATATACTGGCCAAACGAGCAGAGTATCTTTTACCTCAGTTTTATCTTTGTTTAATTGGAGAAAGTTCTGACACATCCAGTCATTGATTTGTTCAATGCACTTACTCAGTGTTTGAATTGGAGCATAGTCTCCTGGTGAAATTGTTACGTAAATGTGTGTGTCATCTGCATAGCTATGGTAACTTATTTTGTTGTTTTTCATTATCTGAGCCAGTGGTAGCATGTAGATGTTAAAGAGAAGAGGCCCCAAGATAATGGAGGATAATACCATGTTGAATACAGCTTCTGTTTTATTTTGTACATTATATGTATGCAGATGTAATAATTATGCCATCCGTTTAACCACCAGGTTCACAGTCACTTCCCCCACAAACCCATTATCCTGGTTGGCTGGAATACGGGTGCTCTCATCGCCTGTCACGTAAGGTTCCTTATAACTTATTGCTGCAATGTTATGTGAGGCTAAACAGTTCCTCCCCCCCCCCCCCCCCTCTTCTTTAAAGCACCACTTGTTATAAAAACAAATGTATTACAGGTTTCCCTAATGGAGTATCTCACCGGTGTGGTGTGTCTCGGCTTCCCGCTGCTGACAGTCAACGGGCCACGAGGGGTAAGCAATCATATTTCAATCATAGAGTGGTGCAGGGATGACGTATTTTTGTCGGCCGACCCGTAAGTAAGCTGCGCATGGGTTCCCTCGACAAAAAAGCTATGGCATTTCTCCATAGGATTTTGGAATATTGTAAAAAAAATAAGCTCTGTGGAAAATGAACCACATTTTGTTCACCCTGATAATCTCTACATGTCTACTCTTTACAATTTTCGAATCATAAATCTATTCGATAGATTTATGATCAATAGATTTATCATTTGAAAATTATAAAAATCGGGTAGACATGTGGAGATTATCTTACTTCCGGGTCGGCCTACACAAATACCTCATCACTGCACCACTCTGGATGGATTGTTTCTATTGTTTTGTAAATACTTCTTTTATTTAATTATTTCTATCATTAAAACTGAACTTGATTTGAATGAATTTATACCGGTTTGCAGGATGTGGACGACCCTCTGCTGGACATGAAGACCCCTGTGTTGTTTGTGTTGGGCCAGAACGCCCTGCAGAGCAGCATCGAGGGCATGGAGGAGTTCAGAGAGAAGCTGAGGGCGGACAACAGCATGGTGGTGGTGGGGGGATCCGACGACAACCTCAGGTCAGTCACGACCCTTAATGGTGGCTGTAATGGCAACTTTATTGTCCCAATGTCCTATATTCGTCTATTGCCATTACTTCACCGGATTATGAGCGATCCATTTTCGGAACTATACTGGGAAATGTACTCCGGTGTGAAAGCGCTATTGTAACAGTGAATCTTTTCCCTACACAGGATTAATTCAGCAAAGATGAAATCAGAAGGACTGACGCAGACAATGGTTGACCGCTGCATTCAGGTTCGTCCTTGTAATAGGACTTATATCATTTCTCATTTTGTCTGGGGTGTTTCTTATCCCCTGCAGTACTTTTTTAAAACTAAAGAACTGCTCTGATGGTGCTAACAAACCGTTTTCTTTCTTCCATCACTGTTCTGCAGGATGAGATCTCTGACTTCCTGTCAGGCGTCCTCACTCGAGCGGAGGGTCACGGCCACGGCTCCGGGGAGATGAGGGACCAGGACACAGAAAAGAAGAAAAGGCCTCGGCGGGAGCTTCCCTTCGACTTGGAAAGAGGGCGACCTTCCTCTCCTGCACTCAGACTTCCCATCTCACCGTCAGGTTCAGAGGTCAGTTAGCAGGGGCTACATTCACCGCCATTTATCAACTGGTTGGAAGTGGCACAATGTTCAGCTTTAAAAAGAACCACCTGATAAGAATATTTGAAGTATTCATTATATTTCTAAATGGAACTAAATAATTAACCATTTGATTTTGTGTAATGATGGCTTGGTTTGGTTTGTACGGAGCCCCTAAAGGGACATGGGAAGACAAAAAAAAAAAACAGAGAGAGAAAAAAAAAGTCAGGATAACGGGTTTGTATCTCGTGCGCACGTGAATGTTTCTCGTGCGCACGTGAATGTTTCTCGTGCGCACGCGAATGTTTCGCGTGCGCACGAGAAAGTATCTTAAAAAAAAGTCAGGATAACGGTTTAAGGGACATAAAAAAAAATTAGGAGAAAAAAAATAAAGTCAGGAAAACGGGTTCCTTTCTCGTGCGCACGCGAAACTAATCCGTTATCCTGACTTTATTTTTGAATCCACTTCCTATTAACCAGTGCGCCAAGGAGGAAGTGCAGCACACAGTAGACCAACATTTCAATGCAGACTTGTATGTATACGTATTGAAATGACAGTGGAAAGGTGTATTTTAATCTCGGACTTCCTTATAGCCTAAGGACATTACGGTCCTGCTTGCTGAGTTCAACCCCCCTTGGATCGAGTTCTTTGAGGATTAAACGTACATCTTCTTTTCTGACGAGTAATCCATTCTCCTTGCATTTTGTGAACATCCACCTATACCCATGAAGTTGGCCAGATGTTTGTAATTGTTCTGAGATGAAAGTAATTACTGTCTCAAAACTGGAGTATTTCTTGCGCCGGGACAGACGACAAGACTTCAAAATCCGTTTTAACTGCCGTT
Organism: Harpagifer antarcticus; assembly: GCA_902827135.1. Taxonomy (NCBI): domain Eukaryota; kingdom Metazoa; phylum Chordata; class Actinopteri; order Perciformes; family Harpagiferidae; genus Harpagifer; species Harpagifer antarcticus. The sequence continues at coordinate 25,930,598 of CADEHL010001172.1, forward strand.
CGGAAAGAATGTAACGGTGACGACGTGCAAGCAGGAACGTAATGTCCTTATAAGGAAGTCCGAGATTAAAATATACCCGAATTAAACTTTCCACTGTCATTTCAAAACGTATACATACAAGTCTGCTTTGAAATGTTGGTCTACTGTGTGCTGCACTTCCTCCTTGGCGCACTGGTTAATAGGAAGTAGATTAAAAAATAAAGTCAGGATAACGGATTAGTTTCGCGTGCGCACGAGAAAGGAACCCGTTTTCCTGACTTTATTTTTTTTCTCATAATTTTTTTTTATGTCCCTTAAACCGTTATCCTGACTTTTTTTTAAGATACTTTCTCGTGCGCACGAGAAACATTCGCGTGCGCACGAGATACAAACCCGTTATCCTGACTTTTTTTTTCTCTCTCTGTTTTTTTTTTTTTGTCTTCCCATGTCCCTTTAGGGGCTCCGTAGGTTTGTATTCCCAACATTGGGAACGTTTTAGAAAAGCGGTCCAGTCATGAACATCTTATGAAAATAAGAGAAGCGGTTGAGATTCTAAACTACCGTAATCACTTCTTCCTCATCCCTTAAATGGTTTCTGTATCCTGGGGTGCACATTCATTTGACAGGCTTTGTCCATGTGATACATGGGTGTAATATTGTGTAATAACAGTGCAATGAGGATGTAACAGGGATATTATATATGGGTGTAATATATAGGTGAAACAAAGTTTCATAATGAAATGCCTATATTCGTTAGAAAATAAAAATCAATAATTTGTTAAGTGTTCGCCCATTTAAGGGTTAAAAAAGGATGGCTTCTCACTTTTTCTCAAGTGCTAGCTAATGAGAAATTGTATCTACCAGACATCAGAATGTCGTTTAATGAAATTCTCTCATCTTTGCTCAGCGGAGTAAAATAATTTAGAGGAATAAACATGTGCATGTCTTAGGTTTTCCTCTGTAATCTAACATTTTGTTGACTGCATCTGGGAGGAATTTTAAAATACAGACCCTAGTGTTAGCTTGCTGCAACCATTTCCAATAATACAAAATGTTTTGAATGAGGATAAATAGCAGTAGAAATGATTGCCGTCAATGAATCATGAGTCATCCTTTGTTCCTCCTTCTTGCTGTTTTCTCAGGATCTGTCTAGTGTCTGCAGCAGCCCCACGTCCAGTCCCAAACCCAAGACGTCGGGTCTGTCTCCAGCTCAGAAGTCCAGTCTGATCACAGCCACGCAGCTCCTGAAGACACACATGCAGCGCTCAGGCACAGTGCTCACTCACAAGCAGGCTCAAGGTTAGTTCACCACCACACACAACTCCACACAGGGTTCCCGCGGGGTCTTAAAAAGTCTTACATTTGATAATCAGAATTTAAGGCCTTAAAAAGTCTTAAATATGATCAAAACAATTAGAAAGGTCTTAAATTGGATTTAAAAGGACTTACAAATGATCGGATTTGAAAGGTACTTCTGTGTTGCGATCAATTTGTATTGAAATAAATCAACATGGAACCAGTAATCACTAACTTTGCATCCCCCCGGACCCATATCGGAGAACACCCAGCTAGTAACCTAGCAACCAAGCTTCAGCTAGTGAGAGCACGCTCGTGAGACGTTGCGCCGGTGTTATGAATGCCCGCCGATATATGCATGCACCTCGTGGGAGCGCACACAGCGTAAAGCATAACACGGCATAACACCGGAGCCTCGCTGCGGGGAAACTTTGCCGCTGTTCAGAGTTTGTTCTAATCTGTCAAAATGAAAGACTGCTTTCAGATATTATTCTTTTTTCCACCACTGCCTCCGGGCGACGTTTGGGTCGACGTCAACCCTAAAAGCGGAGGTGCTGTGGACGCTAAATATCGTAGCTAAACACCAATCCTACAACAGCAACGATGAAAGATTGTAGCCAAGGCAGCAGAGCTCAGAAGATAGCTCTTGTCACACATACATACACAGAGACACACACACACACACACTCACACACACACACACACACACACTTTCACGGTTAGGCAGTTTTTTCTGCTTTTTGGCTAACGCAGTTCTGTGTGCTGTTATGCTGTTCAGTCATCGTTCTTATGTTGATTGGAATACATTTACTTCGAAAGCAATTATGGGATGTATTTTATTCTTTCATAGCAATTTTCCTTCATTCTTTCTTGCCGTGAAATAGTTCTTAAATTCTATTCAAAGTGGTCTTAAAAAGTCTTACATTTCAGTTGGTGAAACCTGCAGGAACCCTGTCCACAGCCACATTCCTACCCACGTGCACAGTCATTCACCACACATCTCTGCTGTGTGAGAGATAAGAAAATGATTATGAAGCTTATCGCGTCCCAACATCTGACGGGGCAGGATAGAATGTGACTGATATACTCTCCTCTCACCCGCTCTCTCTTCTCTTCCTACGTCTCTCTTTTCCGGCTTTCTTTCCTCTTCATTCCAGCTCAGTTTGCTGCTTTTATGAAACAAAACATGCTTGTGAGGAAAAACCTTCCTCCTGGCACTCCTCCTTGTATTTTTGGTAAGTGTCTGTCCCTCTTCCTTTCTCTTTCCTCCGTGCCTTTTTACTTCTTTCTTTGTTTCCATTGCTCCAATGTTATATGAACAGCCCTGGCTTGTCACTAATCACATGGTGGTGTCTACTTTGGATTTGACATGAATGAAACACAGAATAGTAATTTGTATTTATTGCTCAAAGTAGATTATTACAGACAGACAGATGTAATATTAAAGGTCACAGATAAATAAGGTTCCTCAGCAGTCTGCTCAATGTCTGTGTTGGTTTGCACGGTGCAGTGCCAGTGAGCAGCGATCAGATGGAGGGCCTGGACAGAGATGAACTGAGGCCCCATGGCAAGAGGAGGCAGGCGCCGAGTCCCACACCAAGCAAAGCCTCCAAAAGAGCCAAGATCAAGGTCACCATCGTTTCCCAAAGCGAGTCAGCAGGGGGCAGCATCAGCCCTGCTGCACAGGAAGGTACACACCCTGTTCTCCTGACCTTATGACAAACATATGATCATAAACAGGGGTGCACATCACTTTTTTGCCCTGGTTCTCAAAGGAGCACCTGGAGACGTTGCTTGGTGCTCATCCTTAAAATGAAACAAACCGTAACTTTTGAGGGGGTCTTGACTTTATTTGCCAGACACACGGCACTGAACACACCGAGGTGAACACACGTGCAGAGGTGAACACAGAACACACACACAGAGGTGAACACAAGACAACATTAGCACGACCAGTAATCCTACAAGCTGTCATCACTACCCTCCTGACTGTTCTCCTCTCTGTCAGACATGGTAGCTGATGATGTAGGCCTACTACTTTTTCTCTGGTTGAGTCTGCGATTAGCTGCTTGCATCCACAAGTCAACAGCTGGTTTTGGGTGGAAAGTCTCTGTTGTCATCTTAGACAAGTGGATGTAATCAAATAAGTGTGTGAACATAACCAATAACCTACCATAGCCAATAATAAATGAATGTAACTTATTTTATTTGTGTTGTTCATTCATATCTTATTTTACCTTAAAGGTGGGGTAGGTACGTTTCAGAAACCGGCTCGAATGCACTAAAATTTGAAAGTACACAGCTGAAAAGAATCCGCCCCTTCCTTCAGACTTCCTTACAGAGCACCTCCTCCAACACACATGAACATGACGTCAGCAGACTGGTGAAAGTGGCCGCCTGTTGCTGGCGAGTCATTGAAGTACTGCTGCAATGCACGCCCAATGACGGCACGAGATACATTTGTGCGTGCACGAGATGGAAGGCTGACAGACAGGGCTGGCTAAACGGATTGGTTGTGCTTTTTACAGTATTACGGCTTCCACAGATGACATTTTTTTTATGGATTTTTTGTCAAAGCACTTCAGATATTCATTGCTATCGGGATGTTAAGAGCATTCCATGGAATATAACAAAAAGTGTATCTCGAGCCGGTTTCTCAAACTTACCTACCCCACCTTTAACATTTATTTATGCTTTTTTTTTTATCTCCAGTTTTAAAGGGTATTTTTGGTTACTGTCCTATAGTATACATTGGAATGATTTCAAACCTGTTTACCCCAATAATTATAAAGGAGTGCCTTGGAAATATATGTTTACATAAATTGTGACCAAACTGTTTGAACTTAGACTAAAGTGAACTATCTAAACACTCAGAGTCCTTTACCTCACTGAGCTGTAGTTATCAGCCTCTCAGTCTGACTGGAGAGGACTCTCCTCCACATCATTGTAGCAACATCTTCCTCTTACATCCGTTAGAGCAGCTAGCACCATATTCTAATAACAACAGCGCCGGTACCGGGCGGTGCGCCCTTCTCTCTCTCTCTCTCTCTCGCTCACTCGCATTTTGGCTGTGAGCTGCGGGCGCCAGATAAGCCAACATCCCCCATTTTCATCACTTACAGCGGCCATCGTACAGGGCAAATGAAACGTGTAACCGGAGTGAAAAGGGTGTTACATTTACTTAATTGTGAATGTTGTTACATCAAGGCCGAACATTAGGATGAGCCCCAACGGTCAAAAATGTTTTTTTCCCTCCCAGAGCTGCCAGCACAGCGCCTCCACAGATCTGGCGCCCTAGGCGAACATCTATAACGCCAGTGCTACGGGCCGGCCCTGAGTTCATATCATAGGTTCATATGCAACTCGCAAATATCTTTCTCTCTCCTCTCTCCTCTCTTTTCTCTTTTCTCCCTCTTCTCTCTCTCTCTCAATTTTGGTACGTAAATGCACCTTTTTTCAAATGACCCGGTGCTCTTTTTTTTGGCGGAGGTGCGCATGCACACCTGCATACCAGTTATGTGCAGCCCTGATCATAGTAAACAAATACTGTTGTTTTTTTGCCTATTGGGTTGATACAAATCACTTGTGGGAAACCCTGAATTGGAAAAGGTTTTAGCGGATCACCTTCATACCGATCTAAGAAATGATTGATAAGAAAATAAACCTGTGTTTTTGTTTGTTTTACAGTATTGTTAAAGTGAGTAAGTAGGATGAAATGTATTTATTAATTCTTGCAAAGGTTTTGTACCTTAACTGTGGGGTTTCTTTGAGAGTTTGTCCTTGTCCGATGTGAGCGTCTTAGAACAGGGTGTCGTATTCATATTCTGTACGAACTGTAAAGCCCCCTGAGACAAATGTGTGATATTTGGCTATATAACTCAACTTTGATTGATTGACCTGACACAGGTACTCCCTAGTGCTTGTTTCATACATAATGACTACATGAAGTATCTTCTTTAATTAGTTTTAAATTAAATCAGCATGATGTTTATTTCTCCCTGCAGTTTCCGGGAAGCCCTTAACGGTGACGTTGGGACAGACTGTGGCAGGAGCCAAGGAGCTCTCTGGACTCCTCACAGGCCAGCGGTAAGCTATCCTGCTTCACACAGGCACATTCCGTATCAAACCCCCTGATCCTGCCTACACCCACGCCTACGTTCCCCTCTTTTGACAAAAGTGTGTCTGCTGCAGAGGGATTGATGAGTGGTGTAGTCTGGGAGCTGAGTGGTGGCCAACGCTCCTGAGTAGATTGGTGGTTATGTGTGTCACTGCAGGTCTGGTAGTCTCTCAGAGGTTTCTGGTGCCCTGTCATCAGGCTCCATCTCTTTCAACAGCGTGCAGCCGTGCATGGTATCAGGCTCCTCCACACCAGTCCAGGTGCAAGCTCCGGCTACTGCCCAAGGTATCTGTGTCCTGTCCTGCCCTGCACGCTTGTTAACACTCAACTGTGCGGCTAATCAGCACAGTGACCTCTACACACTTCTAACCGCTTTGTAGAGGGAGAATAAACACTGGATAAGAGCAGTGTGCGAGGACAACATATTTGATCAACTTCATCATTGATTACCTCTTGCGCCATCGCTGTCTGTCAATGTCCCCAGCCTTACCCTTTGGACACGACTTCTCATACCGTGTGTATGTGTGTGTTCATCTAGTCTAGGCCTGTGGGGGGATTGGATGAGAGCTGTTTGTCTCCCAAATGTCAGCACCATTGATTTACTGTCTCTGTGTTTGTGTGCAGGGTCTTCCGCCAGCAGTCTGCTTCAAGGCCTAAGTTACAGTCTTCAGGAGATCGTCACCAAAACGCCTAGCTTTCCCTCCACAGATGCCAGTACAGGCAGCACACAGGTAACTATGGTTACATGTTTACATTACATACACGTTTGAATGACCAAAAAGGACCTTTTGCTTAATTTAAAGTAGGGGTCGACCGATATTCCGCATTTGACCGATTATCGGTCAAAACTTTGGCTCTGATGCGGCCGTTTCTCTGGATGCAGTCACCACTCTCTGTACACGAGCAATGTCCCGCCCACAGCGCTATATGATAGGCTATTACTGAAGTGTCAATCAACACTGAAGATTTTCCGGGCGGGAGCCAGCCAGAGAGGCGGGACCTTCTCAGATTACAGGCAGGTGCGAAGAACGCAGACACAGACTGAAGCAAGCAGCAGCGCTGAGCGGCCGAGCCATACATACAGCGGAGTAACTGGTGCGGAGGGGGGGGGGGGGGTTGCGAGTGGAGTCTCGCAGTTTTTCAGGTTGATATGTGAAGCTCATTAGCTAGCCAACATGCATCTAGCAAAATATTAGAAGTGAGGCTACTAGACTAACGTTAGGTCTACTGTAATAGCCTCACTTTGAATAGTTTGCAGAACATTAGCTAGCACTAGTGTTTTGCAGCTGCTAGCAGTTTATTAGGATGTTATGCTAGATAGACAGGCATTGGTTTGATATAATGAATGAAGCATTATTGTTAGGTAAGCATGTCAGCCTGCAGCCCACTTCTTGTCTCTCTCTAACTCATTGCAGATGGCTGCACTAAAGAAAAGGGCACAGAGAGGAAACCAGTTGTAAGATGTTTAAAAGTTCATTAAACATAATATATGCTTAAATGCATTTCAAAGAAGTTGTGTTGAGTTGTGTTGGAGTTTGTGTTATTCTACATTTTGACACCAAGATTTTCTGATTTTACTGCAAATGTATATCGGTTCCAAATATCGGTTATTGGTCTCCTTGATTACTAATAATCGGTATCGGCCTTGAGAAAGCCATATCGGTCGATCCCTAATTTAAAGTTCAGTCACTAAGGATGATCTGTACTCTACTGGAGCCATTTTCCAAAAATATAAAGGTTAGCTTTGGTTTTCTTCAACCTGCAATGTGTCAACATTGTTGTTTCCAAGTGACTAATAGGCACACGTTTTAGCGCATTGTAGAGAAACAAAAACACATGAGAAATTCTCTGGGTAGCATATTTAATATCAAGAAGGTTATTTGTTAAACCCTACCCTCACTCCTCGGTCACAAAGAAAGCAACAATGCCAAAATGCAGCAATTAAGACAGAATTGTAGCACCACTCCTGGGAGCTACCATCCATAGCAATTGAAGTCGAAACAAACAGACCTGACATTTCAGTTTTGAATGTAAATTGTACAATCAACATGAAAATGAAAAAACTGGCAAAAGTGAACTAATAAGACTAAATCATGAAGTTTATTCTCAGTGTTTTAAATATAACAAGACCTTAAACTGTTTGCCTTCTTCTTCCCCCCCCCCCCCCCCCCCCCCCTCAGGCAGTCTGTGGTCGGCCCCAGGCTCAGGTCCTGAGCTCGGCCGGTCCCAGCAGCAGCGCTCTGCTCCGGGCGGTGCCTGTGGTCGCCTCTGGAGGAGCAGCTAAAACCACCGCCATCCACCAGCTGCTCACTAACGGCGGGTTGGCCAAAATAGCCAGCAGCTTGCCCGGCTTGGCGCACATCACCAATCAGACCGCTGGTATGTCTAGAACTGCCAAAACACGACGGCCACGTTGAATGCTCAGAGTTCAATCCCACTTTGTTTTGGAAACACTAGTTCAGGACGTCTGTAGGCCACAGAGAGCAGCAGTACACGACCTTAGAGGACGTGTACTGGAATGCCTGGAAGAACCCGACTGTTGTGAGGTGTGCAGATATGCAGCATCGGAGGGCAGATCAGTGCCGCATGATTTATTTTCATGTTCAGAAAGAGCCATTACGGAAATGTCAGGTAGAGTTTGAAGCATAAGGTTTATGTAGAAGTGGATGCATGTGTAAAATAAATATTAATGAATAAATCCATTTGATACTGAAGAATTGTGAACTAAGTTAAAACCAGTGTGGGTATGATTGACCAACTTTAAAATGATACCTAAAAGTCAAATCCAGATCGCTTTGTTCGTCCCATTTGAGCTGCATTTCATGTTTTTGTTATCCATGTTGTAACATTTTGTAACCCTTCCATCAAATCACCTGCTTATAATCTCCATATGTATGAATGCTGTCCTCTAGCAGAGAAAGGCAGTAACACATTACACATGGCATCTCCCGAGCTCTGTTCATGTTGTTACAATAAAGACTGGAATCAAAATCATGTTTTCATTGCTCCTTTTTCTTTCAGTGTCAATCAGTTCTCACTCCTTTTGCCTCTTTTTAAAACTCCTAAATGTGCTTTTACCTCATGTTCACTGCTTTTGATTTGCTTACCTGACCACGAAGCAAAAAGGTTATTCTGATGACTTCCATCACAACCTTTTGACAAGTAAATGGCTGCGTTCCATTTTTACTGAGTGTGTGTGGGGGGTTACGGTAGTGCTGAGCAGTTTTCTTTGTGTGTCATTAGGGCAGAAAGCCCCCACCTCGATAACGGTGACCCTGAGAGGAGCCCAGTCGAGTAGAGTGGGATCTCTCAGCCAAGACTACGAGGCTGTGACGCCGATTCGCACCCTTGAGCCAAAGGTGTGTCTACTTTAAACCTCTAACGGCTACCGATAAAGCCACGATTGACTTCAAACTCTTGATGTGATAAGTGTGGCTTTCTGCTTGTTGATCATGCAATATCAGCTTGTAGTGCTTTTCACAGTGCCCGCATTGTTTTCAGTCAAACTCAAGGTAAGTCTTTTGGAAAGCTTGTGAACATCTTAACTGCTATGGCAACTCCAATGCCATTAACCTTTGTGTTGTCCTCCTCCCAGGTTGACAGTTAATAAAAATATAGTTCAAATCCTCAGCTGTAATGTTTTTAGCCAACTCAATTCCCACGTATTACCACCCTTTGATGACCCTTTGTATGACTGCCCTTTTTGGAATCAATAGACCTCATTTACTCACAAAAATTTCAATAAAACACCCGTAATTCGATGAAAGCATGATCAGTATTTCTTCTAGCTAAGAACATGGAACCATCTATGATATTTTTAATAACCCCTTTTATTTATTTTTTGTGAAGACTATTAAATAATGAATATTTATTAACCTGCTTGATGGTTAACCTTTACCCAATTAAGTGTGGTGTTTTCTGGCTTAAAACCCAGAACATAGTTAATGCACTCCTTACTGTTCGACTTGATGAAACCCTAAAGCTCCAAGTGGGGAAAACTGGTTTGACTTGTGTGTTCAAAAAGTCACATTTTAGAGGCATACGTATTTTGACGGATATTTCTTTTCCATGTTTTAATCATAGAAAGCTATATAACATGCTGCCATAAGTGCAGAGTGAAAAAGACTTTATCCTAATCCATCTAAGGCTGTGTTCAAGAAGGAGCTGCGCTTATGAAAATAACCTCACATTATTACTGAAGAGCTGTATGCACTCTAAAGTCTTTGTGCCAAAGAAGTAAATGTCAAACAGTCCTTTGTCTCTAAGACTTTAATTAAAATAGGCTTATTGTTATATTTTCCGCAGTGTGAGTTAATGAATTCCAATGTGCCCTTCTTACAGCAGTGAAGGGTTTCCATGTGGCGTTACACCTGAGCTAAGCTGGGGCTCTTCCTGCTGATGAGACTGTTTCCTCCCTGAGATGATGAACACGGCAACCTGCAACTCTCACAACACCTGGCCGTCCTCCAGAGACTCCCTGCGGAGAAGGAGAAGGCCATGCAGTCGCTGTTGGCTGAGGCTGAATGCTGCGTTGCTTAACCTCTGTACAGCAGAGGAGCGCTGACTCTGCGTCTCCATGCTTCAGTCTGGGCTCTCTTCTTACACACCTCTGACGGCCAGGAGGAAAACCTGATCTCATGTCATCCTCAAGGGAGGACACTTTATCATGTGAGGATAAACTGCAAAGTACCTGGACTTGGACAGTCTTGCTGCTGACTTTACACCTACATCTTGATAACAAAAAACGTTAGCTTTGCTTTATAAGTGTATATTAATGGAACAATTCACCCCCAAAATGATCTTTTGTATATGCATTACTCAGCCCCTTTTACATTGAATTCTTAATGAGGATCTATTATGCTTTTTGGGGGGTTTTATATTTCCTGAATTGTGTTATATAGGTTTAAGAAAAGCAGATATTTGTCTTTGAATTCATAGTAACCGAGTAATTGCTAAACAATTAGTAATTGTGTAGGTGGAGTATCTCTTTTAGTATAAATCCTTTTGCCATCATCTCTTTTGCATCTCATTTATCATCGCCCTAGAGAAGTATGCTTAATAGGAAGGTCAGCTCAACATTTCTGAATATCTCTCTAAAGTCGGAGGTTCCATTTTGTTTATCACAGTAATTACATCATTACACGATTACAGCGGTTCATCTAATAAGAGCTTTTTTGTGCAGCGGTTTTCCTTCACCGTGACAATTCACCTTATGATGACCTCAAATATGTTAGAGGGAAAAATGTACTTTAACCCTCCTATTATCCTCAGATTGACTTTACACCCTTTATGCTTTAGGTATCTTAGTTGACTACCTAAATAACCATTTAAATAAAACATTAGCCCAACCTCCCCCCCCACACAGACCCCTTTATACATCCAGAATTCCTATTATGTGAATATCGACAAATATATAAATCACCATAAAATCTCACGTACTGAAATAAAATGTTAAAGTCAGATCTTTTTGATGTTGTTAAAGGACCAATAACTAAAGCAGAGGGTAGTTTTGTTTTTACAAAGATACATTCGCATGTAATAGTCACCTCAATATCATTCTACACAATCAACACAAATATGTGTCAAATGTTGACATTTTTACTGTTTTACTAAAACAGCCTGGGGTCAAATTGACCCCAAGGAACACCGATGCGTACAAAGTGCGTACAGGACATTTAAAAAGATCTTCATGTTTATTTTATGTTTACCCATTAGTCCTCACTAAATTAGGAAAAGTCATGAAATAATAAGCAAACAAAATAATGTGAACCCTTTTTTTCGATACATTAAACATTGAATGGGGTCAAATTGACCCCGAGGATAACAGGAGGGTTAACTCAAATGTCAGTATGTGTCACAATCATGTGAATGCAGAGGGAACAACACATGCATTGAGGCCTGGAATTAAAGTTGTAGTAAAAAGCTGCATTCCAGGAAAGGTTGTGTCCCTCCGTGTTTATGATAAACACAACATTTACATCTGCAAAGTATCATCACTGAATACGGACTCTTTGTTTGAAACAGCAACAGTCAAAAAAATAGATGTGTCTGAAAAACACTCGACTAAGTTCCCTGTTTGCTAATCTAAATATTTGGTCCTCTGTGTTCAACACTTGTATTGAGCAGGCTGAAGAACTCCTCTTATTCAAAATATAATGCTCTCACGCACGATAGTTATACGGCCTTGTTTACAGAAACAGCGTAAATACAGCCCACGCATCGGCGCTGACTTCCTGTCTTAGATTCCACAGAAAAGCTCTCTGATAAGACAAGTTATATAAGCCAGCTTTGTGTGTAATAGACTGGGATGGGAAACTGATGCCAGTCAGAGAACAACGGAGCTGCTGGCAGAGCCTCATCATCCTCATCTTCATAATAATCATCTGCAGCAGTGGGAATTCACACAATCAATCTGAAGTCTCTTCACCACAATCCTGTTATTTTCTACAGGAAGGAGTTCAGAATATGAATACAAGTCTGAAATCCTTTTATTTCTCGCACAGCAGGACATTTACATTGCTAGGGAACTGTAAAGACAAAATAAAAAAGAGTAGACATTTTAAACAAAGGGGCAAGCACACTTTGATAAACTGAGAAACAAATAAGTACACTTTCAAGGTGGAAAAAATAATACGTTGAACAAATAAAGTGAAGAAATGCACTAGATTGAGAAAAAGCTGTCCATAGGAACCTGAGGATTCTCTCCCACGAGCTCCTCATCTAATTATTGAAACAAACAATGTATTTTTCATCACGGTTGTTTACCTGCATTGTATCGCCACATTTGGTGGCCCCCCTGATCATTATTTCCAGAGATACATGTGATTAGGCTGACACGGCCCCCTTCAGAGGAGCCTACATTTTCGGTTATGTGAAGGTTCCAAACATCAACCTAAACAATTCATTTACAGTAATACATTGCTATAAAACCAATCTATTTAATAAACTAGACATATTAAAGTAAGGAAAAAACATGGTTGTGCTTTGTCCTACCTCGGGTAATAGTATCTTAAAAACTAAAGCTTAGTTTAGCGGGTTTGTTTCTCTACTATTAATAGTCTTCTTCGGTATGTTCCGTAAGTCGCCATCAGGTGGTGCTCTAATCACTCCAATGTCCTCCTGACTAATTATTTGATAGCCTGTGCTTGTGAAGCCTCAAATGTCAGGCTCAGTCTGCTTGTTTGTTGTTTGTTTGTGTTGATGTGCTCGCGTGCTATAGCACGAGTGGGCGCTTGCAGTCTATGCGCACGTGCGTAATTAGTGCACGTTCCTGCTAGGCTGTGTGTGAGCTCTCCTGTGTTGAACGCGAAAAAGAGAAAGCCAAACAGACAGGGACTTTCAACTCTGATTAAACTGTACAAAGATAGGAAAATAATCTCAAACCTGTCATGTAAGTACAGTTTCATTTTAACGTTTATATTAAAGACAACAATGAAAGCCACAGGGCCATTTTTGTTTCAACCCCAGCTAAATGTGATGATATATTAACTTTGGTAGGTTTTAATATTAAATGAAGATCCATACACCGAAGATTAAAGAGGCAGCAGAGGGGGGAACTATGGCCACATTCTTCATACTTCACAAAGAGATACACAAATGAGTTCCTCAAATGCTCTTCAATGACCCCTGATGGACCGACCAGGGAGCGATAAAGCAGCCCAGGGGCATCGACCTGTAATGGGGCTGTTCACCGCCCTGCTGCCAGATCATCAAAGTTTCTCCGGCAGCTCTGCTGGATGAGAGAAATCTCTGCCTGCCCCCAGAGCCAAGAAGACACTCAAGAGAGGCTGGATTTAAAACCCGCCCTCCGGAGGGATCTCGTTTCCCCCAAAAACCTCCCATTTTCTCTCTCACTCACTCTTCTGTCTCTCTCTCTCTCTTCCCCTCTGTCCCTCTCTGTTCCTTTACCTTTATCCCTCGCCTTTCGCCGTTTCCCCCACCACAATAATGGATCTCACGGCGAGATGTTTGTGTGTCCTCTCCTGTCTCGGCGTGATATTGGCGATCGATTTGGACGCGATTGGTCCGCGCTACTATGTGGAGTCCAGTGCCACATCAGAGGTGATCGACTATAAGGATCCCTGCAAAGCTGGTGAGGTTTTCTCCTTTTTCCCCCTGTAGTAGCAACGCTGTGTGCTTCACCTTTTATGTGGAGGTAGAAACATGCCACGAATCTGTTTTGTGTGGCTTTGCACAGATCGGCCACACAAACGCTTTTATCGAGAGATGACAGTAGTGGATGTAGTTTTGAAGAAGGCTTCAGAGAACATTGTGTGCGTTTGTTTTGTACTGAGAAGCGGAGTTTTTGCAGTTTGAAACATTTGAAGCACACACTGAGTCGCCTCGGATAACCCAGCTCCGAGAGCGGCTGCAAGGCTTGTAAGAGTGAAAATAAAAGCATGACAATACATACCTCCAGAAAAGTTTTGTTCTTACTGAAAAAGTTACAGCCTGCTTTTTTGCGGCAAATGCACTTTTATTTTTTTAATGTGATTATCTGGTTCCTGCTGGCGGGCTGCTGTTTTTTTTTTTTTAATTAGAAAACCATCGCTGTTCGTCAAACGAAGCATTTTTGCACTTAGATTTTTTGACTTTTTTTGCTCCCTTTCTGGTTGTTTTTTGTCATTGCAGAAATACTGTTTAGTTTTTTTTCACCGGCTGTCCACACGGCCACTAAAACAAAGTGGAGGAGGGGAAAGTACAGTGGAGCTTATGCACATAATTCAGGTTGTCTGTTGTCTTATGGCCAAATATGTAAATATGGCTGCTTCTTTTCTGCTGTGGTGAGACATGCACATTTTTTTCCATAATTTGGCAAATGCATATCTGACTTGTCATTGTAATCTTGCTGTGTGTGTGTGTGTGTGTGTGTGTGTGTGTGTGTGTGTGTGTGTGTGTGTGCGCGTGTGTGAACTCACTGTCTTGCCAAATCCCTTTGGGGGAGTTTGAACAGATTGTGTTTTCCATCTGGTGAAAGTATTCGGGTTACAGATACAGAGAGTTGGCTTCACGCAAAATGACCTCTAAAGTGCTTGAAGTGCTTACCGATTTGGCATTTGTCAATTTCTGATGTGGCAGTCAATTATAAAACACAATTGAGTCCTCCTGCTTTGTCTCTTCTTCTTCTTCTTCTTCTTCTTCTTCTTCTTCTTCTTCTTCTTCTTCTTCTTCTTCTTCTTCTTCTTCTTCTTCTTCTTCTTCTTCTTCTTCTTCTTCTTCTTCTTCTTCTTCTTTCCCCTGAGGAGGAGTACATGTCGAGGGAGATGTACAGATTGTGCTCCAGGAGCTTTGTGGCTTCACATAAACATGACAAAGGTCAGGCTGCAGAAGAACTGTGTACAAGTCAGATGTTGCTTCCTGTTGTTGCTTCACTGTTCAAGTGGTCATAGCAGATTGTTTTGCATCACTAGTATGGATTATAACTCATGAATGCAGAAGACTTCAGAGTGAAGGGTCAACAAACCAAAGGCCAATGATCTTGTTTATATTTTAAGTTTTTTTTTTAAATTGCGTTTCCAAGAAATTGTTACGATTTATCGAAAATGTCTCATCTGGGTCATACCCACTTCACAATCCTCAAGCAGTACTGTTGTTTGTCTTGTTTGTGAGAATGTTATCATTATTAGTAATCCTGTTTTCAGTGTAATTTAGATGGAGTGCCGTTTTGTTTATGGTTTCCTCTGGGCTCGGCTGCAAACAGGTGGTTGGGGAGACGGTCACAAGTACAAACTCCCACTCTCTTAACCCTCGCTGTCTCCAGCTCGTCCAACACACACCTGCTGTCTCCTTCTACCTACTTCACAGTAACATGTTTCCCCTTTATTCCTCATTCGGTTGAAACACCAGAGATTTTTCACTGTCGTCAACTCCATACTGATGGATCAGGATTCTTGGATTATCGATTTCCTCTCTTTTACCCACATTTTTCACCAAATCACTGCACTTTTTGAGCCTATTTGATCGCCCTCTGTGGGCTCAGGGTCAGCGTTTTTATGTCATGCCGCTTCCGCCCAGGAAAGTGCTTACAGCCGTGTGAAGTTTCAATTGCATTAATGCTCAAATCGGAGTGCATCTCTTGCTTGTATGGCTGTCCTTATGTTACACTGCAGGATTTTAGAACTATTTGTTAACAAGACTTCACATTGTTGTCATATACAGATAATCTGTAATGGTTGGTCAGTTATATCATTGACTAAATGGTGGCAATTTCTGTTAATGTCTCTGATTGTTTCAAATGCAATTCTTAATTGCTTGCCAGATGTGTGCAACACAAACCCCCTGATAAATGTTTCAAATTCACAAAGGATTAAAATGTCCTCACTGAATCAGACATGGTTGAAATGTGCATTGATTGAAGCAAGCAGTGCAATAACACTGAAGTAATGCCATCTATTTAGGAAGTTAACCAGTGGAAAATTCCTTAGTTTGCAGAACTCCAAACTTGGCAGCTTTCCAGGAAGTCATTTAAGACTAACCACCCTGTGAGATTAGATCCACTCATTTTCTAAATGAAAAATGGATGGGAAGCAGTCACGCTCATTGTCTACTTAAATGATAATCATGAAAGCAGTGACTAGTTCCACATGAATGTATGCATTCATGTATGAAGCAAACATCTTAATCTACTAATGAGTGCTGTTTAAGCCAATGCTTTTTGCATTGAGCTGCTGTGGCCTCAGCTGCAGACAAACCTGAACGCCCCCTCTCCTCCGGTCGTTCTTATGCAAGTGGCTTTCTGGTCTACCTGGCACCCGGCTCTGTCCTGTGACTGGCTCAAACACTTCACTGACTGTGGGTCATTCAGCCAGTGCCAAGGGAAAGCCTGTCTGGAAGTTGGAGGGCAGGCCAACCACACTTTGCCACAGCAGCACAGGTGAGGAGAGTGCAGGCCTTGGTTATCCAACGCCTCTGAAGAATGTGTCAACAGAGGCTTATGTTTTTACTCTCGCCACGTGATGTCAGGCGTTTACTGTGATTTGAAATATGGCTGCTGGACTTCTTTTGACAATGTTTCAGAGGTTTTACTTTCTCATAAGTCTGTTTTTAATTCCTTTTGTGCTGCTGGTTACAACTAAAATTACATAGTACATCAATATTTCTCTTAGCAAATTCCCTTTTTTAGCTTGATACATTGACAGTATGTTGTTAAGATATAAAACAGACATAGACAAGATAGTGTTAATAATTTTTTGCATGAATTGCCTTCTCTCACAAATGGTTCAAGTTTGGTTTTATTTGTTTCTCTTGTTTTTATGCCTCTGAAAATGGCGTCTAAGGCCACGTTTACACGGAGAGGGAACGGAGCCCTCAAACGATAACGGCTCCCAAGGTGGGTAGATCTGCGGACGAAACGCTCTGGGGGGCCAAACGGCTCCGTGTGTACGTCCTATACGATCATTTCCTGATAACGATGACGCCATAGCCCCACCTCTCCCCACATCTGCTGCTCACTCCCACGTCACCCGCGTCATTGCTGATGTGTTTCGCCAACAACAACAACGGCGGATCACAGGGTTGCTTTCGTGCTCCAGACGCTACTGACCATGCTATAGATGTTAGTGCAAACATCTACAGCTCCTCTACCACAACCATCAGCAACAAGTGGACATGGAGAACTACATGAACTACATGTTGCTAAATCTAACGCGGAGAATAAACAGAACGGCAACCAGGCAACTATAGGCGCGTTCACACCAAAAAGAGTACTTTTACCCTCATGTTTAGTAACATGAGGGTAAACTCCGGGGACTTCCGGCCGGGGACTTCGGGCGGCAGTATACGCCGTGAAGTGGTTTGCGGCCTGCCAGTAAACCCAAAGCAGAAGAAGACGAAGTGACGTCAGCGGCTCATTTTCGTAATCTTCCCTCAGGGAATTTATTCCGGAGTGAACGCGATTGGTACTTAGTGCCCTGGGGTACTAAGTACCGACACTAAGTACGGCAAAGTACTTGGTGTCAAATCGGCTCATGGCAACCATGCTCGGGAGGTCTTATTCGCTGCTTTTGGTGTATTTTGTGGCGGAAGTACAGCGCCACTACAGCGCTTCCAGCGGGTCGACCGGTCTCGTGTGGACGGACACTTTTCTTGAGCCGATTCCGTGTGGATGGAAGACTTTTTTGATATCGACTACGGTTCGTTTTTGTCTCCGTGTAAACATGGCCTAAAACAGATCCCATTCGTTACCGGCCTCCTGCTCTGGCGATGAGATGGGCTCTCTGTTGACCTTCATGATTGGGCCTTTAAGCAACACTTAAGCAGATGCTTTTCCTTTATCATGGAATACAGGCTGTATAGCCGAGCCCACACTGGGTGTTTTTCTTACATTACAGGCCCCCTACCTCTCCTCTCTCTGCAGGGTTCAGGTGATTAGAGAGCCAATCTATTGGCACGATCTTGCTGCATTAGTTTGAAAAATATGTTTGTCGTCAGAGCTAAGTAATAACTAATCTTGCATTACATTAATACCAAGTCTGGGTTCGGAGCTACAGTGAAAACAAATGCTTTGGAAGGGCTAATTTAAATGACTCGAATGACGCCCAATTAGCCTTCCATAATAAGCAGCTTAGCAATCACTTTTGCATTTTTCTCGGTAGGTTTTTTCTAAGTAAATCAGCAGTTCTACATTTCTGTTCATCTGGTAGAGATATTTTTCTGTTCTCTCCACCTCTGGTTAAAAACAATTGGCTTTTATTTATGGAAAGTGTTCCAAAGAGTCTTCTAGATTTAGTTAATCCACAAACCCATTTAAACCTTGGCTTGGGACATCTGTTCTGAGAAATGTCCTCTGCCAGACAGCATGACTATGTGTTAGTCTGCTCTGTAAACCACACATGCAGAACAGGCCAAATGGTCAAAATAAGTTTTTGTCAAAGGTGAAAATCCTTTCCTTGTGGCGATGAATTATTCATCTATACGGAGCAGAAGTGCTGGTGGCATTAAAAGAGACAAACGGCTGGCGAGCTGATGAGTCATTAGAGGTTTGACGGGCAGTCGGTATATCAGTGATCAACGGCAGGGATGAGCTGGGAAATCCAATCTGCTAATGGGCTTGATGGAGTGTGAAATGTTAAAGGGGAGTCCGTCTCATGCTGTGTGCCCTTTGCAGCTCTCATTTTGTCAATAGATTGGAGCTGTAGTGTGGTGACAGGAACTCGGTCTTGATCTCATCTGCGGCTGTGATGAGTCTTTTATTGGAGAATAATTACTCTAATCGTCAGGCTGTAGCTTGAGACTCCCAAATAATCTCTCCTCTAATCCTATACCTTTCTGTCGTAAACTTTTGAAATGATCAGAGTGCAGATAAGTGGACTTTTTTTCCCTCCCCTGCCCTGGGGAGCAAATTGCAGTGTAAGGAAATGTCTAGGTAAGCATTTGCTAAAGAAAAAAAACGGCTGGTTTTAAATAAAGGAGAGAGATATAACAACAGGAATGCACGATACAATTCATCTCACTGTAGTTAGGATTATGCATTTCCCTTTTTTCTTCGTACTTTATCTCAGTATTTATGTTACACAAATGTTGCTACTTTTTTTGGTACATTTGGAGAAACTTTAGATTCATAGATTAGGATTTGGCACAAAGTGCTAATGGGGAATGAAACCTGAAAGGTGACTAAAAGTACTTACACTGTCATAAAATGGTAATCACCTTATTGCAATACACTATTGGCTTCCATTTAAATTCAAATGCAGCGTTTGTTTCCAAACACAGGCCGTGAAAGGCGGTGCCAGGGTATTGTGATGCATTCCAGGCTTACACATTGGCCGGGCTTTCTCATCCCTCATCAGTAGTTCTTGTATAGGCAAAGGCTATCTACACATCTCTATGAGCACAGTGAGGAGTAAACCATGGCCTTCTAAATATAGACTGCTGTTGGTGTCTGTATGGGTTAGTATTGATGTTTGTGCAGGTTTTAGTGGCAGATGTCGTGGTCTGGTATTCGCGGAAGGAGATTTATGGGAATAGTCGTGCAGTGTTTGACACCGCAGAGGTCGAGGCTAGGGCATTACACGAATCAATGGGATTAATTTGATTGAGATCTCATGTGTAATCTGTGCTGATTGATGGGGGCAGTCTGAGATGAGAAGGATTAGGATGGTTTAGATTAACTAAAACAATTCAATGGATTTGGACCTTATCACATATCAAATATGTTCGCCAAAGGTCATATATGTCGTTTGTGAAATATAGGCACATCAATCCTTATTTAAACGTAAATGCTCATAAAGTATATCTTCTTCATCATCTTCTTCTTTTCTTCAGTTGTTTTCTCTGATTTAATCTAAACTACAACGGCAGCAACACACCCTACAACATTACCAAACTACTCTGCATAGATATTCATATTACAGTTGCAGCTGTTGTCATTTAGGTAATGGATAATGTTTGGGTAGATATGCAGCACGGCGCTCTACGGCGATCACTTGCCATCTGCCACATTCACTGGGTTTTAATCTACAGTAAAACACAGGAGTCTCTCCTTGTTTGTACTTTATACCGTCACAGCTCTAGATGAGTTATCACCTTTGTCCATAGCCTGTCCTCAATCCCAGCCTGGAGTTGTGTACAAAAGATTCCTTCAAACCATGCGTCTGTGGATAATTAAAGCCAGGAGACAAGGGGATTAATTCACAATCCCTGGGAGTCTTTCCATAAACCTGCAACAGCGTCTCCAGGACGACTGCTGCCCGGGGGAAATGAGTCCTAATGCCGCCGGGCCGTGCATTTGCTCACTTCAATCTCCACTGTTGTCTGAGAACAATGACACTGCGGATTAACCGGCCTGTCTCCGGCACGGTGCTGCAGGATTGGGCAGAAAGCGCAGCCCTCTGTGAACCTCATGGGGGCCGGGGGGTCATCGCGTTATTCGGTCATGCACATAATACTGCTAATATGGTGTGAGCTGACACTGGAGGTGGAAATCAACATCCCTTAATTGTTGTCTGTCCTTTAGATGGAAAAACTGTTTCATAGTAATGTTTTTGAACATGTGTTATGACAGCATACGTAGAATTAGGGACTGCCTGTTCTTTGCAGCGTTCAGCCAGTTCTGGGAATCAAATGAAAAGAAAAAAGTGTCCTTCCGTAGTCAGCATATCCATCCTTTACTGCGCAACATCTGGTAGCGTAGCTTCCTCTTATCAGTGGTGTTCTTGGCAATAGCTGCTAGTGTTAGTGCTGATTGAGTGCGTTTTGCATCTCAGGGATTTGAGTTGTTGTTTTTTGCGAGCACGAATTAAAGGATCCCTTTGACCTCTGGAATTTAAAGCCGGGCTCTGTGCGTGTCCGGACATGCCGGTCGTGATCTACACCTTTTCTTATTGCTGTCATTAGCCTCCTAATCCCAAACACAGTCATTGAGCTGAGTGTCGTCCACATCCTGCAGCGTGGAAGCCTGGCTTGTATCAGCTCCAGATTGTTTTAATACTACTCTTCTGGTGCCAAGTTGGTGTGTCTTTGTTTCTATTGTGTAAATCATCCCTTTCCCTCTTGACTTTTGTCAAACTTTTATAGGAGTGCGGGAGATGAAGCATTTTTCCTCAGGATGTTTTTGTTTCTTACTAAAATAAAATATAAAGCCACGAGCAGCTTGGAAGCTAAATAAAATAAAGTTTATCTACACATGATTGCTTTGCTTTCACTAGGAGGGATTTTTTTACAAACCTTTCACAAATAGCCTCAGTAAATCACTCCCATTAACTCGGGTTTATAGTGGTTCTCCTGGCTTTTTACCCCTCTGGGTTGCTCTTCACTCCACCGCAAAACACACACAGAAGGCTGTCATTTTCTCTCTGCTCCACATCTGCCTTCCCTATTCAGAGCTGCGGTGTGCACAGAGAGGATGTCTTCTTCCTCTCTGTCCTTCCCCTCTCGTTGTCCTCTCCTGTTCAGACATGGATTACAGTGCCACCCCTTTTGCCCTTCTCTCCCCCCTTCTGCTTCTTCCAACCCCCCCAACTGCATACAAGCCTGGCCATAAATTCTAGAAACGTGATGGTGTTAAAAGCCTGTAAAAGTGAGCATCCTGTTTCTGCGGAGAGGACAACTAGCTTATAGAAATGGGGCATTTAGAATCCAATAAAGCACATACCTCATAAAGTGGGACTGTTTGGTTATGTTTCCCTCTCCTTGGCCTCATTAAAGAGCTATTACTTGTTCAAGGTGCCCCATATTACTCCATCAAGGCAACGTCTTACAGTATCATATCTTCTGTTAACTCTCATTAACTATCCAAGGACGCCAGGCGCACAGTGGTGAATGCAGTTGTTTGGTATCATCTGAATTTACTACGTTAATCATGTTGTCAGGTTTCTGAGTTCATGCTCTCTCTTCATTGCATGAACCTTCCTGACCCATGCGCGACATGCTGCTTGCTTATATTTCTCATATCCTATAATTTGGAGTCCAGACAAGGCGGCTTTCCTGTTATCCAAACACATACACTGCTGTTTCACAACTCTATTCCCTCTGCAAGGAAAGGGTAACTAAGAGAGTCAGGAAAGAGTCATGTATATGTTTTTTATTTATGTTACACGCCCGAGGCCCGGCCTTACACAAGTGACTGGGCCTCCGTGCAGCCGACTCTGTCTGAGACGCAGGAGAAGCTCCAGGCCATTTGGCGTCTCAGACAGACGCTCCATATTGTGCATCTGCCTTTCAATCCTCTGACATGTGCCATCTCTGTTTTTTTCTGTTTCAGTTGCCTTTCTGGGAGACATTGCTCTTGACGAGGAGGACATGCGAATGTTTAAAGTGGACAGAATAATAGATCTGGCTCAGAGGACCGTCCAGATGGTTAATCACACAGATACAGGTAACAACAACAACAACAACAAAAACAGATTCAAAGATGACAACATATGGTGATATAATGAAATTCTAACAAAACAAGCGAAATGAACATGGGCCCCTCTATATTTAGTGTTTTCCACGCTTACATTTTCAAAAGCTCTTTATTTTGTGCTGCATCACCTCTTTTCACCCTCTGTCTGAAACCAGAGCCCAGTCTGCTCTGATTGGTTAGCTGGCCAGCTCTGTTGTGATCGGTCAACTCCTTACGCTAAGGGGCGGGACATCTCTATCACGTACAATGTGTTGGAGCGCTAGCCAAAAGCCAAATCACGAGTGTTAAACAATGATGTCATTATGTTTGAGAAATATATAAAGGTGTCCAAATGAGGTGTTTCAATCAGGGGGGGGGGGGTAGTAGTGTGTGGGAGATAAACTCCGCCTGCAGACCATTTACATGTCACACTTCAGGAAAGACAAAACCCAAAAAGCATAATCGGGCCCCTGAAGGCCACGCTCTTCCACTGCAGCAGTCCAACCACTCACATCCTCTCAAACTGAGAGCTGGCAGCAGCACCTGTCAGGTAGCAGTTGTGTGTTTATCATAAGCCCTCTTTAAATGTTTAGGCCTTCAATTGGCCTGTTATCACTACGCACCAAGGGTAATTGCAAGGCTTTGTCAGGTTATATGTTATTCTTAAAAATAAAAAGCGGTATTTAAGCTGCAGCTGTGAGTCGGGAGCCACCAAATAGTATTCACAATCCTATAAACCGTAGGTGAGCGTGATCCAACAAGTGTGTGCATGCTGCGGTTTGCTACTGACGCTGTCAATTTGCTGTGTTTCAGTTAATCGGCATGCTGAGGAAAATAAAAGTTTTTTTAGGATTAGAAATACAATGCGGCTCTTCAGAGAACGATTGATTTATAGAGTAAATAATTATCCCGAAGGCAGGGAGTTAAGAGGAGACACTCATCTCTGAGTATCCGTTGAGCAGGTGAGTCACTGCGCTTCTAATTGTTGTCTAGTGAAGAGGATACTGTTGGGAATGAAAAACACTATCAGTGCTGTTGCATAAAACTGTTCTTTTAAAAAGTCATACATTATATTGGAGCACATATAACTGCTGACGTCAGCTACTTTAACTCCTCTTAAACCCATTGTTCAAACAATGTCATAGAAAATGGAGTCTTGTGGAGTACATACTATGTTACCATTGAATTACTTGAGTGTGCAGCTTTGTGGTGAAAGCTCTAGTTAAAGAATGTGGTTTTAATTGACATTATATGAGGCGTGTGGTGCAGTGGGTTGAGCGTTGGTGTTCGGATCAGGGGAGCACAGGTTCAAACCCCACTGCAGTCAGCATGTCGTTGTGTCCCTGAGACACTTCACCCCAAGTTGTTCCTGTGGGGCATTGCCCACAGTATTGAGTATGTAAGTCGCTTTGGATAAGAGCGACTAACAGTTACATAAGTGTCTACTCGTCGGTGTGAGTACTGTGTTGCTGTAGTTTATCGTGTGCCCCTGTACTTTAATCAAGACTTCTTCACTCACCTTGTAGGCAGGCGAGAAAAAAACATAGGGTGAGTATTTGATAGAGAAAACAGCATTTAAAAGTATTCCTTCAAATATCACAAAGGACTGTCATCTTCCATAACAAATCAGTACAAACATTTTAAAGCAAGACAATAATTTTATAGTATTTTCTACCCAGTCTTTCACGATTAGTTCTCAGTGTATGCAAATTACTCAAAAGTGTTCATTATTAAACAGGCTATCGTATTTCAGGAAACCAGATGAATGAATGTAGACCCTGAACACAGCAGCTACAGGTGTGGTCGCATCTCTTCGCCTAATCTCAAATCTAATCCTTATCTTCAGCCAAAAAACACATCCATGTCCAAGTTTAATTGAAGGTGGGAGATGTAATCGTATTATTGTAATTAGCTCATCATCCACAAGTTTTCCCTCCCAGCACTCTGTTTTTATCAGCTACTCGAGCAGATTTGGCTGTTATCAGACGTTCCTTCAACACATGCACAAGTGTACGTGCTAATTGATCTCGCCAGGCTGCTAAGATGTACTCTTACAGACTGAATTCAACAGAACACATTGTACCATCACATTTTAAACAAGAAAAAAACGGTGAAAACTGTGGCTCGCATGTAAATCAAATGTGGATAGAAAAGCTCGTAGTCGCACAGCTTGCACAAGTTTTGTTTTGGAAAAACAATCCCATGTGCAGGATGTACTCAAACCAGATGTACTTGTCTTTGTTCCTATAGCGAAATAACAACCTTATTGTTTTGGCTTTGGCCAGGGTCATCCACGTCGTTCTTAATACTAAAAGTGTTACTAGAGATTCACCCTCTTCAAGCTATTTTCCTTTTACATGCACCATGGAAGTAAGGATGTCGGGGCCGAAACCCCTACTCAATCGTTTCTGCATAAAACTCATCATTAGATAGAGGTCAACATGTTAATTAACTGTCTTAAAAAACTTTAAATTAAACATGTATTAACTTCCGAACCAAGGACATGCATCAATCTGCCTAGGGAGTTCTGCGGATTTTCATTAAATCACATATTTAACCCTAAAGTGACAGACTCACTGTTCGAGGCTTTAAGTGGAAATAAAACCTGCAGTGTCCCTTCTAAAGCACATCGAAGACAAATAACATTATCAACAGCACATCACTTTTTATACAATAGTTATATTTATGGCTTGAACTTAGGACTCAACCCAACACACACTTACAATTCCTGCTCTGCGTGATTTCTAGTTCTCGGCCTTGGTCATCCCTCTTCAGAAGTTATTATCGGCCTTATAAGGAAAGGACATATTTTGGTACAGTGATGTAACGAAGCGTGCATAATCAAAGACAACATGTACTTCCTACTAAGGTCTCAAATACTCAAAACTAAGAAAATACTATTCTTGGATGTGGTTAAAATGAAAGGAATGGTGGCCAACTGTATTTCAACATTGCTTTTTTTACTTTAGCTTCAGCAGGATTTAACGTCTTTGTGTGTTTGGTTGACATTTGAGCTTTATTTAAATAATAAGCACATATCCTTGTGACATCTGGGTCTTTGGTCATTAGTTATTTTATTCTCAGACCCAATACAAACCCAAATTAATTCCCAGGAACTTTTGCAATAATGCTTTTTGGGTGTTTCCCTTTCCTGTATAAAGGTTTGTGTGAATGGTCTGCAATGCCTAAAACACCTCGATCAGAGTCCTTTGTCTTCTTCTGTAACATAATGACATCACTATGTAACACTCTCGCTTATTGGCTAGGGCTCTAACATATTGTACGTGATAGGCTAAGGGGCGGTACATCTCCAAGCAGTTGACCAATAACAACAGAGCCGGCCAGCTAACCAATCAGAGCAGACTGGGCTCTGGTTTCAGACAGAGGGTGAAAAGAGGAGCTGCAGCACAGGCAGTATGAGAAGAAAAATAAAGAGCTTTTTGAACATTAAAGCATGGAGACATGTCACAGTGGAGACACTAAATACACGTATGAACCTGAAAATGAACATAGTAGGGCTCCTTTAAGTAAATCAAATACAATAAACAAACCATATGTACTTGCCATTAGTTTTTAATATTCTTTGATGCACATTGCAGCTGTTCAAACATCATGTGAGAGTTGGTTTATTTCTCGCTAACACCAGATGATTGCAGTTATTTGCTTTAATATAGGTTTTGCAGCATAGTATCATACAGAAGGAGGATTTTGCTACATGTGGATTCATTCTTATTATTATCACCAGGTTTTAAGTAGGAGCTTAGTCTCCATGGTTACTCTGCATTTATGAGCTTTGGAGTGACATTAAAGGGATGCAATTAATTTGGAAGTAGAAAGAATTCAGCTTCAATAAAATCCATTTGTGCAAAATTGGAAAAACAATGTTATTTGAACAACATTTAATATCCAAAATGAGAAATATTAATCAGACTTTCTACGTGGAGTCAAACCTTTGAATAATGTCCTGTAGTTCAAGATAAAAAGTCTAATTGGTGGAACAATCCAAAACATATTTTCTCTTCATAAAAAGTGCATTTGCTCGGACCAAGAGAAGTGATTCATGTTGCGTTCTTTTGTATTTGTGTCTTCTCAGGATCAACCGGTCAGAGTATCCAAAATAGGCGAGGTTCACGCCGCAGGAAAAGGGCAGCGACATCCAGACCTGAACGAGTGTGGCCTGAAGGCGTCATTCCCTATGTCATCAGTGGAAACTTCAGTGGTGAGTAACAAGGGTCATACTGTCCTCTTTAACATAGCATCTCTCCATGTACATGATGTAAGGCAGTGTTGCTGCAGAATGTAGTAAGCATATATATATATCATCTATTCAAGTCATCTTTTTTAACTGAGACTTATTCCCAATAACATAAAATGAATAAAGAAATGAACTGTTTTAACTTTTTATATAGCGACCTTTAAGACAATGCATATGATGGGAGCAGTGCTGGATAGATATTGGACAATATGAACTTTTAAAGTAACAATTCCCTTCGCTGATCTTAGCGTATCCCGTAATCATCAAAATATTCTTAAAACTGTTAAAATGACAGTCAAACATAATTTAATCTTCATTTGTATTGCATCCGTTATAAGTGAATAATACATTAAAAGTTAAAAGTATCTTATATAACAGGGTGTCCCCGGGGTCCTAAAAAGTATTAAAAGTTGATAAATCAATTTAGCGAAAATTAAGG
Source organism: Harpagifer antarcticus (assembly GCA_902827135.1). Taxonomy (NCBI): domain Eukaryota; kingdom Metazoa; phylum Chordata; class Actinopteri; order Perciformes; family Harpagiferidae; genus Harpagifer; species Harpagifer antarcticus. Next base: position 25,957,506 of record CADEHL010001172.1, read on the forward strand.
CTATTAAACGGCATTTTCCAAGGTATTACATTTTGTAGCTTGTTTTCAATAAGTATATAAATTGTCCAAAGAGGTTGTATTCTACAGTCTGCCTGAGTGTAATCATGGCGTAGGTGTGTAGTGTGATTCTGTAGTTTATTGATGGCATCCCGTTGGATTTGACGTCATCTGAACAGGACATCACACGCTCACTGCTTGATAGCGCGGAGGTCCGTTTACAGGGGCGGACTGGCCATCGGGACGTTTGGGACGAATCCCGATATTGAAGTGGGCCGGTCGGACGATGTGGGCCGGTGGGAGAAGTCACTAGCACCCCTCCCCCCGTTGACAATTTACTAGCGGTAATTACTTGCGGTACTGAGGTGGGGCGGCGGTACCGAAGTGGGCCGGTCGAGAGTCCCGGGCTGATTTGTAGTCCCAGTCCGCCCCTGTCCGTTTACGCCGGTTGTTAAACAACATCGTTATGGGGAAATGCAAGTTTGCGTCCAAATGGTTGGAAGATAAGGAGGAAGGACCATCAATACTGTATATAGTCAATGTGAGGTGAAGTGTGTCACCAATGTAACCGGTTACAACTCCAAGTGGCGATGAGGTCTTAAAATGTATGGAAAGGGTCTTAAAAAAGGTCTTAAAAGGTTTTACATTTGACTTCAGGATTCCTGCATATACCCTCTATAAGCTAATCATGATATATTAAGTCCCCCTTCATAAATAAAGGATACATAAATGTAAAACAAAAACATTGTTAGAAAGCAGCATTGTCTGTTCTTTCTTACTTTACTTTTTTAAAATTCACCACAATCAACTTTTTTGGAGTGTTTTTTACCACAAGCCCTGATATAATCCCATATCCTTTCATCCCTATTGCTCGGTGATGTTTTAAAGCAAAGTACATGGTGCGATTTCTAAATGATAAAACCAAGATTAGGACAAAACTGACGAGGTCTACCTTGTGATGTCCCATGTCTTCATTTCCAGGAGCAGACTGTCTAATCTCAGGCCTTTAAAGCTGTTTCCGGATGCTTCTATTCATCCTTCCTTTTTCTATCAAATGTGTGAGTGAGCTTTGGTCAGCACCACTGATCCGTCCCCTCTCTGTCTTTGTTTTCAGGCAGCCAGCGGGCCATTTTCCGCCAAGCCATGCGTCATTGGGAGAAGCACACCTGTGTGACCTTTGTCGAGAGGACGCAGGAGGAGAGCTATATTGTCTTCACCTACCGACCATGTGGGTGAGTCAGTGGGGTTTGAAGCTCCCGCATGAAGGAACCGAACAATGGTCAGCCTCTGTTGGGCCTTCTTTATCTCCGGCTAATTATTTAGCGCCCGGATTAATTTTCCTTGCTTCCTGCTCTGCAGCCTTTCACCATTGTTCATCCTCTCTGACCGCAGTCTCTGTGTGAGTTGTTATTTCAACCCCCTGCCAGTCCTGGGAGAAGCGGTCATTCAGTGGCCAGGAATGTTTCCTGTGCGCTGCATCAGTCACTGCACACTTGTGTCAAACACGGTGTTCAGAAGTGCATCCAAGGGAGAGACTTCCTGCATCACACTGTGTACTGCACTCCACTGAAGTTAGACTCAGTGTCCACTCAGCGTTTCTTCTCTCTAACTGATACTCAGGGGAAAGTGCTGTTTGTGGCTCTTGTTGTTGCTAAGCGACGATTGACAACCTGTTTGCGGCGCTCAGTGTTCTTTTATTAAACGATTACATATCTTCAAATTAAAGCACTTGCTTCTGCTGGTAAGACAACCCAATACAACCTATTCATTTTGAAGGAAAAAGAGAAGTATTAAGTTCCCAGAAGCCTCAAATGTTCCCCGTGTTTTAACCTCACACAGAAATGAACCACAAGCTGGAGTCATTATGTCATTACACACAATGTACCTCTCCCACTGATATGTATCATTCAACAGAGGCGGCTTAACAGAAAGCGGATGCAGCTCATGAAAGCAAGCTTTTCCCAGCCAGCAGTTGATAGCCATTTTTAGCCCGGTGACTGGCCTCAGGGGCAACAGGGATGCCATTATCCACGCAGGCGGCAGCGGTTAGCAGTGGGAACGCTTGACTCCGCTGCATATTCAGAAGGCCCCCATCTGTCCTGTGCAAAGTTCAAGGCGTATCTCAGGAGAGGCTCTCAGTAATTAGAGAGTGGCTCTCTGGCCCACAGGACACGATGTGTGTGCCCGTCCTCCCAGACTCCTACACTGAAGCTTTCATGTCCCGCTGCGACGGAGCGCTGCAGCCCGCCAGCTCCCACCGCCGCTCAGCGTTAGCACTGGCAGGCGGATGAATGAATGTCACTGCTGTGTGTGTGGATGACGGGCCTCCTCGTGCAGCTCTCTTGTAAAACAGAGCAGAGGTTGTTGATATAATGTTGCTCTCATTAAAAGCTCCAATAAAAATGAACACATTGTTGAAATATAGGAGGTGTTTTTTAAATGCACTAAAACATAACGTCTAGTCACTATATTTGGCATTGTTAACACTGTGTGTGTGTGTGTGTGTGTGTGTGTGTGTGTGTGTGTGTGTGTGTGTGTGTGTGTGTGTGTGTGTGTGTGTGTGTGTGTGTGTGTGTGTGTGTGTGTGTGTGTGTGTGTGTGTGTGTGTGTGTGTGTGTGTGTGTGTGTGTGTGTGTGTGTGTGTGTGTGTGTGTGTGTGTGTGTGTGTGTGTGTGTGTGTGTGTGTGTGTGTGTGTGTGTGTGTGTGTGTGTGTGTGTGTGTGTGTGTGTGTGGATTCATAGGTGCTGCTCCTATGTGGGTCGTCGCGGAGGGGGTCCTCAGGCCATATCCATCGGGAAAAATTGTGACAAGTTCGGCATTGTGGTGCACGAGTTGGGTCACGTGATCGGATTCTGGCACGAACACACGCGGCCCGACAGGGATGAACACGTCAGCATTATCAGGGACAACATCCAACCAGGTAAGAGTCTCAACCGTCCCGCAGCGATAATGTTGGAAAGATGCAGTAAGAGGCGATAAACACATTTGCACACACACCTGGCCTAAGGTAGAAAATAGTCCTCCTTGGAAAGTGTTAATAGATTTGCTCAACAGCAAACAGCTCGTTATGATAGTCAGTATCCAGGCCTGTTTTTTTTAACACCATTGTTTGTTAAAAGGATCACATTTTCAATCGTTTTAATATAAATCCGGTGTGTTTGAAGCCCTATTGTGTGACTCTCTTCTCTGAAAGCACCTTTGACATACATACATAAGGTTACACAGCATGACTCTGCATCACATTTCGACTTTTCCTCTCACAGGACAAGAGTATAACTTTCTGAAGATGGAGCCGGGGGAGGTGGACTCTTTGGGAGAAGACTATGACTTTGACAGCATCATGCACTATGCCAGGAATACATTCTCCAGGTAGGAGTCAGGCCAAGTTCCCCTTCTTACGGCCCAGACATAAAACTAGTCGAGTCCGGCCAAGCTGTTTCCCGCACTGCTGTAACCTTTAACCTATTATCTCTGTTTTCCATTTCGGCCATTAGGGTGTTGTTTATCACTATATAGATCTGTATTGCACCGGGTCTGTGTCTATGGGCTGCTGCTGAGTAATGTGGCAGGATTCCCAAAGAGAAGAAGAAACGCTTAAATATCTCCAATAATAAATCACAAAGCGATGTAGCCGGAGGACAAAAAAAGTTCAGAGAAGGTTCTCTGTTCTTTGAACGTCTGTTTTGGATCTGAATTGTCTTACTGTGTTAAATTCAAAGAGATAGAAAATCGTTTTTTTTGGGAGAAAGTAGGTCTTCAGTCGGTACAACAAAAAAATCTATTTTGTACTCTCTTAGCTTTTTTTGGCTGGCCTTTTTTCAGCAAGTGTTGCTCACATTCTATGGGGCCTTGGGGAGACTGTAGGAGCGCTAATGTGATTTATTCAATGTTTGGATTAAATTGCGGATTGCTGTAATGGAAATACTGAGGGCCACAATATAATACATGTGCATGAAGTAAGACTTAGCAAGAAATCTGACATGTTTGGGTCCATTTGGCTCCTTGCAAATCCAGAGTGAATTAAACTAGACCCGTAAAATTCATTCGCTAAGCTCTTACTTCATAGGCTTTGACCTTTCTTTGGCGGCCTCAACAACTTTATCTACACTTTTAAGGTCACAACTTCTCCCGCGTCAGCAGCTCTGATCTGTTTGTTTTAGGTTTTTGAGAAATTTTAGTTTTTGATCATTTCAAAACGACTCCTTATTGTTTTAGTTAAAGCCAAGTCTTCATACCATAGTGAAAGTGTTCTTCGGTTATGTGCCAGCTCTTTCCCACAGCCTGTTCAAATTAAGGCTCCTCTCCCTGATTCCTGCTGCTTTTCGAGCAGCAGCAGCCCCAATAAAGCAGCATGGTCCTGGGGCTGAGCGAACCCAGCAACAGTAGCTCTGCTTCATCATGACAACATGTCTTTGTGCCACTCTCAAGGCTATGTGAAGCTTCTTGTAAAAGTTGTGCCTTCACACCATGAAGCACCTCATTATGCTACTGAAGGCTCTTTGAAGAGGCCATGCTGATTAGTAGCATGATGTCCACATAGGCAGGGACTCAGAGATTCATTTCCTACGCCTGCTGCAAAGCCTTTCAGCACCTTCATAGCACTCAGGTGTTATAATACATGCCATGCTACCGAATGTGGTTTGCACTCCAAGCACAATTTAGGTCTACCACTATTAATCACCTACACATGGTAAGGAATGCAGTAGTGGGCATTTTATTGTCTGCATTAATGTTCCCTTTGTGTTTTCCCATATGAAGGAAAGGCTCTGCTAACGTTTAATGATCCCCAGGCTCAGCAAATAAAACCACATGACTCTAAATGTCTGTATCTTAGACTTTGGACAGTTGGTAAATATCTTGATTAAATGGATAAACTATTCAAATCAGATTAAAGCGCATTGAGTGTTGAATTAGTGGGAAAGTCCTGTTTGTAAAAGGGGAACTGTAAATATCTAACCCTTACTTAACACTTAATTCTCTTTCCTTACTCCCTGTCAGATGCTACAGGAAGCTTTTCCAGATGTTGTGCTGTCATTCAGCACGGCACAGGGCTGTTTCGGCGAGGAAAGATGTTACTAGAAAAAGCCTCATGACGAATACTGGTCAGTCTGGGCTCTTACTCTAGTCATCTTAGGCTGTGGTTGATTTAAAGTCTAATTTACCAGCTGGGTGACTGCACAGCCAAAATAGACCTCTTGGGGAAGTTGATTCATATTCCGAGTCATCATTGAAAATACACATTCATCACCACGCTCACTGCAAAGTGCCTTCCTGACAACCTGTCCATGTACATTAAATTATTTCGCAAGCTGTGATAGCCGTACTTTACATAGAGCCGTGTAAATATTATGGTTACCTCCTGCTGCCATGTACAGGATATGACAGTTTTGTGTAAGAAAACTGCATTTTTTTCCACCCTTCCTCTATCGCTTAGATAAACACATGTGGGAACCTTTTGGACAGCTGCAGGTCACTTCAACTTTGCAAAGGTCTACCTATAGCAGGAGTGGTTTTGACAGCTTTTAGTAAGCAAGAGTGGGTGCCATGTGATCCAGACTAAGCAAAAACGGAGGTTACTAAGATCATTACTACCATACTGAACTTTGGACTTACATGTGTCCTCTATATATATATTTGTTCCCCACAAGCAGCTCTCCCATGCCCTGTGTTACTCTCTGAGTGTATGGGCCTCTTCTCAAGTAAACGGCCATGCTCTTGCAGCAAACAGATTCTGGGAAGCAGGGAGGGAATCTTTGTGTAAACGTAAGCTCAGCTGGGTGTAGGCCAATGTACAGAAATGCCTGTCGGGCCCCGTGCATCCAAACTGAGAGTGCACTTAAAGCTGAAATATGGCACGGCCTTTCTTGTTTGGTTTGTCTTTGTACGGGAAAATGAGGGACCGTAAAGTTATAGTATAGCTTCTGGTATGATATGATGACATAACATGAGACATATTTTCCCAAACCTTTTTTAGTTCATACCAAAAACGACTTTTTCTCCAGTGTGGGCTTTGAGGTCTACATGATGAGTTTGTGACCTCCACTGCAGCTGATAACTAGTTTGATTTTTTTAGAAAATAAGAGAAAAAGTAGTTTTTAGAGGACGGTTTTATCTTCCTTCAGCTCAGCACTTTGAAACAGGATATGTAAGTAGTTGCTGTCACTCTCATGGTCAGAAATGGACTCATGATCCTCTACATTTTGGGTATGCACAACTGCTCTCTGCACAAAGGAGCAGCCCTGTTTATATCGGGTAATCCCCACATGTTCTGTTTTCACCCCCACTAATTCGCGGAAGTGTGTTGATCAATAAGACTGTTTAGACTGAGAGAGAAATGGCTGCCATTGCTGGGGAATGTTCACAGAGCTGTATAAGCAGACAAGGGACTCCTGTTAGCTTTTCACAAGTCATTCCAAGCACTTTTTCTGAGCGCTGATTGGCTGATCTACCTGGGCCAGTGTCTCCCTTTGTTACCCCGTTATTAGCCAGTGTGTTTGCTCGGTGTTTTACAGTAAATCACCGTGGGAAGCCAGGGCCTTTGCCTCGGGTGTTGTTCGGAAGATTTCATGGTGTGTCTTGATGTTTTGCTGTGTCTCCAGGGGACAAGCAGGGCTGATCCCCGTGCTTTTGTGTGGGGTGTGTTACCCGACCCACAACCCGGCCTGCCCCCTCTTTCGCTTCCGAGATATTTTTTCAGGGTTGACGCATGGAGTGGTGCCAACTCAAATAGAGACCTGCCAGTGTGCCCTTTGTCTGCTCTGACACCGGCTGGAGTGGCGTTTTTTTTACCGGCAGCCAGCATACGGGCTCCTGGAAGCTCACAGACGGACGTGCAGGCAGAATCTAAACTGTTAGCTCAGGCTGCTCTGTTTGCACATGCCTGGCGTTGATAGGCATGTCACCATGGGAACGGCCGTTGCTCGCCAATACTTTGAGGAAAATGGAGATGATAAACTAGCAATGTGTCATGTGAGACAGCACAGTGTGGAAAGAGTTTGTTCTGTTCTTATTGTTCTGCCATTTTTCTCCTGAAAAGCTACAAAGAAACTTTACCTGATGGATTTATAATTCCTTTCACATCTGTTAAGTTTTGTTTTGGAGAAAGGCTTAAGTTTTTAGTTTGGGTTCATCTGTAAGGCAGACGCGTGTGAAGAATGATGTCAGTGTTCACCTCAGAGACAGAGCGTGACCCCGACTTTAAAGGAAAGCTTTGATAAGTGACTGCAACTGTCCATCTATTGCCTTTTAGCAAGAAGTGATCATATCTGAAGAATCAACATTGATTTAAAATGAAACACATTCACTTTTACAATCATATCAACATGTTGGGAGAAAAAGGAACATGTGGCAATAAAAGTTTTAAAGAGGTCCTGTTATGCTTTTCAGGGTTTTTCCTTTCCTGTAGTGTGTTATATAGGTTTTGTACATCTCTAAGCGGTTGACGAATCACAAGAGTGTCTCTGGCCTCTGGTTTCAGACAGAGGGTGAAAAGAGGTGCTTTTTGAACCTTAAAGTCACAGTGGAGGCACACAATACAAATCTGAATCTGAGAATGAGCATAATAGGGCCCCATTAAAATAAAATCACTGGTCTAATGTACCTCATTAAAAATGGCTGATGGGTGAAGTGGAAAATGCATCCTGATTGGTTATTAGTGTTTATTCATAGATAAGAAGTTTGTTAATGTGCCACATCTTTTATTATTTTCGGTTTATTAGAGTACAAGCAGGAGACAGGATCATGATAATACTCACACATAGGTGTGGGTGTGCATTCTGAAAAGCTTCATGCAGTCCAATTTAACTGCTGCCACATCTCATCACAATCAGTCTTTTAGTAAGATGTCATTAGATGTGGGTTTGGCATCAGACATCTGAAATGCATTTAGACATTTTATAGTAGAGAAATGCACACTTTTGTTCGTAGTGTCAAGGGTTATATGTCTGTTTAAAAAGTGTATATGAAAAATAATGTCTCTGTGTCCCCTGTTGTCTGTCTGCTGGATTTGCTAAACAAAACAACCACATTTATGTTGGCTGATCCACACTGGCAGTACCCACATTCACGGGTTTCAGATGTTTCAATCCTTTAGAAACGCTTAATAATAATGTTGACAGTGATTGCGCTATCCGATGGTAAGTCACTTAATCCTCAGGCGAACATGGCGTGCGTGTATGTAGGACTAGTCATCAGGATGTGTGCATGGCGTCTGGGTTTCATGCGACATTAACCTTGGTCTCTCCTGCTGAATTACAGAGGCATCTTCCTGGACACCATCCTGCCACGCTACGATGTGAACGGAGTGCGACCACCCATTGGCCAGAGAACCAGACTGAGCAAAGGGGATATCATACAGGCACGCAAACTCTACAAATGCTCCAGTAAGACCAAAATGACAGATGCTGTCTGCTATGGGGTTTTCCTGTCTATTTTTGCATGTGTGTGTAACATAGCTGAAGAGAGGTCTGCCGCTCCTCCTGCTTTCCCTCGATTCAGCTCATAGCCGAGCATCCTCTCTTGATGTGGCGTCAGTCCTTGGCTACAGCGTCCGAAAGTCCCAAGCTGGGAGGGGTGTAAACGCTACTCAAGGACAGGAAGTTTGTCATCTATCCAGATAGACGCAAAAGAACAGCTGGTCTCGAGAAGACAATGACTAAAACAATTTTCGGGAACACTCATGTGCGCACATCACAGCATGTGAAATGTGAACTAAAAGAGTTACATAAGCTTGGTACTTTACAAAACCACTCAATTTGTTTATAATTACAGGGGAGAGAGGGTTTAATGCTGTAGATGTAAATAGGATTTATGGCATTAACAGATGTACATTGAGATCAGCTTGCTGCTGAATAGATTTGATGACTGACAGTTAATTGTAGGTCAGGCGAGGGTAGCTAGCCTCACTTTGAAACTCCTTAAATAAGCATGGTCACCGGAGCCGGACCAGCCTATGCGGTTTTAGTGAGGAATTTTTAAATGTAACATTGGAAGCGTTCTGTCTCTTCCTTCACGACAATTTCTGTCTCGTGAGGAAGAAACTGACTGGATGAGGTGACGCACGCTGCGGGGGACGAGGTGGTGAGTCTCCACATGTTCTTGGAAAATGAAAAATCCTAAAAGAACCACAGATCTGCCATTCATGAAGCATTCCTGGGTGCGTTTGCGGTGTGTGCCTGGAAGCTTATAAAGGGTTTAGTACCAGTGAACCTCTGCCAAGCATTATTACACACAACCCTGGGCTGAGGGCTCTTCATGTTATTGCTACAGTCCTCAAGGGAAGTGATAGATGAGAACAATTGGAGATGTTTTCCTGACTCCTTCATAACACCCCCTCATGGTAAAGATAACACAGAGTTATAATGACTGAATACATTTATCTCAAAATGGAAAGCAGAAGATGCAATCTACTCTCTGTTATTTCCTCCCCGTCTTAATCAAATGTGTCTCTCCCTCTGGCATCAGCCTCCCTCAGCAGACCCACGAGGCTGTGCCTGGTGTATGGGATCAGTCCTCGCACACTTGCACACTTTGTTGCACACACTCGCCATATTTTGCACATGTTTTGCTTCATATTTGTATATAATTCTTGGACTGTGACATGTTTACAAAGCTCTTTATATTTCTCACACTGCCTGTGCTGCAGCACCTCTTTTCACCCTCTGTCTGAAACCAGAGCCCAGTCTGCTCTGATTGGTTAGCTGGACGGCTCTGTTGTGATTGGCCAACCGCTATGTCAAAGTCAACTTTATTGTCAATCTTTCAGTTTGTGTGTAGACGGAGAGATCAAAATACCGTTTCCCACAATCCCGAATACAAATATATATAAAAATAAGTATAAAATATATCTTATATATATACCCAATCAACAGACACATGTATACATATGCACACATTAATATAAGCACAACAATCAATGTCCTGCCCCTTAGCCCCCCGCTGTCCAGAGTTATATAGTAATGTAAGCGCTTCGAGATTTGTCTTGGCAGATGAGAAGCGCTATATAAATTACATTTATTATTATTAAAATGTATTATTATGTATTTATGGTACGGAAGTTAACAAAGGGGTCCAATAGAGGCGCTTCAGGCAGGGGGGGAGGGGGGGGGGGGGGGGGGGAGTGTGGGAGAGAAACTCCCACTGGAGGACACTTTGGGATTTTAGCCTTTGCAGACCATTTACATGCACTAAAACATTTATAACACACTACAGGAGAGAGAAAACACAAACAAACCTAATAGGGCCCCTTTAACTTGGGTGGTTTGTCACAATGTATTCATAATGCATCACATCCTCCAGAAGGCTCAGTTATTTATAGTGGGCCAGGTTTATTTTCAGAGGATGCTCAGAGAAAGTGTCTCACACTCTATTCCTTTGTGTGATCATCATCTGGAGTCGGGGGTCGGGGGGAGGTGTGGGCGAATATTATCAGCAGATGTGCCTTTGAACATTAAAGCGCTGCCCTTTTCTTCACATTGGCTGTTTTATAATTCCAGCATCTGTCTCTGCAGCGGGGGGGATTCTCCTCAGAGCTGATGTGTGTGTATAACTTGAATTAGTGGATTAGGTGTTATCAGGCAGAGACTAATTGGCATCATGCTCACGGCTCAGACCTAACGTGTGTGTGTGTGTGTGTGTGTGTGTGTGTGTGTGTGTGTGTGTGTGTGTGTGTGTGTGTGTGTGTGTGTGTGTGTGTGTGTGTGTGTGTGTGTGTGTGTGTGTGTGTGTGTGTGTGTGTGTGTGTGTGTGTGTGTGTGTGTGTGTGTGGTGTGTGTGTGTGTGTGTGTGTGTGTGTGTGTGTGTGTGTGTGTGTGTGTGTGTGTGTGTGTGTGTGCACAGGATGTGGGGACAGTATGCAGGAAAGCAGTGGGAACTTCTCCTCTCCTGGCTTCCCCAATGGATACTCAGCCTACATGCACTGCATCTGGAGAATATCAGTCACACCAGGGGAGAAGGTATGAGCATATGGAAAGAGATGCCAGAGAACAAGCTTCACGGTCTGTTTTTACTGATGTGCTGTATGAGGTACTTCTTATGTATATGAAACGTGTCAGTAATCACGCTCTCTTTGTTCTTTTCTAGATCATTCTCAACTTCACCTCCATGGATCTGTACAGGAGCCACTTGTGTTGGTACGACCATGTGGAAATTCGAGATGGATACTGGAGGAAGGCGCCTCTCAAAGGTCAGTTTCAACTAGAGAAGGCTGTATGTGGGCTGCAATCATGATTCATTTGATTATCTGATGAAACATTTCTGGACCAGAAAAAGGTGACATCTCTAAATGAATATGCAATCCCAAATAAGAAAGAAGTGTTCAAACAAACAAAAACATGTACATTATTTGTCTTAGGTAAAGACATTTTAAAGGGTTAAAGCAGGTAAAAAGTAACATTCTGTTTTAGCTTGTCAGAAGTACATTCAGTAAATGAATTAGCTAAATGAAATGCTAATTGTTTAGTTCGTTTTTCCAATTGTATGTTTTTAAATTATGTATTTGAATTCCTCTAGTACACCTGTGTGTTAAGTTTTTTTAAAATGTATTGTTTTTTAATGTAATCAAATCTTGTTCCTCCGGGGTGTTCTCACCTGTGACTCAGGTCGTTTCTGTGGGGATAAACTGCCGGAGTCAATCATCTCCACCGACAGCCGCCTGTGGATTGAGTTTCGCAGCAGCAGCAACTGGGTTGGGAAAGGTTTCTCCGCCGTTTATGAGGGTAAGCACCCATTCCCCGACCCCGCATGCCGCTCAGCTGACTGAACGCATGGCCAGTCACACATCCAACAATGTGCCTGGAGGCTGCAGCAGTCATATCCAGTCATGGGGGTCATGGGGGGACAGAGCCTTCTCCGTCGCTGCCCCCTCCCTCTGGAACTCACTCCCCCAACCCATCAGAGACTGCACTGACCTCACCACCTTCAAAAAACTTACAAAAACTCACCTCTTCAATCTGGCTTTCAATGTGTGATTGTTTACTATATATTTATTTGTTGTTCCTTCCTTTTCCCTTCACTATATCTGTAAAGCGTCTTTGAGCACCTGTAAAAGCGCTAACAAATTAAATCTATTATTATTATTATTATTATATCCAGTTTTTGGCTCCCCTGCTGCTGATGTGTCAGGCACTTTACGCTGCATTAATCACATTTTGGGCGGCCTTCACACTCGGCTCCATTGTTTCCAGACCGTGCAAAGTGAAGGTGTGTGTGTGTGTGTGTGTGTGTGTGTCTGGGAGGCATCTCAGCTAATCCTCATTGCATAAATCAGAAACGGAGCACACGTTTTTAATGGTTAGAGGCATGTGCTGATGATACTGCTATTGAGCGAGCACGGTATTGTTTTTTTATTGTTGTTATTGTCACATGCAGCCATCTGCGGAGGCGAGGTGAATAAAGACAGCGGCCAGATCCAATCCCCCAACTACCCTGATGACTACAGGCCGAACAAAGTGTGTGTGTGGAAGATAACTGTTGCGCAGGGCTACCATGTAGGCCTCACTTTCCAGTCTTTTGAGGTAAGACCAGTACTTTGTCATTTATTAGTACAATTGTTGAGTTTTATGACTGATTTGGAGATGGTGTTGTTGTTGTCAAACCCCAGATTGAGAGACATGACAGTTGTGCCTATGACTACCTGGAAGTGCGCGATGGGAACTCTGAAAACAGCCCCCTGTTGGGACGCTTCTGTGGCTACGACAAGCCAGATGACATCAAAACCAGCTCCAACCAGCTGTGGATGAAATTTGTTTCAGATGGCTCCGTCAACAAGGCCGGCTTTGCTGCCAACTTCTTCAAAGGTCAGAGGTCGAGGGTTGTAAATTCTTAAGAAAGAAAGTCGACACGTTGCAGCACTCGCTCCCTGTGTCTCGTTGTCTTTTTAAAACATTTTGTCCGTTTTTATCAGATATCTTTCTGGGTTCTGTGGGACCCTCTGTGCCTGCGGTTGTTTTGAGGGGTTTCTCCTGTAAGCCAGCGAGCCAGGGGGCCAGCAGAAAGGATCCTAAACATAACTTTGTGTTTTCAGAGATGGATGAGTGCTCCAAGCCGGACAACGGTCGCTGTGAGCAACGCTGTGTCAACACACTGGGCAGCTACAAGTGCGCCTGCGACCCAGGCTATGAGCTGGCTGCTGACAAGCGCAGCTGCGAGGGTAAGTACAGGGAGAAAAGTCACCATGTCATTTACATGCTAAAGAACTTTACACAGTTAGCCACCCAAATGCAATAAGTACAGTCACTCTAAAGCCAGAACCAGATGCCAACAGTGATGTATGTGCTGGCCGGGCACAACCTTTGTAAAGTATTGAGTCATAACAATGCAAGCGTTATTTTTATCTCAAATGATATGTTGTCGTTTAAGACTTAAATGCTAGTTTACAAGCTGGACCAAATCTGGTTTACCTCTGTCCTGCAGCTCCTTCCCTTAAAGTCAGCTGTCACAACAGTTATGCTATGAATGGCAATATTTCATTTTTGCTGTTTTATGTTTTGTTTTTGTAAAGAGTATTGAACTGTAACAATTGAAGACAAGCAAATTAAATTGAAATATATAATGGACACGATTTTACAAGGAAGATTGAATGCAGTTTGTTATATGCATTAGTTTGAAGTGGTGGAACGAGCTCCCTTTTGACATCAGGACAGTAGAACACATATACTTCTGTCATCGCACTATAAACCCTCCTGTTTCGCTTGCACCTTGTTCATTTCATAAATAAACAAAATGTTGAGCACTTAATGAGTTTAGCCCATTTGAAACTAATTCACCAGCACATTTTTCTATCTCTATGATTATTGCTCTTATTGTAAGTCGCTTTGGATAAAATCATCAGCTAAATTAAGTGTAATGTAATATTATTGAATAATGCAATGTAATTGTTACAAATTAAATGTTATTTACACTTACACAAACCTCCAAAAAGGTTTACAAAGTTAAGGTGTATGACTATTACTAAACATTTGTATTTCTAAATAAATGTAATTGCAACTTAAAGGGCAGTGTGCAAAAATCCTCTTATCTCTTTGCTTTGGACATTTCCTCCTACGCACTTGTCTGCAAGAAATTGAAGGAGTCCATCGGCCTCAACAATCCAAACCTTTAATATTCCAACAATCCGCCCATGTCCACATTTAATAACTTCACAGTCCATGTATCAACATCACATCTCCTGCGGTTGGTACGGATCAGCACTGCATGTTAGGTTTAGCTAAAAATAGCCAGGTGAGGGGCAACACCAGTTGTTGTAACATGTGTGTCTTGCATAACCAAAGCCTGCCTTAGTCCTCAGTAATCGGGTTTATTTCGGACACAAAGTGATATTTCAGGGGGCTTTCATTTCAGCTGTGTGGCTTGCAGCGCCGAAGACGTCTTACCGAGTTATTTGTTGATATTGTTTATTTTCTATCTGCCTTTGTGCATCTGTATCAAACTTCTTATTCTTGCCTCTTCCCATGTTTCCATCCAGCTGCCTGTGGAGGCTTCATCACCAAGTTGAATGGGTCCATCACCAGCCCGGGGTGGCCCAGAGAATACCCCCCCAACAAGAACTGCATCTGGCAGCTGGTGGCCCCCACGCAGTACCGCATCACCCTGCTCTTTGACGTCTTCGAGACCGAGGGCAATGACGTGAGCACTTGGGTTATTTTGAATCGGCACAGGGTGGGTTTGTTCCGTTTTCTCTCTCTGTCACAAGCATCCGTGTCCTCCTTATGTTTCATGATTAAAGCCAAATAAAATGCCCCATCCTCCTCACACGCTCCGTTTCTCTGCTCAGGTTTGTAAGTACGACTACGTGGAGGTGCGCAGCGGGTTGTCGGCGGATTCAAGGCTACACGGGAAGTTCTGTGGAGCGGAGAAACCAGAAGCTATCACCTCCCAGTACAACAACATGCGCATTGAGTTCAAATCAGACAACACCGTTTCCAAAAAGGGCTTTAAAGCGCAGTATTTCTCAGGTGAGTCCTCAGAGAAACATGTTCTGCTGCTAGCTGTCAGTCTTGAAAGGAAACAGTCACCAAGCGTGTGTCCTCTGTGCTTCCTCAGACAAAGATGAGTGCTCTAAGGAGAACGGCGGCTGTCAACATGAGTGTGTCAACACCTTCGGGAGCTACAGCTGTCAGTGCAGGAGCGGCTTCGTGCTGCATGAGAACAAACACGACTGCAAAGAAGGTATTTCAACTCAAAGACTTGTCTCTTTATTTCAGAATCAGAAAACCTTTTTACAATTTACAGATGTTCACAATCAAGTAGAACGAAAGTAGCAGCAGTATTTATCAAATTAAGTGTCTGAATCTGAAGTGTGGTATAACATTAGTGACATTGCTATTGCACATAGTTACGTAAAGACTCAGTAATGGATGGACTAACTAGGAGTAGCAGCTAGTAGTAATAATAATATTAGCAGATCATTTGTTTCTGCTCCGGACTTATGCAATGATTACTTTGAGTCTAAAACAGTGTGTTCCATATCAGCATGATGCAGAGGTTGACTCAGTGATGCTTGTTTACAGCTGGATGCGATCACACCGTGAACAGTGTGAGCGGTGATATCACCAGCCCCAATTGGCCGGATAAATACCCCAGCAAGAAGGCCTGCACCTGGGCTCTCACCACCACCCCCGGCCACCGCATCAAAATCGTACGTGTGACTTCCTCTCTGTGTCATTTTTCTCTCGTCAGTCACGTTTTTGATTTGTGTGTGTCGCTTATTTGCGTAATTGAATTGCTAAATCCACCGACGACATCTGTGTTTACTGTTCTGCTGTCAGTGACTGATATGCCAGCCCTAACCAGGATGTGTGGCTCCCCCTTCTGTTATTTTCTGCATTTATGTCGAATGTGTCACTGACAGGATGTAGATTATTTGAATATCCTTTTTTATTTTTAGCATTTGCTTATAAAAAGATCTCTCTTATGACATCAAAGCATGTCTTCTTGTGCTAAATAACAATTCAAAACTGGTGTCAAATACTGTTAAACCACCTGTGTGCTTCGAAGAGAATCAAAGTTCTTTCAGTGCGGATACATCTTCTAGAAATCCCATATCACTGTCAAAAGAATTGAATTAGATTTTTTTAAAAAAGGTAGTCTCAAAGTACTTAACATTTGAACTCCTACATTTGAATTTTCACACTGTTTCACACATACTCAACATCTTGTTTTGTCGCAGGCCTTCAATGAGATCGACATGGAGGCCCACCTGGAGTGTGCTTACGACCACATCGAAATTTACGACGGGCGAGATGGGAAAGCTGCGAGTCTGGGTCGGTTCTGCGGCACCAAGAAACCTCCACCCATCATGTCTACTGCCAACAAGCTGTTCGTCCGCTTCTTCTCTGATAACTCAGTGCAGAAGAAAGGCTTCCAGGCCTCCCATACGGCAGGTAAGAACAGATGCTGCTATAACAGATTCTCCTTCTATTGAAAGGACACACAGTGAAAGCGTGTATCAAGTACTCAGCTCTTGTGTAAAGTGAATAGCGGCCGTGTGAAAACATCTGTTAGCAGAGTCTTGTACATCGCCGCATAAACAGTCTATCACGTTATCAGGCGAGTGATTCATCCATGAGAGTTCTGTTTATGCAGATGTGTTTTCAATTGTAAGGGAAAAGCCAATGTGTGTTTGGAAAGAAGTGAGACTACAACTGCTTAAATGACGCTTTTATCACACCGCACAAGTTGTGTGAGAGTTTGTAAATCGATGTTTATAATTCGCTGTTGTTTCACGCAGCGCCCATTTATTTTAATTTATCAATAAACTAATGAGGAATGTGCGAAACAAAGAGGCATTCCAGTAAATGATCTAAGCGGTCATGTTTTTGGGACATCATTTTAGGGTTGACAGAACAATGGTTGTGGGAATAATGCTCACAGGATTTAGTTTGGTCTGAATTCGCCACCCTGTCTGAGAATAATTATGACTAACTGCAGAGCAATGATCCTTTGAATCTGTGGACTGTAAAACCACAGCTGAGCTAAAGACCCCCAAGCACAGCAGCTGTTTCTGGCCCCTGTTTTCAAAATGTCCAACTCAGCTCAACTTCTCTGTCCGCAGAGTGTGGAGGTCGCCTAAAGGCTGAGGTCAAAACCAAGGACGTGTTCTCCCATGCACAGTTCGGGGACAACAACTACCCCGGAGCCTCGGACTGTCAGTGGGTGATCTCGGCGGAGAAAGGCTACGGCGTGGAGCTCATCTTCCAGACCTTTGAGATCGAGGAGGAGGCGGACTGCGGCTACGACTACATGGAGCTGTTTGACGGAGCCGACATCAAGTCTCCACGGCTCGGACGCTACTGCGGCTCAGGGGTAAGAACATTTTCCTTATCACAGCACATTTCAGTACAGTCTTTACTGTAGTTTTTACAGTATAACAGCTGGAGTTTCAGACTATTCTGGAATAAGCTGACCTTTTTAAAAGTGAGACTTTTTAAACTATGCTTGATTCCAGTCCAAACTCCGGCTTGAATTACTTTGTTAAAGTCAACATGTTCCTCTGGGTTTGGGAGTGTTTCTGCGGAGGCGTTGTGGGTCGACAAAAGCCATCACCCCCTAGGAGCCGATAGCCTATCAGAGTATCTCACATCCGGTTGTAAGAGTGAATTAATCAGCCATTGCTGAGGCTGCAGCGTGAGACTGGAACAATGAGGCCAGCAGGGAATAGAAACACAAGTTTTCTCAGGTCAGAGAACAGCTTGGTTTCATTTAAACGCTTCAATAATAAAATGTGGCCTTTTACTCACGCCTGTTCTAGTGAAGTGTTTTCTGGAGGAGACATGACACCCCCTGAACCCCAGGGAGAAGCTCCTCAATCAAGTTTCCTTTTATAAAACAGGTCGAAATGAACTGACACAATTCAGTCAGAAGTAGGGTGAAAACTCATTATAGTGAGGGGAGGCTTACTCTCAGCCCCAGGGCTTTTCTCAGTTAAATAGCAGACTACATTTCAGCTGGTTGTACAATGCGATTTGTTGGCCCCTTTCTTCTGGCATTTTAAACCCAATTCCAATAAACCAGGACTTATGGGCTATTGTAGATATATTATTCATGTTATGAATGACAGCTTTATTAAACAGCCCGGTCTTTTACAGTTGGTTGCACAAGCTTTGCCTTCTCCGACATCGCAGCGCCATAGTGTGTCACCTCAAACAAGTAATTAACTTAAGTACAATGTTTCAAATTAATATTAATGTGATACCCCAGCCAGGTCCTTTGTTGCATATTTATCTATGAACACATAATAAAGTTAATTGCCCCTTTTGTTTCATTGGAGAGGGCAGACTTTGTACTCATTTTAGAAGTGCTGTGCAGTGTATGGTTTTGTTCAGGGGAGAAATGAGCTTTGTAGAGCGCTGCACATGGAACTAATCTTCAGTTTTATTTTGTCCTCACTTCAATAGCAGCCAGAGCCTTAATCAGAATAAAGCCGTACAGTCCCAGACCCTTGCGTGGCCCCTGGCTGTTACAGAACTAGCAGTCCTCTGCAGTCAGAAGCCTTTCGTCATGCTCAATGATCAGACTTCAGTATCAGCATGTGAGGAGTCTCCTAGTTTTAATTGAAGTTCAGTGGTGTAAAGTACATTTACTCAAGTATTGTACTAAGTACAATTTACAATTTCGAGGCACTACATTGTACTTCTACTCCACTACAATTCGAGATAAATATTGTACTTTTACTCTGCTACATGTATTTAATATCTTCAGTTACTTTGCAGATTTGGATTAATGATATGAAACATAATCACCTCTTAAATCAGATATTAGTTACACTTAGTACATTTACAAGCAGAGTCATTGAGACTCGCGGCACCTTTACCAGCTTTGATAACACTTTAATGCATCAATAAATATGATCAAAACATATCATTCTGAAATGGGCCGATCTGCATAATGAGGACTTTAAGTATATGATGTTCATACTTTTCTACTTTTACTTGAGTAAGATTTTGAATGCAGGACTTTTAATAGTAACAGAGTAGCCTATTCCTACACTCTGGTACTTCTACTTTTAATACACAATTAATGTAATGTACAATATTTGGGTAGGCCTACTTCTCCCACCTCAGTTGAAGTGCAGTCCGAGGAGCAGAAAGTGACGGTACAAATGAATCTCTTGTTTCCCCCCCTCAGCCTCCAGAGGAGATCTACTCGGCCGGTGACTCCATTGTGATCAAGTTCCACTCCGACGACACCATCAACAAGAAAGGATTCCACGTGCGTTACACAAGCACCAAGTTCCAGGACACACTGCACTCCCGCAAGTGACCAGCGGGGGCCGGGAGGGGCCGTGCGGGGAAGAGGGGCAAACGGAGGGGCCCCCAGGGGAGGCGCAAGCCCGACGCTCGGAAACCTTTGGCCACCAAGATAAATCAGACACGACAGAACAGCCGGAAGACCACCAACCGCACCTCAGCTCCCAGGGGCTCTAGCGCCCCCCACAGACTGTGAGGAGTAAAGCCATTCTGCAGTACACCTTGTTTTTACCTTTGTATGGTTAGGATTGGGGGTGGGAGGATCAACGTCTGCCTTAGGCGGACAGTAGGGGAAGATTTATTGACCCAGACCCCTCCAGATATTCTTTTGTTTCCTCTTTTTTTTTTTTTTTTTTTTTAAATGTGCATCCTAATGAGAGGCACAAAGGAAAACAGTGGATTCTCAGGACCTGTAGGAAGGCGGGCTTTTGTCGGGCCAGCCCACCACATCCGGGAGGGGAAGAGGAAGAGGAGTAGTGGAAGGTCTCCTGCACTCCTCAATAATTGCTCTCCTCTCCTCACACATCCCTTTGGTTCAAGGATTCCTATCTGTAAAAGGACTAGACTTGAGGTTTTTGATACTGTATGTCGGTCAATTGCATGTAATTAAAGGAAAGAAGGAAAACTGTACAGTGACAACACCAGCATTTGTAATTGGCATTGTCCTGGCAACCAGTGGCAAGATTCTCGTTGTTACCATTAACAAGGAAATTAAGGAAGCAGTTATCTTATTAAAGGACTAATACATGAATTGTGGTCCATGTCTTCTGGTTGGTAATTGCTGGCCTGAGGACTGGCTATTACTGTACATCCATGTATAAAGTAATGTGTATGATCTTTCAAAGGGAACATGTGCTTTTCTCAGCTCAAACCAATTAGCACTTTACAGTGAATTGTTCCAAAATCATGAGCTTATGAATTTTTGTGAAATGCAATGTCAGTTCACTTATTTTTAAATGCATTTTATCTCTTATTCTACATTGTTTTCTTTTTTTAATTGCTCCAATTAGTTCCTCAGGCATACTTGAACATTGTGTGTGCCCTGCAACATGGGGTAATAAAGATATGATTTGTTTCAGTGTTGATTTACACTTCTGATGTAAAATAATTTCTCTCCAGAGAAAATGCCTTTTTCTTGGTACAATGAAGTATTTCTCCAGAACCTAATGAGCCTGGGTATTTATTGTTATAGTAATTATAATGTAAAGGTGGAACGGTGATGTTGGATTAGCCCTATAATTGCCTTCTAATGTATAGCCATTGGTCTGTGTTGAATATATTATGTTGCTCACTCATTCCTTTTCTTCGTTTATTGCTCATTCAACGCGATGAGAATATGGTTGTGTCACATCGAGGGAGTATAAAGCATCTGTTTGATGTCCGACCTTCGTGCACAATACTACTTGATAACTGTTTTGTGCCATTTCAGTAAAATCATGTCTTGCATCGCTCCAGCGGATTTAAGTGCAATCCAGGACATGTGAGTAGGAGGAGAAATACAGAGCTGAGGACTTAAATGGTACACACAAAATGGTCTGTTTGAAATAACTTTCGGACACCTAGCAAACACAGAGAAAAAGCCACATATAAATATCCCTCATTCATCCTTTCATCTACGCTACACTATTTATAGACGGAGCTTGTCATTTCAGACTGCAGAAGGAAAGTATTTCATTTTTCGCCTTGCTGAATATTAATTTGCCTACATATAACTTCTCTCCCCCCTCAATGCTTTCCCTTTACCATTCTGTTAATCAAATAAAACAAAGCGAGTCAGAGCAGTGTAGTTGCAGGGATTCATTAAACTTAAACCAAGAGAAAATGCTGCAAAATACACTCGGATGAACCCGGACTGCAGTCTCGGTAAACACACTTTAAAAAGATCAATACGAACTCATGAATATTTGATGAAGATTCCTGAAAGGTGCAGGTTCAATATCTTTAAACAAAGATTGGTTTTCTTCTGGTGATGCAATTTCAATCTGTCCGTATTGAATTCAGTTAAGTACATGGTATAATTTAGATTATTAAACACTTTCTGGATATAAATATTTCTCATTTAAGTGAAGCGTTAAAACAGTGAAGAAATACCCCCTACTATACTAGATATAAATGGTGGAATATAACTTGGTACATTTACTCGAGTACTGTATTTGTGCTTTACTTGAGTATTTTCATTTTATGCTGCTTTATGCTTTTACTACACAAAAAATATTGTATATTACAATAGGTTAAGCAAGTAGTTTAGGAAAACGTCATATTGATCTCTGTCTGTAAACACAGTAAGATTGACATTAAAGTCATTCAGAGAAACCCCAACAAGTGCAACATTGAAGTGATGAACACATTAATACACCAATCATTTAAAATATATGGTGCTGAAATGGGCTGTTCTGCATAATAAGTACTTCAACTTGTGATACTTTAAGTATATCTTGATGCTATTACTTTTACTTTCCAGGACTTGTACTTGTAGCTGAGTATTTTTACACTGTAGCATTGCTACTTTTATCTAAGAAAATAATCTTCTTCCACCTCTGCTAGATATACAATATAGTAATTAACACAAATGTGGAGGCTATTCAGACAAATGTAGTGTTCGCTCCAGTAAAGACCGTGTGTCTGAATTGGGAAACATCTTTTCCCAAATCATCATCTTACTCTTTCAAAGTCAAGCCATTGCTTTATACAGCTTCTATATATCAGATGCTTGTTATTTGCATCTTCTTGGGAAAATGACCTTCATATTTCAATCAATGTAAATGGAACACTGACATTCAAACTCTATCGTATCATCAGTCGTGAAAATGAGCTCTAAATCAGAACAGTTTTATTTTCCTTCTGCCACATAATGAACATGGTGCTGCTGCTTTATTAAAATAACACGAGGACTCTCCAGGACTAAAGTGCTAATGTTTTTAACTCAAAACATTTGTTCTGCTCCCATCTTAATGAACACTAAATGCCTCTGTATGCAGAACTGCTGTCCCGGTGTTTAATGACCCACATGAAACATTCATGCGCTGCAATCCAATGTCAAATCTGAGCCGTTTCACATGAATAATTAACGACGGCCAACTGGAGATGTGATGCTGCGTACTGTCGCTCTCCCAGTAGAGAAAGTGACAGGTCTCCGTTACATAACAATGCAGAAGAAAACCGCACATGGAAACACCCGAGGCTTCCTGCACTTGTTTTATTTAACATTCACAAGTAACACACACACGAAACAAAATGTACTGTTCTCGCTGCGGTCGAGTCCCTCTCCCTAACCTTTATTGTGTTATGTGGCTTGACAAAGGGCCCTTACCCTCACTGAGGGGCACACTGGAGCCGGCGTTGATGGGTGTTTGAGTGCTACTCTAGACTGTCAGAGAGCAGAGTGTGTGTAAGTGAGTGTGTGTAAGTGCAGTGGACGATGTGAGCGTACACCTGAGGAGCTGACAAGAGGTCTCTTTCACTTGGAGCTGATAACGAAAGGAAAAACCAGAAGCAGCTCCAAGATATAAACGTGAAAGGAAAGGGGTTTTAAGTATAAACATCTCTTAAGAAGAAGTGTGTGCTGGCAGCATCAAGAGTTCAGTTCACGATGTGTGAGAGCAGCTTACTGAAACATTTACATCACAAAACTGCACAGTAAAAACGTGACTAGTACAACTTTTAATCCAGCCACATCCAGACAGCTTTACAAATGTGGCTGTAAAAACATTGAAGAAGAAAATTACAATAAGTGAAAGAAAGGTGATGTGTCACGTTAATCATGAGAGCCGGTTAACACACGTCAGAGCACGCTGTCGGTGTTCACAGAACAGTCATCAGCTCTTCACAACTCGATGAGCTACACCAATGAAAACTGTGACTCAGCCTCCATTTCCCAATGATCACTGAATCATCTCCACCTCCAGGCTGAAGGCGACATGAGATCAAATAAATAACTGACTCATTGAGTCAACCAAGAAAGGTCGACCCACTTAAGTGAGTCATTAACACTTATTACATGTGCTTACAGCCCACTGATTAACACAAGATACAAAGATGTGTTTGGTCATGAGCTTCTAATAAAGGAATCTGACATCTTTGTGCTTTAGAGATCATTTACTTTCTTAATGTCTTTCGTTTTTTGTAAAGCACTTTGAATTGCCTCGTGTTGAAAGGTGTTATATAAATAAACTTGCCTTGCCTTGCCTTACTGATCTGCTATTCTGAGTGCTTTCATTGAACAGAGGAACTCCCCTGTCTGACATCAGTGTGAGTTGGCGGATGGGTGTGTGTTTACGTGCTGATTGGTTGCCAGGCCAGCGCTCCAAACTGTCCCCCCACCCAGCAGATAAACGCTCCCAAGGCTGACACCACCGCCACGGCGAGGCTGGCCTTCAGCACAGCGCGGGGGGTGCGGTTGAAGCGAGGGGGGGCCACCCAGGCCAACATGGCCACAGTCACAGTCAGGGTGAACAAAATGGAGACGGCGGTGTTTATAGCCACTATCTGGCCAAACTTGGCGAAAGGCACAATGACGCAGAAGAAGAGAGGGACTGTGGAGATCACCGTGGTGATGGCGCTAGACACTATGGCAACGCCCACATGGTTGACTGCCTCCAGGGTTCGCCTCTGCCTCTCGACCCCCGGCTCCTGCAGAGAAAACACAGATTAAAGTACAAGCAGCCAGCGGGGGAGAAAGTATTCAGATCCTTTAATGAAGTGAAAGTACTCGTATAACACTGTAAAAAGAAAAGTGCAAACCCTGCATTGGAAATGTTATTTAAGTCAAAGTAAATCGCTTCAATCAGCAAAATGTAGTTGAAGTATTAAAATAAAAAAGTACCCAATGGAAGAAAAAAAAATAGTTCACAGTAAAATAGTAAGTTACCTAAATTGTCATAGATGATAATTCATTGTCTCTCAATGACTAGATTTAATGACAAAACTGACAGTTGGCTGGTTTCATTTATAATGATTTTTTCTTTTTATAAACTTCTACGTTTTATTGAAAAAATCTTAATTTGTAACTATAAATGTTGAATAAATGTAGTAACATAAAAAGTACTATATGACCCTGTGAATTGCAGTAGAGTTAAAGTATAAAGTGGCATGAACAGATAAAGTACAGGTACCTGATCATTGTAATTAAGTACAGTACTTGAGCAAATGTACTTATTTAATTTCCACCACTGGAAGCGGCTCCTTTTTCTTAATGCGCCTCCAGGATGCTTCTTGCCTTTTTTGTGAACAGAACTTTAACTAATTGCTGAATTGAAAGTACTCTCCCATACCGAGTTATGCCCAGGCGTGGAGGTCATGGTCTCCCCAGCCAGCAGGTACCCCTCCACCAGGTGCAGGCAGTAATCCACGGAAGATCCCACGAGTATGGAGAGAGAAATGGCCTCGACCGCTCCCATCTCCCAGCCCAGCCAATACATGATGGCCACCACCAGACAGATCACTCCTGAGGGAGGACAGACTCTCAGAATTACACATATGATGCAGACCCAGGCCTAGATGTTTCATTTTAAAACCCGTTCCTGAGTGTCGTAACAATTTTCCTTTTCTATACGCTTTTAAGTACCTAAGGCCCCGAACGGCAGGTATTAAAAGATAAGGGAAGTGGCTTTTATCCACGACACTTCCAACATTTTAACCTAACTTTTCAAGCAACATTTCTCTTTATTTTGATATATCTTTATATTTTTTACATGTAAAATATATCTATTAATTATATTATACTGTTTTATTTCATACTATGTCTTTTTTACTTTTATTAAGTGGGTTATCTGTTTTCAACTTTTGTTTTATTTTATTGTATTTATACTTTAATTTACCTTTTTGTATGTCATGGAGTAATATGTAAACATGCTGCATTTGTGCTAAAAGGTTTTAACATTTGACTTTTTATTACTTTACTGTTTGTCTTATCATATGTGCCAAGTTGTTAAACCACTGTGAGCTGCGTCCTGTGTGTAAAGTGCTTTACAAATAAACCTTTATTATCATTGAATATACAACTTCTCATCCCTCACCGACAATGGTTACGAGCACTGGGAGCAGCAGCAGAGGATGTGCAGTGAACACGGACACAGCGGCCACACAGATGACCAGAGACAGCAGCAGACTCCAGAGGGCGCTCTCCACTCCTATACACAATATTATCAGAGTTTCGTTAACAGATTAAATCTTAAAGGTCCCTATTATACTGTCTTTCATCAATCTATTATAGGTCTCAGATTTATACAAACATGTCTCTGAAGTGTTTGGCTCCAAACACCAAGCAGATCATTGCAGCATTACCCATAATCCCCTCTGTTTCAGCCCTGTTTCCAAAGTGCTGATTCTCTGTCTGTTACTTTAGATGAAAATAAGGAGCCCCTCCCCACGCCCCTCTGAGAGAGATTTGGTTACAAAGAACTCAATAGGCGCATTCACACCGCAGTACTTTTCCCACAAAGGTTCATGCGAACTTAGTTCATGCGAACTAAAGAGTTCGCATGAACTAAGTACAGATCGCGTTCACACCGGAAAAAGTCCCTGGGGGTGGATTAGGCAAATGAAGCCGCTGACGTCACTTCTTCTTCTTCTGCTTTGGGTTTACTGGCAGGCTACAAACAACTTCACGGCGTATACTGCCGCCCACAGTCCCCGGCCGGAAGTCCCCGGAGTTGGGGACTGGCCTTCCGAGTAAATCGCCAGAACGCCGACACCTCCTCATCTCCACCGCTGCCATGTTTTATTTTGTGTTGCCATACGTTAGTCTCTCTGCGTTTCTGCGCTGGGCTAATGCTAATGCTAATAATGCTAATGCGAGGATAATAAAATGGCGGCTTCACAAAACATTTTGGGAGTTTTACGGGGCGTGGTTTGCAATCCGCCCAGCCAATCAGAAATATAGCTCTTTTCTCACAAAAGAGCCGCTCGTAAGTCCCTGCTCTCTAGCAGGGACTTACGAGGGGGTAAAAAGGTTCACATGAACTAATTTTAGTACCGGCTCCTTTTGGTGTGAACGCGATAAAAGAGTTCTCATGAACTAAGTTCGCATGAACCTTTGTGGGAAAAGTACCGCAGTGTGAATGTGCCTATTGGTGCTCTAGGAGGAGATTCAGGTGATAAGGGGGGGGGGGGGGGGGGGGGGGGGGGGTTGGGGGTGGGGGGGGGGTGGGGGTTACCTTGGTTGGTGATTGGCTAATGGTTACCAAGCCAAAAAATCGTTATGACATCATAAAGGTAAAGTGGCCAAAATCTGATCAGCTCATCTTCAGACAGGTTTTTATAGAAATGGATCAGGACAAAAAGAGAGAATCTTTGTTCCTGAAACTTTCAGAATCTCTTTCCACAGAGGGGACACATGTTGATGTAGAAGAGATATGAAGAAGAGGGGACACATGCTGATGTAGAAGAGACATGAACAAGTGGATTTTGCATAATAGGTGACCTTTAAATCTTAAATTTGCAGAACAGAAACACGTATTTTTGTCACTCGCCTATAATTTCCATGAAGATCTGCTTCCAGTGCTCGCAGGTCTGGAAACCCCGTTGCAGAGCGGAGGATTGTGGGAGAGAGGCCAGCTGCTCCTGGATAAAGTTCTCCCACTGAAGGAAGTCGGAGTAGGTCTGAAAGGAGGATTTGCCCTTGTATGTGGTCTGGGGATAAGACAGAGGTCGAGTTAAAGGCATGAAAGTGAAATTCAAATGTGATGCAGGAACATGAAAAGCTGGAGATGAAGAGACTCACGGACTCAAAGGCCATGGACAGCCAGCGGACCTTTCCTCCGTGCAGCCCCACCGCCCCGTGGGAGAGCTGCCCCGGGAGCAGGTTGGGCTGCGGGAGGGAGAGACACTCAGGGTGGAGCAGAGGCAGGACAGAAGACAGCTTGTTACCTGAGGGGGACAGGACATTACACATTGTCAAGAATGTTGTGTAATAGTTTACCAGGATTCTGCTTTGGATTTGAGTGAGCAAGTTTACAAAGTCTTTCATACATTGCAGCTTGAGCTATAAAGTGTCTAAAATAAAGTTTAAGGGTTTATTTGACTGATTATTTCACAATTATTTTATATCATTATCATTTCTTAATTCATTTCTTTTTTATTTGGTTTTATAAAATCCCCGTAAGATTGCAGAAGTTTACACTTTTTTCCAAGCTATAGTGCAAAAGCCCAACATATTCAATTTCCTATTAAAAATGATTAAGAAAACCAGAGAATATGAATATCTGAGGAGTGGGAAGCCGTGCATGAAGTGCCCTTTTATAACTGTACACAGGACTGATCCCTTTTTTAATGAAATGTGTGTGTGTGTGTGTGTGTGTGTGTGTGTGTGTGTGTGTGTGTGTGTGTGTGTGTGTGTGTGTGTGTGTGTGTGTGAGAGTGTTACCTGAAGGTAAACACTGCGCTCCTCCAGGCTTCACGAGTTGTGTGTTTGCACTTATAGCTTTACAGATTTTGCAAAGATGCTCCATTTCCTGGAACACATCGAAGTCTGGATCCAATATGATGCTGCCCTTTGAAGAGATTTAAACACCACGTCAGCCACATGAGACTATCCATACATCTAGCTCTGATTTATTTCTGTTGAGTATTAAGATACACAAGCGTGAGCCTCACCATATCTCCGATCACGTGGTTGTCCCTGTTCTCGGTCCGGTTGACTCCCAGGATGCCGAACACAACGAACACCATGGCCCCGGTGTCCACCAGAGGACGCACCGCCGGGCGGCCACATGCCCCCCCACTGCAAGGGTTGAAACCAAACGTTTTGGATGACTTCATCTTGGCAGCAGACGAGGGATCTTTGGAAATAGAACCAGAGGGAAAGTCTCTCAACAGGCATCTAGTTATACAGTGTAAACATATCTCTAGAGCTGCAATTCTGTGGGAAAATCCTCCCGTGGGTTGAGAAAGTGCCACTTTAAGAAGCAATGTTTGAAAGAAGATGTGTATATCACTCTATTATTAAGACTCAGTGTGAGGGAAAAGAATACATTTCAGCAGTGTGACACATGCTCTAAGAAGATAGCTTTGGAGGACTCTTTTCTGAGACTTGCTTGCTCACCGCTGGGAACAGGAAGATAAAAGGATCCCTGTGTGGGTCCATCAGGCCCAAAACTGATGCCACAGCCGGGCGGGTTGACACACACTCGGCTGGGATGAGGTCTCAGGTGGCGCTGCGCAAAGTACAATCTCCTGAGATAGGAAAAGCAGAGCTGAAAATATACCTTAACAGCACAACAATGTACAGATACATTTTTCTGCAGAGCAATGTCAACTTCGGCACAACACATCTATTTAAAGGGTCCAACATGTAGCTCAGTTGGTAGATGAAGTGAGGCTTGGTCCCCATGCAGATGGTTTGAATCCAGCCTGGGACCATTTGCTGCGTGTCATCCCCTCTGACTCCCACTCTCAATACGTTCACTTAGATCACGTGTCAAACTCAAGGCCCGGGGGCCAAATCAGGCCCGTGGTGGATTTAATTTCGGCCCGCAGGATCATTTCTAATTAATATTAGATCTGGCCCGCCGGTATATTGCACGCACACCTTCACTCCATCCTCAGGGTCTCCTCAGCTCAGAGCCTGAGCCCAAACATTGATGAACTTGCACCCAAGATGAGATGCCAAGTATCTGAGCTAGCATCACAGAGCAGCACACTGAGTTTAATGGATGTTTCCTTCTGCACTTTGTTTCTTGAGACAACAGGGAGTGTTTGGTTTGGAAAAATGTGATCATAAGAAATGACTCTGCAGATAGAGCCATAAGAAATGAATGCAACTGATTATTTAATGTTTAATGTTGTTTTTATAGGCAATAATTTAAGCTTTGTTAGTTCCAGGTTTAATATGTGCAATAAGTTCATTTCAATAAGTTTTGCAATAAACATTGAACCAGTCCGGCCCTCGACTAGCACCCATTTTTTAATTTTGGCCCACTGTGTATTTGAGTTTGACACCCCTGACTTAGATAAAGGCACTTGTTGCCCAAATACAAATAACTAACTTTTCAAAACTACTACAATTCAAAAGTCATTACAGCTCATCTATTTATACTTATACGTCTTTCCTTGGAGTTTTCACCTGCTGCTCTGCTGCACAGACGTCGCCACATAAAAGGAAAACTCTGGGCTCCAGCCGTGCCGGGGTTCACACGAGGTGGATGTGATCATCCAGCTGGGGTACGGGTGGTACACATGGGAAACACACACTGTCATTCTGCTGGTGTAATTGCCGCGGGGCTGATTATAAGCCTATTCAGATGAAACAAGATTAGTTATAAGCCGCTTCAGAGGCACATATGGCAGCACCGAGACATTATGGTAGAACTCATTACATTTTTGCTCTCTCACCTGAAATGATGACACCTGTTCATGCTCTGTGCTGCACAGTTTCCACGGGGAGGGGGTGCTGGTGTTGAGGGAGAAGCGGTAAAGGGTTGCAGAGGAGGCGTGCTCCAACTTTGATATGAACACTGTGAGTAAAAAGTCTAAACAACAGAACAAAGTAAAACATTTCAGAATAATGAGAGAGGTTTGAAATAAAGAGGAAGTGGATGTTTGTGAACCATGTATTATTCATACCTGTTTGGTTGGTGTTTGAATTTGGTTTTACTGAGGTCCGATGAGCATTGGAGGTGGATGTGCTCGGGTGCTGCTGACGTGTGGAGAACTTAAATGCTGAGGAGGAAGTGTGTGTGTACAGAGGATGGGGCTTTTCCATGAACACACCTGCAGGACACAGCGTGCACACAGGATTATTAGATATGCAAAAGGACAATTTATATATTAATTACTAAGCCCCTGTTATCTTGACATCTTGAAGAAATAGTTATTTTCCTTACATGCCTGCAGGTGAACAAAGAGTAACAAAGTCCCGATGGATTAAAGTAAATGGGTTCACACAGGTCATAGGTTCAAAACCCTTAGTGTCATATGCATTATAGCATAGTTGTGGCAATGAACATGTCCCAAGCTCCACCATCAGTGGAACATACCATGAACAGTACTTAAGACCTCAAAATAAATAAGAAGGTAAGTTAGTGCAATAAAAAAATTGTGCAAATGTGAGATTGTTTCTGTAGAAGTGTTTCAAATATTAAAGTTTCAGACATCTGGATAAATGAGACTTGGATTATGCTGCACCAGTTGTGTGAGAATATTTATTTTGGATATGTTGCTATGGTTCTGCTGTTGTCAGACATGGCACTCATTTACTTACATCAGTGTTTCTCAAACTTTTTCGTACCAAGGACCACTTAACCAATAAAAAAACACTCGCGGACCACCTAACTCCACAAATATCCCAAAACACATAGTTTCTAGAACAGATTACAAATCGCCTGAAAATGGTACAAACAGGCGGCTATATGTGTGACAAATGTGTTGCACTTGGCTATATTATGCAATCGAAAGTGAAACTTAAGCTCGCTCCATTGCGGAGATATTCCCGCGAGAGTGCGGAAAACTTTTATTTATTCATTTATTTCAAATGTGAAATGTTACCAATATGTCCGCGGACCACACTTTGAGAAGCACTGATTACATCTACCAAAACTAGTCAAATGTATTGTATTCTTTGTCGACTGTGGAGGCACGTCAGACAAACCAAGCCTTCTTGTAAGATTGAAGGTAACAGAAAGTGAGTCATTGATGTACAAATGGTCACTTTATGGGTGAAGTATCCCTTTACCTGAGGAGCAGGACAGTCTCACCTGAGCACATGGGGCAGGAGATGCCCTGCCCGCTGAGGTTGCTCCTCAGAGCCAGCAGAGTCTGGAGGTTTGTGTCCCGGCGGAAGAGGAGGGGGGCGTGAGTGGCCGGCCTCAGGAAACAGCAGCAGCCGGCAGATAAGAGCAGAACCAGGAGGAAGACACCTGGGCGACAGGAGGACAAAGACAGATGATAGCAGAGGGGAGGGTCTGATGGCGCAGATAGAGCAGCTGTGAGACCGATCAGGAGCAACGATCAATTACAGTCACTCCGTAAAAGAGGGAGGATGAATGCCGGGGGAGAGGTGTTTGCTCTTCCTCTGGCAGACTCCATCGCCTCAGGCTGGACAAGAAAGGGCTGGATGTCTGTTTG
This sequence comes from Harpagifer antarcticus, assembly GCA_902827135.1. Classification (NCBI taxonomy): domain Eukaryota; kingdom Metazoa; phylum Chordata; class Actinopteri; order Perciformes; family Harpagiferidae; genus Harpagifer; species Harpagifer antarcticus. Next base: position 25,988,808 of record CADEHL010001172.1, read on the forward strand.
TGTTCACGCCTTTCAGTTTAACGTGAAAATAAGTGTTCATGTCTTTAAGTTCTATGTATCGTTTAGCACTTATTTGTTCTGTGTTTTATCAATTGTTTGCGCTACATTGCCTCCCTGATATGTTCTAGTTTTCTTTAGAATATATTGCCTTGTCAAAAAAGTGAGTCCTGAGTTTTTCTAATCCTTTCTCAGCAGAAACCTGCACTTCAGTATCACTATCTGTGTTCTGAAGGTGTTTACAAAGGGCTGTGTTAACATATCAATTACAGTCTTGTTTATGGAGCATTTTATCACATAAAACATGCAGAAAATAAGATAATTTTTACGTCTGCTGAAAATATTTTATGACTTATAAAGTGAAACACAAAAATAAAAATAATTCACATTACATTACATTTAATTTAGCTGATGCTTGTATCCAAAGCCTGTTACAATAAGTGTGATAAAGACACACTCAGAACAGCCAGAATCCTGCAGGTCCTTTAGCTTTAAATAAGCCATGCCCGTAATGATTCTCAATTTAACTCTTTCAACTACGACCACTTAGTTTTGTTATTTACGTGCCTAGGTGTCTGCAACCAAAGTGTTCAGTGTGTGTAGACTTTCAGCAGTCCTGATTGGTCTCCATTGATATTTTTTGGAGCGAGACCATGGAAAACAAACAGGATATCAAACCTCACCTAGAACGGCTTTCCGTCGCTCCACAGCTGGCTCTGCCGCTAAGTGCTTCAGGGCCCATCGGAGGTTAGTGCTCACCACGCCCACATGCTGCTGCCCCGGAGCAAACGGAGGTGTCTCCACCGACAGGGACAGAATGGATGCATCACCGTCTGTGTCACAGGAGCCTGGCCCGAGACAAAGACAGAAGACTTTGAGGTGCTTTGACAGAAGTGTTTTACAACCACTCATTCCCTTTCCCATCCCCCATGATTGTCTCAGTGCTCGAAGATAACAATCTCACCTGGCTCCATCTCCACCGACAGAAGTGCCACATCATCATCCTCATCTGACAAAGGACTGTGGCTCGCTGACAGTCCTGAAAACAGCTTCCAGCTTCAGAGGGGAGGAGGCGGTTTAGAGGAGAGACAGCTGCAGAGAGTACACTGTGTTCTCGCACAGCATGCACAAATAATGTCTAACACCAAACTTAAAGGTCACCTATTATGCAAAACCCTCTTTTTCATGTCTCTTCTACATCAGCATGTGTCCCCTCTTCTTCATGTCTCTTCTACATCAGCATGTGTCCCCTCTTCTTCATGTCTCTTCTACATCAGCATGTGTCCCCTCTTCTTCATGTCTCTTCTACATCAACATGTGTCCCCTCTTCTTCATGTCTCTTCTACATCAGCATGTGTCCCCTCTTCTTCATGTCTCTTCTACATCAGCATGTGTCCCCTCTTCTTCATGTCTCTTCTACATCAACATGTGTCCCCTCTGTGTAAAGAGACTCTGAACGTTTCAGGAACAAAGAGTCTCTCTCTTTTTGTCCTGATCCAATTCTATAAAAACCTGTCTGAAAATGAGCTGATCAGATTTTGGCTGCTTTATGATGTCATAACGATTTGTTGGCTTGTGTAACCATTAGCCAATCACCAACCAAGGTAACCCCCCCCCCCCCCCCCCCCCTTATCACCTGAATCTCCTCCTAGAGCACCATTAGGCGCATTCACACTGCGGTACTTTTCCCACAAAGGTTCATGCGAACTTAGTTCAGTGAACTCTTTTATCGCGTTCACACCAAAAAGAGCCGGTACTAAATATAGCTCTTTTCTCACAAAAGAGCCGCTCGAAAGTCCCTGCTAGAGAGCAGGGACTTTCGAGCGGCTCTTTTGTGAGAAAAGAGCTATATGTCTGATTGGCTGGGCGGATTGCAAACCACGCCCCGTAAAACTCCCAAAAAGTTTTGTGAAGCCGCCATTTTATTATCCTCGCATTAGCATTATTAGCATTAGCATTAGCCCAGCGCAGAAACGCAGAGAGACTAACTTATGGCAACACAAAATAAAACATGGGAGCGGTGGAGATGAGGAGGTGTCGGCGTTCTGGCGATTTACTCGGAAGGCTTCAGTAGAAGCTGCTGGGAGTCCCAGCAGCTTCTACTGAAGCCAGTCCCCAACTCCGGGGACTTCCGGCCGGGGACTCCGGGCGGCAGTATACGCCGTGAAGTTGTTTGTAGCCTGCCAGTAAACCCAAAGCAGAAGAAGAAGAAGTGAAGTCAGCGGCTTCATTTGCCTAATCCACCCCCAGGGACTTTTTCCGGTGTGAACGTGATCTGTACTTAGTTCATGCGAACTAAAGAGTTTGCATGAACTAAGTTCGCATGAACCTTTGTGGGAAAAGTACTGCGGTGTGAATGCGCCTATTGTGTTGTTTTTAACCAAATATCTCTCAGAGGGGCGTGGGGAGGGGCTCCTTATTTTCATCTAAAGTAACAGACAGAGAATCAGCACTTTGGAAACAGGGCTGAAACAGAGGGGATTATGGGATGCTATCTATAATATGTTGATGAAAAACAGTATAATAGGGGACCTTTAAGGGAGCAACATCTCACCAATTCAACCAGGCGTGTTCCTGAGGCTCCACAACCTCAGTCCAGATGCACAGGGCGGCGGGCATCAGGGCGGAGACCCAGAGCCAGCAGCAGCTCACAATGAGGGCCATGAATAAGCCGAAGTCGTGCACGGCCGGGATCTAAGTGTCAGTTAAACGAAGAGCAGTGTAAAGGACCTTGAAACATTTAATTTGTGCTTATCGTGTGAAAATGCCTGTCTGCTGAGAGAGGCAGTTCTGTTCATCCATAGCAGGGGAGTCATTTATACTCCCTGTACTGATCCTATTAACGTCCGGGCTTCTCCTCTAGAATACCTGAGAGAAAGTGTTGGCAGCGTAGGCAGCGGCGGTAGTGAAGGAGGTGAGGAAAGTAGCGCGGCCGGCTGTTTTAATTGTGTAGATCATTCTCTGCTGCGGCTGATGCAGATGGGAAGCCTGTCGGAAGGTGCTGATGAACACGAATACATCATCCACCCCTGAGCAACAAGAGAAAAGAAAAACCTTGTGACATTTCATCCGTAATGTACCGACAAAGAAAGAAAACGATGTCAATGTTTAAAGCAATAGATTGACATTTTGAAAAACTTTTTTTTTTACTTTTTAGCTTATAAGATTAAACTCTCATGTTTAAAGATGTATAGTCTTCGCACTTCACACATATAGAACTATTCCTTCCTATTGTCTTCGTTTCCCCCCCTTACTTTGGTGCTCACGGTCAAATCTGACCGGTCCTGTTTTAACTGCTATTACATTAACACAAAAACCATTAATCATCACCAAATTTCATTCAACACCCTTTCAAACTACACATATTGTATCAGACTTCTGGTATACATGAAAAACTGCAGTAAATATAGAAAGAATAGACACTGAACATGTATTGTGTGTGCGTGGTGTGATCCATGTGGGGGGATGGGCACATAAGAGCGGGAAATGTATCAAATTGTTCTGTTTGTGTGTTTGTGTGTGCCAGGTGTGATTCACATGGAGGATATCATAAAGCCTGAATGCAATCGAATATAAAACTAAAAAGTTATGATTGATGAAAGTAGTAAAGCGGTCAGATTTGACCCGAAGGCAACAGGAGGGTTAGGGCCCTATTACACTTTCTGGGGTTTTCTCTTTCCTGCAGTGTTATATATGTGTTATGCATGTAAAGGGTCTGCCAAGGCTAAAGTCCCTCTGTCTGGGAGTTTCTCTCCCAGACAGAGGGTGAAAAGAGGAGCTGCAGCACAGGCAGTATGAGCAAAATAAAGAGCTTTTTGAACATTAAAGCATGTTATCGTGTCACAGTAGAGCAGGGGTGTCAAACTCAAGGCCCGGGGGTCAAATCCGGCCCGTGACTTCATTTTCTGTGGCCCCACAAGTGCTTGCAAAGAATATAATATGTTTGTTATACGGTTACATGGCGATTTACAGAAGCACGTTGCCCTTAAACTACATGTCCCACAATGCATCTCAGATTTGACTTTTTTTCTTCTAAATATGCCTTTTTTCTCAGAATTGATTTTTTTTTCAAAATGTTACTTTTTGAATTTATTTTGCTTTTCTTTTTAAATCATTTTGTGACATTCTCACTAAAGAGACTTGCAATTATTTGCCCTAGACTTCTGCTTTCAGACGTAGTTAATTCTGAAGTTATCTGATAATAATCCAATGCAGAGGCAATCATGTAATATAAAACATTATTTTATATATTTATATATTTATAAAGTCTTAAAGTTACAACCGGCCCTTTGCGTGCAACCATAATGTGAATGTGGCCGTGATGAAATTGAGTTTGACACCCCTGCAGTAGAGGCACTAAATACAAATATGAACCTGAAAATGAGCAGAATAGGGTCTGTTTAAATAATAAAATAACTAGTGTTTCTTTTTTCCCTTACCAATCCCAATAATAACAAAAGCTGCAACTCCATTGAGAATGCCCAGGTACCTCACGCCAAAAACAACATGGTACAAGAAAAGAGCCATCAGGCAGCTCAGTCCAATGCTGGCGAGTCCAAAGAAAGTCAGAAACACTACAGAGACAAGAAGGAGCTTGTTAACATTCATATGATATCAAAGGACCAAACAAGTGGATTAAAGAGCAGGTCCTACTGTACCAGAAAAGGAGGTGAGGACATAGACGAGCACAGTAATGCAGGCTCCACTGATGACAGCCAGCATCATGTCGTTGTGAAAGGTGTGTCTCACCTCATCATCAAACAGCTCCGTGCCCCCGTACAGCACCTTCACCTGGCTGGGGCAGCAGATACAAAATAACATCACATTTTGTTTCTTATTTACAAACATTTCTTGTGGTTTTAATTTTCCTTTACATGATCTTCAATGCTGTTCAAGTAGAAAGGGTGCATGTTGTGAATTAAACTTAGGAGCCGGAGCTGCAATGAGGTAACTTAACGGGATTTAACGTGTAAGGATAACACGTTTTTTCTGTTTCATATACGGCAGGGGTGTCAAACTCAAGGCCGGGGGCCAAATCCGGCCCGTGACTTCATTTTCTGTGGCCCCACAAGAGCTTGCAAAGAATATAATATGTTTATTATACGGTTACATTGCGATTTACAGAAGCATGTTGCCCATAAACTACATGTCCCACAATGCATCTCAAATTTGACTTTTTTCTCAAAATTTGACTTTTTTTCCAAAGTGTTACTTTTTTTTCAAAATGTCACATATATTTTTTGATTTTGACTTTTTTTCCAGAATGTGGCTTTTCTTTTTAAACCATTTTGTGACATTCTCACTGAACAGACTTGCAATTATTTGCCCTAGACTTCTTCTTTCAGATGTAGTTAATTATGAAGTTATTACCCTATCTGATAATATCCAATGCAGAGGCAATCATGTAATATAATACATTATTTTATATTTATTAAATATTTATATATGTATTTTTATATAGTCTTAAAGTCACAACTGGCCCTTTAAGAGCAACCATAATGTGAATGTGGCCCGTGATGAAATTGAGTTTGACACCCCTGACAAAGTATGAGAGCCTACTCTTTTGTGTTGGGAAAGACTTAAAAATACCTCAGTAGTACATCTCCAGCATTCCCCGCTTCACCCACATGTAAATAACGTTCAAACACATTCAAGTGCATTTGTTTATATTCTACCAGAAAACCTCAACTGTAGGTCACAAAGGGCAGATTTAATAAAAATATAACTCGAATGAATTTTTTTTTTGTAACCATTTATTACAAATGTGTTGTAAAAGTGACTGAAAGGCAGCGAAATGAACCCTGAAAGGATGGATGATGTACTATGATTCCCTCCTGACCTGGTAGACTGCTTGGCCAGGATGTCTGCGTACTGAACCACAAAGTTCTTGAAGCGTGACCTCTGCTCGTGAGCTCGGTCCTGCAGGGAGTAGAAGGAGGGGAGAGGAGCCCCGAAGTGGATCTCACTGCGTAAGAGAGAGGAAGAGAGACGCTCAGGAGACAGACTCTCATCCACGTACCAGTAGAACTGTGGGTGGGTGATGGCCAGACTCAGAGACCCTGGGAATACAAACACAGGATATGTTAGGACGACTTTTTATATTATATTTCCGTTTTCTTTTTTTATTACTGCCGAATTTTATTCCATATGATTCCATTTTATTCCATTCTATTTCTATGTAAACACTGCTATATTTTACGATATTTTTTACTATATTTTAGATAGATAGTTCTCCACGACATCAAGTCAAATGCCTTGTGCGTGTCAACCTAGAAAGAAGTAGCAAGTACAGGTATTTTAAAATGTAAGAAGTAAAAGTAAAAAGTCGGCAGAAAAACAAGTAGTGGAGTAAAGTACTGATACCAGAAACATGTACTTAAGTACAGTAACAAAGTATTTGTACTCCACTACTTCCCACCTCTGATGTAGAGAGATAAAGACCACCTACCTGGAAATAAACCTGTTTCTGATATATATTTCTTCACACTTGAAATCTGTTAAATTGGACCCACCTTGAACATCAGCAAGATCAGGGCCCATGCCATCGTAGTAGATCTTGCCTCCTCTCTCACTGGGGTACAGGTAGGACAGGAGGGAGCTGGGGGGGGAGCAGTAGGAGGGACCCAGTGGCAGATCCCTCAGCATCTCCAGAGGCTTCCAGCAGAACTGATGAAACTGAGGGTGCTGCATGAGCAGGCGCTCCACATGGTGAATGGTCTGCAGGCGTTCAGGAGTGAAGATGTTCAGGTCTCCCTCCCCTTGAGCCACAAACACCAGCTCTATCCTCCACTGGGCCTGGCTCTGCAGGTAGTAATTGGGAGCAAACCTGCGCCTCCTGATGAGAGTCATATTTCCATCCTGTGATCTCTCCGCCTCCTCCTCGGCTGTTTGATTTGAGTCTTTGTGCTTCCCCGTTTCATCCTGACCCATATCAAGCACTGTGCTTGTATCTGTGCTCACAGCGGATCCTCTCCTCTGATCATCTGCTGCCTGTGAAAGCGCTTTTTGAGGAGCGGGGGAGCTTACATTATCAGTCCTGTTGAACACTTCCTGTCCCCTCAGCCTCTCCAGCAGGAGCTCCATCAGGGCCTCCGACTCGCTGTCCTCTACGTCCCGCCTACGTCTGTCCCATGACCCCAGCTGAGTCTTTACAGCGATGGCGAGGGCGTCGAAGCGCTCTGCAGAGAAGTGGCTGTGAACCTCAAAGGCACTGTAGGACAGGTCTATGTCCAGAGGAGGGCAGTAGAGGAGCATGTAGGCAAACAGGGCACAGGGTAGTGACACAACTACCCCTAAAACCACTCCACTGGCCCAGGGCTGAGTGTACACCCACCCCACTGCCCTCCACAGTCCACACTCCTCTCCAGAGAAGCACCTCCGACCTGCTGCGTGTTCTACTCCATCTTCTTCCTCCTGCTCCTCCTCATCATCATCTTCCTCGCCTCCCCAGCTGGTCTGAAACAGCAGTGGCTCATCCTCCACATCCATGCTGGCACCTGTCAGGGACACATCACACCACTTTATCCTCACTCACTAAACTAACTTTCCATCTTTGGAGAAGAACACATTGGATGTTTGAACTCCAGGATGAAGGACACAAGTGAATGCATCAGACAGAATGAAGGACAAGATAACTTCTAGAAGTTGCACTAAGCGAGGAAGGACGTGAGAATTACGTTTGTCCTCAAGCAGCTGTTGACAAAGGGCTCACACTCGCCGAAAATTGAGGAGGGGAGACCTTTCTTTCTCAGAAGGGCTTAGAAGAGAAAATGGCCTGCTTTAGGATGCTGATCACAGTTTGGGGGTGAGACTAAAAGATTTACTTCTTCTCTCTGTCAGCGTGTGCAAGCCACTATCACCTGGAGAGGAGCTGCTGGTGGCTTTTACATATCAATTATCATGTCTAATTACTGACAAGAAGAGCGAGTGGTGGATTAAGAGAGGGTTTCTCTCCTGTGACGGGCAGTCTTTGAATAATAGTGTCAATAGGTTGCACTACTTTCCCACAAGATACTGCCGTTTGCATTCAAGTGGCAGTGAGCCCACTAACTGCAGACGTTTATTTATTCTCCTTAGAGCCGAGGTTTTAAGGTCAGCCAGGTAAGACAGGGAATCTTGATTATGTGTAGAAGATAGCTGCGCCCGGCCCTGGAGTTGAAGTGAAAATCCATCAAAAAAAGAACTTACAAACAATAGCATGTAATCGATATTTGTAAAAATGATAAAGACTGCTAGAGTTGGAAAGCAGGGAAGGAAAACTCTTCGGAGACAGACCCTGAAGCTATAAATAAACAAGAGGCTGGTGGATTTATGAGATTTGTGTTTGTGCTTTTTCACCTAGACTGACTTTATTTCATAGTAGAGCCAAAGGAAAAATGTGTTAGCGTCTGCTGGAGGAAGTCAACATTGATAACAGCGTTACTTGTATTTCTATACTTTTTGAGATAGACATTGATTACAGAACTTAAACGCCAGCTTTCTTGCGTATGCTTATGGAGATGTAAGCTACATTGGAGTTTGTCTGTTGAGATTAAAAGCAAACGCTCCACTGTTTAATACACTGCGGGGAAAAAAATGACTCTTGGGCCAATCGTTTTAATTTCCACAACGTTTCTTTTATTAATCGCCATGTCATCTCTCTGCAGAGACAAGGACACCAGTGCACCTTTTAATGGGAGAGCAGCACACCAACATCTGCCCACACACAGCGAATGTGAACGTGCTATTTCAGAAGACAAATCCATTAATGGTGTTGGGAGGTTTGGCACGTGTGCAAACAGAGAACGTAATTATGTTGTTTTCTGTATTGCTTTCATGAGAGATACTTTTCCTTGTTGGAATGTTTTTCCTCCCAAACAATTATGTGGCAAAATCAGGGAGAAACATTAGATGTAATTGCACATTTAGAGTAAACGAAATGGAATACAGCTCTGGTTTAAACACCATTATTGTAATCCTGTTACATTTCATCATCTCTGCCTCTCCAGCTTGGTTTTGATGGCGCTCTCACCAACAGAGGATGAGAGGAGGCAAGCAGACGAGAACAGAAATGTGATGAGGAGAGAAAAGCCTGGGGAATGACTGTCACGTCCATCAAACAAACAACCATCACCTCAGATATCTGCGGAAAGAAATGGTGCTTTTCGGCTGTTTAATATTCAAATGGGAAACCTAATTGAGAGGGCTACAGGCAGATCTCCATTTCTGTGTCAGTCTCCACATCAAACAGGCTGATTAGTGATGCAGATGTCAAAGTCTGGCAGTTTGAGGAACTCATTAGAGACTGATGTGCAGACTTAGTGCCCATTAGACATTAGGGCAGACTGTGTGCAGCATGCTAACCTTACTGTGCACCTTGCATGCAGGTACAGTGAAAGGTAACCACGGTGCACTCAGGACACATGCTTTTCTCTCTTTATGAGTCTTCACATCCAAGAACATTGCCCCTCGTACGATAATTATGGGCGGTGTGCAGCAGAGCCTGCTATGACTAATGTGTTTACAAGCTCCCAAGCTATTTTTTCTGCAAAGAACACGAGTACAAAGTCAGTTTAAACCCTGTGCAGGTGTGGATAAAAAAAGAGTGTAATTTGGCATCCTTGGAACAAACGCTGCCTCCCTCGTGGCTCAGTCTATATTAGGGGGCTGTTTTTTTCGTTGTCTATAATGCCGTTTTAAGCTGCGTGAAAGATACATGCACAGAGAGGCCTCAAGTGCATAGCAGCTCATGAGGCGTACACAGCTTGTGTGAATCCAAGATGTAAGACTTCATTTGGAACTTTCTGTGTCGCTTTCTCTATTGAATATTTGAACAGAAGTGTTGCCATCTGTACCTGCCTTCTTTTCAGCAGTATGTGAAGTGTTGTGCTGCACGGAGCTATATGTGTTGAGCCCGTAGGAGCAAAAGAAGGGCTGATTTTCTTGTGTGTTTTATCTCCCATAAAAGCACACATAAGCAGCGTGTCAGCCCTTTTACCCTTCACTTCATCTCTGGGTTGCATCTGGTATTTGAAGAGGGAGCTCTGAGCAATCTACGATCCTCACACACTTCACCTGTAATCCTGTCTCTCTCATCCCCGCTTTGCCTCACTCTCCTGCCCCTTTCTCCCCTCCAATGTCTCTGCCTTTTATCTCCGTGTCTCTGCCTTTCCCACAAAAGGTGAGATGTGTAACCTTCATTATTGACAGCAGCTAAAAATAACCCCACCCTCCTCAGTTGTATCTCGTCTCTCATCCAATATGGATATCACATGCTACCTGCACACACATTCAGCAAGGTGTAAACCACCTCGTTCATTTCACCACTAGGTCTGTATGAATATCTCCTCATGCTTGAGTGCTCAGCAGGGTGTTTATAGCGGACGTGCCTTCTATGCACTGGGAACCTGGAGTCTTCAAGACAAACTCTCGAGATCTATTTGCACCAAACAAACAATGTTTTTCATTGTCTACTGAGAAGCATCCTGAGGCTGTACCGTGCTATCTCTCTCACTCTCCTGAATACAATAATTAATAAGCTATACTACAGTGATGGTATTTTCTTTTTCTCATAAAGACAAGATATTCAAACACATAATCTGAGTTAATCTGATGCACAAAGCTTGTACTCCAAGCAGATATGAGGACTTTTCGTTTTTTATTAAAGCTTATTCAATCAATATTTGGATTTTTCCTAGCATTACCTTGATTTCTTTACAGTTTCCCTTCAGCAATTAATATTTGCTATCTGTAAATCAGGCCCGAACAAATGCGTCCCTATTAATGCACATGCTTGCAACACCGAGGATGATCTTACCTGATGAGAAGAGAATTACAGGTGAAGCGTTCAGGCCTGCAGGGTCCACTTGAAATGTGCTGAACTTGTGCTCTGCAATTTCATCTCATCCATGCTCTGGTGTGGAAGAAAAAAAAACTGCTTTATTGTCATAGTTAATAACTCATCAAGAAAGAGACACACCAAGGGAACCCCAAATGGAAAATGACAGACTAATCCATTCCCATCCCGCCCCCCAAACACACTATAGGAATCCTGTAATCTCAGCAGTTAATAATGTGTTGTTTTCCTCTCCTTTTATGCTCCTCTTTCCTTTCTCTCTCGCTTCTGTGCACCCTCCCCTCCTCTCTTACCCGGTTGTCCAGGCGACAGAGTCAGTGAGAGACATTTCTTCCTAAAAGCTCCTCTCTCTCTCTCCCATGGCTTTGTTCAGCTTGCTCTGCTGACTGGCTCACTGGTGGAGGAGAGGCGAGGAGGGAGAGCAGTGGGGAAACCTGCCGTGAATCACTGGAGGACGGCATGACAGCCTGGAGAGGTTTTATAAATCACCCCAAAAGTGCCTTGGGCTTGTTCCACTCAAATGCAGCTGATTTTATGTCACCAAACTGATGCAGTTGTCACAACACTGCAGATGAGCCCCCCTCCCATGTTGTCAGAGTTGGTATGGTCTAGTCTCGTCTCAGTGTGTGGGGAGGTGGGGTGATCATAATAACTGGCTACATTTGGGAGACAAAAGTGCAGGCAATTTAAAACAATTACCTAAGAAGAGTATGTTATCTCGGGGTTTTGTCTGGTTGGAGATGCAATCTGACAGCTGTGTGAACAGTTCATATTCTAGGTTCTTTTCTGAAATGTACTTTTGTTTTGCTGTGTACCGTAGCGCCCTCGCGCGCTCTCATCGAACATTAATGAGAAGCTCTCCTCTGTTGCAGACACATCAGCACATCCTCCCCTGTCAACTTCTGCTCAGGTTTTACTTGGCTTTTAGTCCAATAATCCATTTAAATAGGAATGGATAGCTGGGAAGTGAATGTTCACCCTTTTTTTAAATCTCTTTACCTAGCAGGTGGTGCAGTGTGTGAGTCAAACAAAAAAGAAAGGAGGTTGTAAGAGGCTGCTGCTCACATCAATAATAGGCGCATTAGGCGCATTCACACTGCGGTACTTTTCCCACAAAGGTTCATGCGAACTTAGTTCATGAGAACTCTTTTATCGCGTTCACACCAAAAAGAGCCGGTACTAAAATTAGTTCATGAGAAGCTTTTTACCCCCTCGAAAGTCCCTGCTAAGGCGCATTCACACTGCGGTACTTTTCCCACAAAGGTTCATGCGAACTTAGTTCATGTGAACTCTTTTATCGCGTTCACACCAAAAAGAGCCGGTACTAAAATTAGTTCATGTGAACCTTTTTACCCCCTCGAAAGTCCCTGCTAGAGAGCAGGGACTTTCGAGCGGCTCTTTTGTGAGAAAAGAGCTATATTTCTGATTGGCTGGGCGGATTGCAAACCACGCCCCGTAATACTCCCAAAAAGTTTTGTGAAGCCGCCATTTTATTATCCTCGCATTAGCATTATTAGCATTAGCCCAGCGCAGAAACGCAGAGAAACTAACTTATGGCAACACAAAATAAAACATGGGAGCGGTGGAGAAGAGGAGGTGTCGGCGTTCTGGCGATTTACTCGGAAGGCTTCAGTAGAAGCTGCTGGGAGTCCCAGCAGCTTCTACTGAAGCCAGTCCCCAAGTCCGGAGACTTCCGGCCGGGGACTTTGGGCGGCAGTATACGCCGTGAAGTGGTTTGTAGCCTGCCAGTAAACCCAAAGCAGAAGAAGAAGTGACGTCTGCGGCTTCATTTGCCTAATCCACCCCCAGGGACTTTTTCCGGTGTGAACGCGATCTGTACTTAGTTCATGAGAACTAAAGAGTTCTCATGAACTAAGTTCGCATGAACCTTTGTGGGAAAAGTACTGCGGTGTGAATGCGCCTATTGAGAGCAGGGACTTTCGTGCGGCTCTTTTGTGAGAAAATAGCTATATTTCTGATTGGCTGGGCGGATTGCAAACCACGCCCTGTAAAACTCCCAAAAGGTTTTGTGAAGCCGCCATTTTATTATCCTCGCATTAGCATTAGCATAACCCCAACTCCGGGGACTTCCGGCCGGGGACTTTGGGTGGCAGTATACGCCGAGAAGTGGCTTGCGGCCTGCCAGTAAACCCAAAGCAGAAGAAGAAGAAGTGACGTCAGCGGCTTCATTTGACTAATCCTCCCCCAGGGACTTTTTCCGGTGTGAACGCGATCTGTACTTAGTTCATGAGAACTAAAGAGTTCGCATGAACCTTTGTGGGAAAAGTACTGCGGTGTGAATGCGCCTATTGCTGGTGTGTGTGTGTGTGTGTGTGTGTGTGTGTGTGCACCCTTCAGGAGACTGAATCCTTTTGGTGCAGCTGTGACGGACCCATCTGACTGACTGACTTTTTCAGTCACCTGACACCAATAAAGCGAAGCAGAGAGAATCAAATCACATATTTAGCCGCGGCACTGTGGAAGACAAACAAACAGATATAATAAAACCTGATCAATGCGTTATTGTTATAACTGCATAACGTCATAACACCAAACAGACTCTGCACAGTGTCTTTTGTCAGGGTTTAATGAGTTCCTTCAGTCTCAGCAGACTTTATTCAGTAAACATTTACCACACATATTGGCAGGCAAGAACTCATAGGCAGTTGACACGTAATAATATACATTTAAATAATACAAAATATACAGAATTCAGCCATTCATACGTCCCCACATGCATACTGATCACACACATGCAAACCTACACAGGGCTTTCAGAGACACACAGGATGTTGGTTATATAAGTTATTGTGTGATTGTCACTAATAAAGCAGGTCTTCCTGAAAAGCTTAATTTTTATGAAAAGTATTTGTTTTGGCTTTTAGACGAGACTCACATTAATCACTGTCGGACTTGAGGGAAGAATCTGTCTGAACAACAAATTAAGTTTAAGGGACAGATGAAAAATGTGACACATCGAGCAATATATATGAAACTATAATTGGCACGGACGAAAAATGAATCTGCATGCAGGAGGTTTCTGCACAACGAGTCTCTCATACTTGGGCAGTGTCCTTACTAGTGGACGGGGATAATAATTGGGAACTTTTGTATCTCTCTGTGTCATTAACAGCAGAACGAATGGCTTCAGGATATAATGAGAAACTACAGGACATTACCATCTGGATCTAAAATCTAACAAAAGATGGCGTACCAGACCCATGTAACTGACTTTTCTTATACTTTTTGATAATTTATTTTCTAAATACTATGGAATATATACACACTTTACATTAAAGGGCTGTCCAATTCTTCTCCTACGAACCTATAAAAGGAGGATAATGTATGCATGACTACACACAACAAGTAGCAGTTAACAGTATGGCTGATATGTCATTTTGACTGAGGAAAAAAGAACCTGATATTGATCAGCAGAGCTGGAAAAACCATCGGCATTCATACTTTAATTTCCGCAAATGACCATGGTTTGGGTTCAGTGTGGCATTGCAGTCAGCTTTGATTGAGTTGGGTTTCCATTTTAATTCCATCTCTGGCGAGTGCTCCCACAAAGGGGATTAAAGTTGGAACAGATGTAATCAAACATAGTTTTAGCAACGCTAGAGGGGCTCGGAGGAAGCCCAGTTTTTATGGAAAGTGAGGAATTGTAGAAGTTTAACATAGTTTGATAACCCTTCCAAAAAAACACCCTAGAGGACATTTTAAATACTCCACTTATCATCTACATTGTACACTTACAGCAATAACCTTACAACCCAACACACATTTTGTCACAAAATTAAAAAAACGATTTTGTTTCACGGCTGTTTCTTTGACATTTAAACTTTGCAGTAACACTTTGAGTGTTTGATCAATCGGCTCGCTTCAGTTCACAGTGAAAAGCGACAGCCCCAGTGGCGCTGGTCAGAGTGACAGCTAATGGGATAAAGTAGATCTAAATGTGCTATGGTCATTTGTCCATGAGAAGACAGTAGTGCTGCCACACATTGACAAACACGCACACTCTGACACACACTCTCTCAGTGCTGTAAACTCACATACACTCTCATACTCTCAAAGCTGTCCTGTGACAAGGGAAGTGTTCGTTTCCTCTCGTTAAAACAGATGGGTCTCCCGGATCTCACAGATGATGTTATTGGCTTTTTTGAGGGCCTGAGAAAAAGAAAGAAGAAAAAAGAGGGTGGTTAAATCCCCGACTTTAAACTAGTAGATAAACGAAAAAGACAAAATGACTTGCAGTTCTTGAGTCTGAGAGGCAGCCAGTTTTACCTCGAGCATCTGAGCGACCTCGGTCCGCTGCTGGGCCGTGTCCTGAGACTCGATGAGCAGGTCCTGCAGCAGCGGCTGTTTGTAGAGCTGACCCACCAGCTCACTCTGCAGATGTTCTTTCACAAAGTTCACCAGGAAGTGCATCACTGTCTTAGGCACACTGCGAACACACAACGTTTGGAAAATCAGCATCACTGACAACTGAGCTCAAGTGAGAAGAAAGAAAGGGAAATGGGGAGTGCTCTGGAGGTCAGTCCAACCTGTCCTGGATGCTTTTGCGTACGATGAGGAAGTAGGAATGGATGAGGCGAGAGATAACCTCGCAGTCCCTCTGCTCCTTCGAGCTCAGCTTGCGGGATGCGGGCACCGCCTGGCCGAGGGACAGAGGCAAGGGGAAATGTTGACAGTGAGCAATGTATTCAGCACTAAGTGTTTTGTCCTATTGCTAATCCCGCCACTCACCGTGTCGAGGAGGTTAATGGCCTGGCCTTTCATGGAGCTGCCAAAACCAGCAGCGGGGATTTTCTCTTCCGCCACCTTCTCGTTCTTCCAGCGCTTCCCTCCATCAATGGCCTCCGCCTGACAGCGAGAAGCCAGAGGAAGTCAGAAGGGTCAAAGCTATTTCTGGAGTCTAGAATTAGACTATAAAGGAACTCCAATGCTTGGCTGTGAAACATAATGGTTACAGAACTGGACTTCTGCTGTAAGGGCCAAACACCTACCTGCTGACTGTTGACAGATGCAGAGACCTGCGCTGCGTCCGTGAAGTCGGGATGTTTCGTGTTGATGTAGGCGAGCTCTATGGATACTAAATTGTGTACCTAAAGGAAAAAAAAGCAGAATGAAGGTGGATAAAAGGACTTGGCTTGTTAGTTTTTTTAATTAGTATGAAATATTGAAGCAAAGCTGTGGATTACCATTTCATTAGTAATCGGTAGGCGCTTCCTCAGTAATCCAGTCACTACTTCCACAATGGAATCGTGCAGTTTGGGGAATCGCAGAAGCTCCTTGGAGAAAAAGAGACATACTCTTAGTGCTTTCATAATGAATGCTAATCCAAGTCAGTTTACTGAACAAAGTCATTAAAATGTCAAACATATATTAGCATCTCTTGGCTAACCTGTGTGCTATAGGAGGAGCAGTGCTGGATGATCCTCTGCAGCTCTTCATGAACCAGTTCCACACAGCGCATACTGGGCTCCTCCAGACGCTTAATTTGCCGCTTCGCCAACAACTCAAAAGACACCTCGGGCACAAAAAGAGCTGGCCGTGGACCCTGCGGGGCAAATAAAACACAAACACACACACACACACACACACACACACATACCCCCACACACACACACACACACACACACCCACACACACACCCACGCGCGCACACACACACACACACACACACACACACACACACACACACACACACACACACACACACACACACACACTAACTATTATTTACCTGCACTTCCTCCAAACGAGGGAACTTGACTAGAATTCAGATCAAACTAATTACAGAGTCAGAGTCAGCTCACCGTAGCGTTGCGGATGGCAGTGAGGATATCAAGCTCAGACAGTCCTCCCAGGGGGTCGATGGACTGTAAAGTGCGCCCAAAGGTCTCATGGAATATGTAACAGATCCGAGCACCCCCGCAGCTGTAGAGGAGAGAGGCTCAGCTGTGACACCAACACAATTGCTCAGCGGCGTGTGTCGACAATGTTAATAGTGGCCAAATTAAATGCAGTGAAGCAAAAAAAGGTCAAGATTTGCCCCGTACTTATTTACATTAATTAATCGCCTTTTGCAAAGAGAGCTGTAAGAGAGGAGGGGGCCAGCAGAAGATGCTGATACCACTTAACTTCGCAATAACATCAGCCCAAGGCCATTGCCGTCATGATTAAATTGTGAACCAATGTGCATAAAAAGCTGAGTCGTGTATCAACAGTAGAAAATGAGATGACAACTTGAGAAATAATAAGAGAGAAATCAAGAAGGCTGCGATCATCAGAAAGAAACACTTGTTATTCAATAAAGATGCTACTGTGGAGAGATCTGACTCACAGCTCTGAGGTCTGGATGTATCGGGCCGTCCCCTCGATGGTGTGGCAGTAATCGCTGGCGAATTTGGTGACGATCTGAAGCAGAGTGGCGCTCTGGTCTTCTACTGGCTGGCCGTAGCTGTTGAGCCGGGCCTGGTACTGGGAGCTGAGCACGGTCACTCTGGTTTTCAGGTCTGGCAGGCAGTCTCGGATGTGGTGCATGAGCAGCCTGCTGAGGGTCTTGGCCAGGTAGCGCGAGCTGGCCCGGGAGGCGATGGAGGGGTAGTGGCGCTGCAGGAAGGCCTGCTCGTCCCTCAGACAGTCCTCCAGGCTCTTCTGGGTGTTGATGTCATGCTGGCTCCTATTGGGAGCACCAATCAGCCGGGGAGAGGGAGAGTAGGGAGAGGGAGAGTAATCAGGTCAACAGGGAAATAGGGACACGAACAACTTGGGACTTGAAGCCGAAAACATTACAAAGCTAAAAGAAAACATTTGTTATGCAAAGTGCAAACCTGTTAACCACCCCGATAATCCCGAGTCTGACTGGAATGACTCGACCAAGAAGGACCTCCAGAGCGTCAGTCCCTGCATCCATTAAGTCCAGCTTACTGACCACCAGCAGCGTTCGGCGACCTAAAACACACAGATCAGTTGATTTCTACAGCATTGTATTTTATACTGAGGAACACAGAAAGTAAGCATACAGGGAAACAGGTCCTTGATGGGTGGACTGAGGACAGCAGGGAAACATTTAGACACATTCACAGATCCTAACTAGCACACTCACAGAGGCACTTTACGGCCATATTTGGAAGCTCCCAGACAATTACTGCAAGCCGATTCTCATCATCCATCAAGCTCTTATTCAGAGTGCAATGTAAGACAACAAACAGTCAGAAGGCTCTTAACAGTAAAGACTGGCAGCTCCAAAAGCCTGAAATGACTCGAGCATTAATAATTCAAAACGCATTTCTACTGAAGGCATGTTATTTAAAAAGCATGGATGGAGAGTGTTATAGCCGCTGCTACCTTGTGCCCTTAACTCTGTTTGTGTGTGTGTATGTAAATGAGATGTGCAGTTCCTATGCTGTCAGTGGCCGTCTCCAGGTTGCTTAGCGCCTGTAGATCAGCATTTGTGATTATTGACATTGTGAAACAGCTTAGACCCAGGTTAGCTTAGCGCCTGTAGATCAGCATTTGTGGAAGTATTGCTTAGACCCAGGTGATTAGCCCCTGTTGACCAGCAACAGCTGTGTTCCCACCCGTCTCATTTTGTTTAGTGTTTTGTTCCACTTTAGAAGTGAGGTACGTTCTTTCTTTTGTATCATATTGTGCAACTCTCTTTTGGAGTTCCACTTTTGTTAAAATCGTAACAGTTTGGTCCGTCGTTGGTCCAGGCTGGTCGTGTATATTATTGTGTTCATTGTTTTGGGTTACAAATAAATCACCGGTAACATATACCAAATCCAATCTGGTCGTGTCCCTTTGGTCCCCCTAGCCCAATAGGGGACGTAACAGAGAGGAAGGATATTCAAATGAAATCTGAGGAGAAGCTGTGCCTGTGAGCGAAATGTCTTACCATCTGGATCAACCTCACGCGCCAATTTCAGAGCGTCAGAGGTGGCCAAGTCAGAGTTGGCGGGGGACACTGCGAGGATGAGGCAGTTTGGATTGGAGATGAAGGACATGATCATCTCTTGTACTTGTGCCTCAATATCCTCTGGCTGTTCTCCAACAGGAACCTGAGTCAACAACAACAACAACAACAACGAGCAGTCAGTGTTACAGTAAGCACAGCGCAGATGCTCTGCGATATTATCATGATCTGGTGCTATTATGTTTGCACACATGAAATATAATTAAAGGGGCAAAGTGTATACCTTAGTTATTCCAGGTAAATCAACCAGGGTGAGATTGAGGACTTTGGGGGAGAATATCTTCAGATATATGGGCTCAGGGCTGATTCCCTGCAGGATATGGGGGAACAGACAGATGATGAATGCAGTGTAAAAAGCAACATGTAAAGCATAGCTGACTTCAAAAGTAATGCGTTTCCTCTCACCTTGTTCTCCCCTGAAGTGCGTTCGGTCTCAGTGACAATTTCCTGACGAATTTCCTGAAAATCTGTAAAGGTCTGTGAGAAAAGGTGTGAGAATGACGCATTAACTAAACCCAGCACAGAGCACAGGACAAAGACCAGGGTTCACTTTTTCACCAATGATTTTCAATGACTTCTCCAGGACCTTTACCTAATTTTCCATGACCAAAAACAATTACTCTTTCTCAGCGGTACCACTGAGGTTTATTTTAACATGGAACAGGAAAATAAGGTCTGCATATGAAACAAATCAAATAGTAGGCTTACTAGCTTCTACAGACTAAAGCCACTAAAATCTCTCACCAGCAAAATACCTCGTCAGTTAAAAGCCATTTTAAGTTTCATTACCAAACGATACAATATTTATTATCATTATAGTATTACTATTTAGGCGATTAGATCAAATATAAATTATTTTTGATTCAACTTTTGCTGCATTTCCATGACTTTTCCAAAACTTTGGGAAAAATATGCATAATTTGAATCATGCAGATAAATATACCTGGCCCTTGCAGTGCAGGAAAGTACCCCATTCTTCAGCTTTGACACCTGCACAAACATATTTCAGTGAGTGATTTTACAAAGATGTACAATGTACTGTTTGGGGATAAATAATGTCATCTCAAATATTACAAAAATGGACTTGACATGCTTGACAGATACAGAATGAACAGAACGGTTGAGGGGAAGTTAAACAAAGAAGAGCCCAAGCAGAACAAATATAAAGAGACCTGGATAGCTGATTTGGGCATTTTGTTTTATCCCATTTCCTGAAGGAGCAGTGGTGAAGAAGAAAAAGAGGAAGACAGATTGCATGTTAGCAAAGAGAGGCTCCACAAGGAATTGCTTGCAGTTCAAACAGTTAGTGAAAGTGCCATGCTAAGTGCTAATCACATATAATCTACTTCTAGCAGACGGCATGCCTACACAAATATATAACAAGCATAGTGCTACTTCCTAGGCTGATATTCACTATCTTAATTAGTAACACCCCTTGATTGTGTGTTTTCAGGGATAACCAAAACAGCTGTCCTCTTATGTAAACTGTGTATAAATATGAAGGTACCATTCTCTGTCTTCAGTCTCTCCTGCAGAGGCGCCACATTAACAAGCTGCAACACGAGGGGTCGTCTTGTGACTATTCCTGATCCCCGAGGCAGGAAATCCCGTCCAACCAGGCTCTCCAAAACAGAGCTCTTTCCACTGCTCTGTGACGACACATGAATAAAACAATTCCGCATGTTTGTATTCACAATACATAGGATATTTAATGTATGATCAAATAGAAACTCAGTTCAGAGTCCTGGCAGACACAGTAACAAGAGCAGGGCTCGAGCTTAAGGACGTCCCGTCGTCCCGGGCCCGAAAAAAATAGTGTCGGGGAGGATAACAAATTATTTTGGGACGAATTTGGGACGAGAGTTAAAATAAAAATACCCTGCTAACTCTACTACAAACGGCGATGAAAATGAAACCGACTGCACGTTTTGTGTAGCACACAGTTATTACATGTCCTTATCAACATAAACACACACGCACAAAACATTTAGAAACCCGCGAAATACACACACAGTACGTAGCTACAGCTGTGCCGCTGGCTGTCAGCCAGCTGGCTGTGCCCGCGAATTCCTGGCCCGCAAATTCGCTATTTGCTATGTAGCCTACTGAGTGTGTGTATTTCGCTGGTTGAGTGATGTACAATGGCATCCCGTCAGGCCCGGTTCCAGAACAAAATGACTCAGGGTGCATCTGAGATTGAGGGTGCAGGGGTAAAGTGCTATTTTTATAAGTGGGGAGTGGACCTAACACCCTCTAGGGGGGTCCTTACCTCCTCTAGGGGGGGTCCGGGGGCATGCTCCCCCAGGAAGATTTTTTTTAATATTGAAGTTAAAACCATCAATCTGGTGCACTTTGAGAGCAACATTAAGAGATCTATGGATCTATGTGCTCTTTGTTTGATTATGCCTTCCCAGTCCCTTATCACATAGCCCAGTGTTTCCCAACCGGGGGTACACTAGTGGTACAAGAGGGAACTGTAGGGGGTACGTGGAATTCCAAGGTGACAAGTATAAAAAAATAATAATCCCGTCAAAAATGATAGTGCGCGATTTGTTTCCCTAGGGAGACAATAGTCTGTGGCACACCCGCGCCAAAATCCCACAATGAAAACAGCTGTTTACCTGCAGCCAGAAAAATACTGGTAGGTCTGCGCTATGGATAAATGGCTGAAACGTCCGCTTGCTCTGGATTGAGGCCAGGGTTCATAGGAGCACGCCGAGAAACGTAAGAAAGAGGCCAAACTGAAACCAAGGCAGTACAGTGAAACATATATATTATTTGGATTCATTTATACTTCTGCGGACCCACCGCAGCCTCAGTGCTTCTTTTGCGGTGAAGTCCTGGCTAATAGTGCGATGAAGCCAGCGCATTTACAGAGACACCAGAGCACCAACCACTCGGGAAGTGTCGATAAAAGTGAATAATTTTACAGACGAAAGCTGTCGGAATTTAAGTCGAGCCAGACAGTAATGATGAAAGCCACGAATGTGTCAATGAAAGCACTCGAGGAATCTTACGCCGTGTGGCTAAATAAAAAAAGACTCACTTGTTGAGGAGCTCATTCGCAGCGACTGCGTTGGCCGAAATTATGATAGACAAGAAAGCAGCCGAAGCACTCAAGACAGTTCCCCTGTCGAATAACACCGTATCCCGTCGGATCAATGATATGTCTGTTAATATAATTGGACAAGTGGTGAACAAAATAAAACTAGCCGGTCAGTTCGCTTTGCAGCTGGATGAAATGACAGATGTGAGTGGAGAAGCGCAGCTCCTGTCCTTCGTGCGTTACAAAGATGCGTCGGAGATAAACTATGGGGGTTATTCCCTATCTTTATTCAAGAGCGTGGTATTTAAATTTGAGAGCATACTTTATGTATTTATTTCCCTCAAACCTGTCCAGGCACTCAAATAGTGCCTGCTTGCACTTAGATTTGCTCTGCTTCTGCTAAAACTGTACGCTTGAATTCAGATATATTGCTGTTTACAGATTTGTTCTGCTCTCAGATTTATTCTGTGCGCGCTCGAAACTTTTGTGCAACAATCCTGTCAAAATCCCTCAACCAATAGGAGGCCAGGTGTCCTTGCGGGTGCGTTCGCTTTACTTATTACAGCGTCCCGTAAGGGCGGTTACTCTTTGGTTGATAAACTCCCGCCCTCCACGGCTTTATAACATAGCATGTACTGCACTTGTTTGATGTACAACTACCTTACATAATAGCTACGTTCAGTGGCATACTGGGACTAAAAATCAGCCCGGGAATAAAATAAAATCGTCCCTCCGTTGCCTCTGCACATAGTGCGAGGTGGTTGCTATGCAACAACAATAACAGATAGCGAATGTCGTCGTTTAGGTGCTTTTTTTTCTGGAGATAGGCACTTCTCAATCCACTCCTCCATAGTAAGCCCACCCGGAGGGCGAAGTTAACCTTACATGTTTCCATCTTAAGCTTAGTTAGTTAGTTTACTATATAAAGTTTAGTTTAGGATTTTATAACGGTTCTCAGACGCGGAGGGATACTGATTTGTGAAAAGTAACAACCACTATTCCCTGGATATACGCTCATTATATCACGGCTAAGAAACATCAGATTGCTTGATTTGACTTGTCCGTTTTATAAACATATACTAACTTTACTTAACCCCTCCCAAAAAAAAGTTGTAAATGACTGGTGAAAAGAAACTGCTAGGCCTATACTGATTCTGGATATTATTTTTATTATTATTATTAAGTGTTTTGTTCCTGAATTAAAGTTTAAATGCCTGTTTAAAGGGGACTTATTCAAAGGGGCTCCATGGTTTAAGCCTAAATGTTACAAGATATATATAGCAAAGATAAGTGGATTATTTTGATTTCATATGTATTTATTTGATTATATTATTTATTTTCAAGGCAACATATTCATTTTTATTTATTTTTATTGAGTGATTTAAGTTAAAATGAAGAAAATGCCTGAGAATTAGATGTTCAAATTAAGGAGATGAAATAAAGTTATTTTCATTCAATAATCAGTTACGTTCTACTTGTGAAGGATCATCAGCACGTATAAGTGAGGGGGTACTCATGGTATGACAAAAGGCTCAGGGGGTACACAAGACAAAAAAGGTTGGGAACCACTGACATAGCCTATAAGAGCATGGCGCCAGTTGTTGTAGCCGTAATGTCCCCATGATCTGAACTGTTATTACCTGCAGTAGATGCAGTGTTACTGCTGGCGATAAGGGCTGGTTGTTTTAACCATTTTCTGATGTCCATCACTGACTGCTGTGTAAGCACTTTGCAGATGACGAACGTGCAGCGGCACAGGTCACGCGCACCTGACATAATAACGTTACTTACCGTTTAAATTGACCAAATAAATGCAGCAGACAATGTTAATCAACCACAATTACAATTTATTTTATTTCAACTAAATTCTTCTTATTATTATTATTACTACTATTGTTAGTAATAGTAGGCAAAATGTAATATTTTTCACTTTTCATTTTTTTTTTTTTTACTTTTCTTTTTTCAAATGAGGGTGCATAACGACTCAACTGAGGGTGCAATGCACCCTTATGCACCCCCGTAGAACCGGGCCTGCATCCCGTGGAGGAATTCTGAAATGTTTTACCGTTTACAAAAACGCACAGCAGAACCAGACCCTGGAGCGCCGGGCTCTTTATTTACTTACTCTTCATCCCCCATGGGTAATAAGGCTGAGAAGAGAACCCTCCATCGTATTTAGTCCTTAGCAATAGGCTGCGCCTCTCCCCATGTAGGGATGGGTACCGAGCCCCGGTATTAAACGGGCCCCGGGCCAGAATTAAAGACAGTGGTAACGTTAAGCTCCGACGTTATCGGACTTTTTATCGGTACTGGAGACATTTACAAAATATATGTCATATGTATTATTGCTACATACACATTATATCACAGTTTTAGTTTCGCCAACTCCGTTTCTAATATGCAATAAGACTACAACATGCGTCTATGATGTATTTTCGAGCTTTCCAATCCAGACGAGATCTCTCTCTCCCGTCTGTGTGCGAGGGGGAGGGGCCGTTCGTAAAGGTCTCCTGACTGTGTTACAGACTGTCATCCTGGTTAGTGGTTCTCTGGGTTCTGTCTTCAGGACAGTGTTGGATTATTTTGTTAATTGGATGGGACTTGATTGGATTCAATATTAGAGTAACTTTCTCGTTTGTGCGTTTGTTTAAATATATTTGGCCTTTGTTTATGTGATTGAATGATTTACTCAAGTAAAAAGGTTGATGAATTATCATCTAATGATTTGTATGATGTTTTATTTATGTTAAAGGTCACTTGAATGATTTTAACTAATGATAATGTAGAAAAACTAACATTTTAAATTCGGGACGGTCCACATTAATTTCGGGACGGCTTAGATTGTATTTCGGGACGGTTCCGGGAGGATGGGGAAAAAAGTTAGTCGAGAGGCCTGAACAAGAGTAAAGTCCAGGCAGGGTTTACAGATAATGATTACGGTTATAATTAAGCTTATCATTGTGTGCTTTTTGTTACTGACCTGACTTCCAACCACGACTATCTGAGGCAGCTGTATGACATCCGCTCCCACTGTGAGAAACACCTCCTGCAGCCGGTTGATGGTGGGAATAAGAGTATCCATTCTTCCAAAAGACTGTGCAAACTTACTAAATTGATAAAAAGAGAATACACACGAATAGACAGAAAGAAAGAAGAGCAAAGTAATTTAGCTGACAGCAAATCTCACAGAAACGTAACTCTACAGCCATTTAGGGAAATGCTTGTCCCGTAAGCCCAATGAGAATGAAGCTAGCTGCTTTATAGTCGGAGCAAGAATAACAAAAAGAGAACACTGTGTTGAATGTGTACAACACTGAAGTACACTTCTGAGGTAGTTTACTTGAGTATTTCCATTTGTATGTTACTTTGTACTTCTACTCCACTACAATTCAGAGGTAAATATTGTAGTTTTACTCCAATACATTTCTGTAGTCCCTTTAGATGATAAATAATGATAAACAATATGATCAACACTTGAGTATTTAGTTACACCTGGAGTAAAATTCACAAGCTACCCTGTAGTCAATTAAGAAATTCTAATTAATCCCACCATTACCAGCTATGATAAACACATCAATATAAATAATAAAAAAAAAAAAAATAACGTTATTCTGAAATTGGCCAATCTGCATAATGAGTACTTTTACTTTGGGTACTTTAAGTATATTTGTATGTCAATACTTTTGTATTTTTACAAGCATTTTGAATGGAGGACTTTTTCTTGTAACATAGTGTTCCTAAACTTTGGTATTTCTAGTACAAGATAGAGCATCCTTCCACCTCAGTAGATAGCAGCATTGTAGTCTGAGCAAGAACAAAACAAAACACTATGTTGTTAAAAAGGAAGGATAGGTATTCCCTCTTGCTTTGCCAAAGGGTAAAGTGGTCCTGATGAGAGGGGTGTAACGCCCAGGCATCAGTCAGATAAACATTGTACCGAATCCTGACCCAATGAAGGAGACATATTTAATTAACATCTGCCAATTAATCATACATGCATTGGTCTAACGTCTAAAATACATGGTACCAGATGTTATAGCAGCAGAGGTTGTATCAGTCAATGTGAGCGGGCTAAAGCTAACCGGCTATGCAGGAAGTGAATTAGATATACTAGCTTTGTGCTAACGTTAGCTTAGCCTCAAGAACCACCGATGCTCCATTATGACCTTACCAATGTCCACCAAATAATATCCCCGGCTTATCCAAGATGTTAGTCCTTCATTATTCGTAGGGAAACGGTAACATAGTCAAAAACATCGCTATTTATCCAAATGGTTAGACGAAAATAAGCAGCAAAATAAATAACCGTCAGTTTACCACATAGGCGGTACCTGCATTTCTCTTCCGCAGTCTGATTGGTCATAAAACATGACTCACAGCGATGCAGACACCTGATTGGTCGACCGTTAAGAGGCTGTTTTTGGACTCGCCCACGTTTCTATTAATTCCCTTTTTGTTTTATTTAACCCCTTCTTGTTTTTAATTCTACAACCGATTTAAAACTCTTCCTATGTGGTATTAATATGGATATTTCACAAACAAGGTCAACACAACAAAAAAAACAGGAGAATGCTTATTTTTCTGTGGTTTAATGTGCATATATAAACATGATATTTACAAATCATACAATAAACATCAGTAAGTTACGGAATAAAACATGTATTACCTTGTAATGGATTGTTAAAAGAAATCACTCATCATCATCCAGCACATACATTAAGAACAAATACCCTCAAGTTGAAGTAAGTGTCCTCTGGATGTTGTAGCAGCCAGAGATCATGTGAGACTAACAGCATAAAGGGACTCCTTTGTACTCAAACATTATGTGATCAGGTCTTGTGTCATTACTGCAACATCTGTGTCAGGAAACAGCACAAAAGTTGCCAAGGTTTCTTATCCAAGTCCTTTGGTCATGAACACAAAAGGCCTATTGCTGAAATAATCAACAGTCAAGTGTTATCTGTGTTCACTCAGCCAATGATTAGGCACACAGCTGGGGCCCCTGCTAGAAAACTGATATCATATTTTCCACGCCTCACACCTCCAAACAGCTCTCAAAAGACAATCACAAAAAGCCACTATCAGCTAAGCATTCTCAGTCCATATATGAGGTGTCCATGCCGTCTCCTTCAGGGTGAAGCAGTCTTCCCGCCAAACGCTCAATATCATCGATACTCAGCTGTCGAAGTGAACGTTCATAGTCCTAGAACAAAAAGAAAATAATGTGAAACAGCAAGTTTAAAATGATTGCTCCGAATCTATTTCCACCATGTAACTGTATTTTTAATGTAGGATGAAATAGGGAGGATTGTTGTAATGCAGCCCTGAAGACTAACCAGTTCATTTCACATGTTGGCATCGAAAATAATGAAGAATTTAGGATTATTTACACTCACACAGATTAGTAACCCACACTCCAAGTCTGTGACACGAATGCATTTGTTATGTCCTAATTTAGAAACTGGATTCTCCGGTTTGAACCTCCTTCATTTAGAAAGCAAAACTAAAAGTGCATTAAGAACAACTTGTTGATCAAAGATTTCCAAATGAAATCATCCAAGTTGCCCTGAAAGAGCAACATTTTAACTTGGTATTAACGAGATGTGAGGTTTGAATGTATCCATATTATTTTTAAAATAAATATTAGAAAATGTTTTTATCAAAATGAAAACAAATACCTAATACAGTACATTAGGTACAAAATATGTATTAAAGTGATGTAGTTTGGGTGATATATAGCTTTGAAAGATGAGCACATTTATAATTATATGAGTTAGGATAGCCCTAAGCCCCCCCAAGAAATGTGTGTCTTTTTTTTTAATGTGTGAAATTCATAATTTGAAAAAGGAGTGATTCAAAAATAAGATGCTACAGTACAAGTAGCCTACTTCTGGGTCTCTGTGTTTCATTCAAGCTCTGCTCTGTGTGTGTGGCACGAGCCATTTTCCCAAACGGTGTGCCGTGAGGCAAGTCCGGGTGTGCCGTGGGATTTTGTGACAACCATACGTTATTATTGCAATATACAACTACACAAAAATAATTATTTTTTTAATTACTATATCAGTACTTTGTAGGTTTATATGTACGTAATCTGCGCGACTTGTGCGTCCACATCTCCACGTGCAGTGCTGCATAAACATGGCTGAGTCAGCGATAACTTTCGAGGGGTGGAGGTATGCCCATTAGTTTGAGTTCGTCCGAAGAATAGACAGGAATGTGACGGTGAGGTGCAAACTGTGTCCAGGCCAGAAGCTGTTATCCACTGCTGTAAACACCACGTCAAACCTCAACAAACACCTGCAAAGAACACATGGGCTGCAGTCGAATAGTCCATTTAGCTTAGGAACCTTCCTAACGGAGTGAAATGACCCGGAAGTCCCTCAGTGGCAGCCATGATAAGTGCCGTTCGAATTCTCTAGAATGATAGGAAAGGAGGTTTCAAACTTCCTTTATAACCTCCTTTAGCTTAGGAACCACTGGACCTCCCTAACCGAAAGGAGAGGAGAAAATGCTGCCCCACAATGCATTGCAGCCGCAGCATTTGACGTCACACAACAGTCGGCAGTTCACGGAAACAATCGATTATGAGGAGAAATTATATCATGAAAGTTACGGTGCTTATTAAGCTTTTTAAAACGGTAAGTTGCCAAAGTGCTTTGTTTTTAACATTCATCAGTATTATAATCAAAAAGAGAAATATGAACGTTAGTTTTTACTGAAATGATCAAATAAAGTCAACATTTCACTGAGCTGTGTGGGTTTGTTCAACTTTTAAAAGATGTTTGAATGGTGATGTACACAGTGATAGGTGTTAAAGACTCACGTTTATAATAAATACATTTGTATTGATTTTAAGATATTTTCATAGTTCATACAATCATACTGGGATAATTTTTTTGTATTAATGTAGACCGGAGGGAGAGGGTGACGAGCATAAGTTTCACTTTCCTTTTTTATTTCAATTCCAACTTTGGTCATGAAGAATATGTTTCTCTATTGTCCACGTTCATAAAGCAACAGCATCAGAACACGGTGCAGAGTCTCTAGATGAGTTTACAGTAGTCCCTCGTTCTTATTAAACATCCATGTTGTAGTCCGCTGTATAGAAAACTGTAGTTTCCCCACAGCAGCAGACGCACAAAATGACGTCCGCTGGCGCATCATAAACACGTCGGATAGTGAAAGTGCAGTCGGATTCTCTAAAGTACCGCAGTCTCTTCTCCTAAGTCCTTTTGAATTCTCCTATCCACTATCCCTTAACCCCGTGACGTTTCACTCAGAGGTCAAGGAATAGGAGATAGGGTTAGACGTTAGGAGCTGGTTTTTAAACTATCCGAACGCAACCATGCTAAGATGAAGCTAACGCGCACGCTATTTGTTGTTTGTTTATATCACTAGTCTGTTCTTCTTCTCTGTCTTTCGGTTGTTGCCTATTTTGAATGACAAATACATACTACCGCCGCCTGCTGGTAAGGAAAGTTATTGCCACTCACGCATGCGCAGTTCGTATGTGCTCGGCGAGTAAAGTAACGAGTAAAGCAACGAGTTACTTTATGTAGATAGTAACGAAGTAGTGTAATATATTACTTTTTTAAAAGTAATATGTAATACATTACATTTTTTTAGTAACGACCCCATCTCTGGAGTTGGCGTTCTCTACTCTGATTTACATGAAGAACAACAGGAGGTCACGGCTCTCTGTTGAACAGGACTTGCGAGTGGCCCTCTCCTCAGTGCCACCAAGGATTAAAAAATGCTGCGCGCCCCGACAGGCACATGTATCTCACTAATTTGTAAGTCGGCAAAAATATTTACAATAGCACATGTTTCAATGCTGATTGCTGAAATGTTACATTCATAATTTGTAGTTCAGGACCATGGACAATGCAGCGTCCTGCATTGACAGTTCTCTGTGCTGAATTTCTGCTGAGTTTCCTTTGCCTCATTTTTAATTTTGTGACCCGTCTGGTTTAAATGAGTGTTGCTGCTTTGATGAAGCCTAATTTGATAAAGTTTCAAATTAATTTCTGAAATATTTCGTTAATAAATATTTCATGAGTGATATAGTTGCCTTTGTCACATTTTATTTGGCATTAGTTAATAATTATGCACATTTACAGATATTTTACATGATACGAGTGATAACACGTGTTATAAGGGCTATTTTGCACAATAGGTGGTGCCTTGAGATTTTTACTTGTCCTTTGGTGTGCCTTGGGCACAAAAAGTTTGGGAACCACTGCTCTAACGCATTACTTTTTAAATTCAGTAACTCAGTTACCGTTACTACATGGTGTGTTACTCCGTTAGTTTTTTTATATAGTCAACAGCCAGGCGAACAGAGATGAGAACTGTACTCAAGTACAGTACTTGAGTAAATGTACTTAGATACTTCCTGTGTCGCATGCGGAGACGGGCTGTGGGCGTGTTTGTGTTGTTTACTAACAAGACTATCATGGCGGCGGCGGAGCTCAAGTCTAGTTTCTCCACCTGGAGATATTCTCACTATTTCACTTTTGTCGAGCACAAAGAAAAGAAAGTTTCTGTTAAATGTAAATTGTGTCCTGGCGGGTCAAAGAGCCTATCTACTGTCCAAACCAGTAATTCAAATCTCTTAAAACATCTGCAAAAACAACATGCTGGGACGAAGCTAGTAACTAAGACCGGCACAGACTCAGCGGACTCCACCTCCACCTCCACCTAAGCAACAGCGGCTGGATTTTAACCAAGGGACTGCTAGCCAGGGAAAAGTCGATAAAGCCATTGCACGGTATGTTGTAGAACACATGCAGGCTATTGCTACAGTGGAGTCACCCGCTTTCAGGGAGCTAGTTAGCATGATACCATGTCCGAGCGGCACACGGCGGAAAACTTTTTCCAACAACCTGGAGAAAGAATATACAAAAATGGAAAGCCAGCTAATATCGATGCAATCCAGATTGCATATAATGCATGTCAAGTTGATCAACAGATTGTATTATTCTCCAATGCAATAACAGTACTGAAATGAAGGCTATAAGGGCATTAATGGGAGCCCTTTTTTTAAGTAACTAAAAAGTTACTTTTCACAGTAACGCATTACTTTTTGGTGTAAGTAATCAGTAAAGTAACTGAGTTACTTTTGAAATGAAGTAACTAGTAATGGTAACTAGTTACTGGTTTTCAGTAACTAGCACAACACTGTGCACGAGCGAGAGAGCGCACCGGTACCGGAGATCGTTGTGGTTAGCATCTGGTGCTAGCTACGCTAACGGATATAAGGAGCTATTTCAACAACAAGGTGGAGGGAGAACTCTCCTGTCAGACTGAGAGGCTCAGATAACCTCAGCTCAGGTGAAGTAAAGGACTCTCTCAGTGTTTGGATAGTTAACTTTAGTCTAAGTTATCTCAGTGGGCCTCAAAATGGTTTGGTCACGATTTATGTAAACAAGTATTTCTGAGGCACACGTTCATTATAGGTATAACAAAATAAGAGAATAAATGAAAAACCGGTATGAAATACTATATGACAGTAAAACAAGAATACAGTTTAAAAGGGGAGTGATTTGTAAAATATCCATAAAGAAGAAGTACATCTGTTTACAGTTCTGTTTCATATGGGTGTTGAGAGATGTATCCATAGATCTCTTCATTTTGCTCTCAAAGTGCACCAGATTAATGCATTTAACTTCAATATTTAAAAAAGAATCTTCCTGGGGGGGGGGGGGGGGGCATGCCCATGGACCCCCCTAGAGCAGTGGTTCCCAACCTTTTTTGTCTTGTGTACCCCCTGAGCCTTTTGTCATACCATGAGTACCCCCTCACTTATACGTGCTGATGATCCTTCACAAGTAGAACGTAACTGATTATTGAATGAAAATAACTTTATTTCATCTCCTTAATTTGAACATCTAATTCTCAGGCATTTTCTTAATTTTAACTTAAATCACTCAATAAAAATAAATAAAAATGAATATGTTGCCTTGAAAATAAATAATATAATCAAATAAATACATATGAAATCAAAATAATCCACTTATCTTTGCTATATATATCTTGTAACATTTAGGCTTAAACCATGGAGCCCCTTTGAATAAGTCCCCTTTAAACAGGCATTTAAACTTTAATTCAGGAACAAAACACTTAATAATAATAATAAAAATAATAGCCAGAATCAGTATAGGCCTAGCAGTTTCTTTTCACCAGTCATTTACAACTTTTTTTTGGGAGGGGTTAAGCACAGTTAGTATATGTTTATAAAATGGACAAGTCAAATCAAGCAATCTGATGTTTCTTAGCCGTGATATAATGAGCGTATATCCAGGGAATAGTTGTTGTTACTTTTCACAAATCAGTATCCCTCCGCGTCTGAGAACCGTTATAAAATCCTAAACTAAACTTTATATAGTAAACTAACTAACTAAGCTTAAGATGGAAACATTTAAGGTTAACTTCGACCTCCGGGGTGGGCTTACTATGGAGGAGTGGATTGAGAAGTGCCTATCTCCAGAAAAAAAAGCACCTAAACGACGACATTCGCTATCTGTTATTGTTGTTGCATAGCAACCACCTCGCACTATGTGCAGAAGGCAACGGAGGGACGATTTTATTTTATTCCCGGGCTGATTTTTAGTCCCAGTATGCCACTGAACGTAGCTATTATGTAAGGTAGTTGTAAATCAAACAAGTGCAGTACATGCTATGTTATAAAGCCGTGGAGGGCGGGAGTTTATCAACCAAAGAGTAACCGCCCTTACGGGACGCTGTAATAAGTAAAGCGAACGCACCCGCAAGGACACCTGGCCTCCTATTAGTTGAGGGATTTTGACAGGATTGTTGCACAAAAGTTTCGAGCGCGCACAGAATAAATCTGAGAGCAGAACAAATCTGTAAACAGCAATATATCTGAATTCAAGCGTACAGTTTTAGCAGAAGCAGAGCAAATCTAAGTGCAAGCAGGCACTATTTGAGTGCCTGGATAGGGTTTGAGGGAAATAAATACATAAAGTATGCTCTCAAATTTAAATACCACGCTCTTGAATAAAGATAGGGAATAACCCACATAGTTTATCTCCGACGCATCTTTGTAACGCACGAAGGACAGGAGCTGCGCTTCTCCACTCACATCTGTCATTTCATCCAGCTGCAAAGCGAACTGACCGGATAGTTTTATTTTGTTCACCACTTGTCCAATTATATTAACAGACATATCATTGATCCGACGGGATACGGTGTTATTCGACAGGGGAACTTTCTTGAGTGCTTCGGCTGCTTTCTTGTCTATCATAATTTCGGCCAACGCAGTCGCTGCAGGGAGAATGAGCTCCTCAACAAGTGAGTTTTTTTTTTTATTTAGCCACACGGCGTAAGATTTCTCGAGTGCTTTCATTGACACATTCGTGGCTTTCATCATTACTGTCTTGCTCGACTTAAATTCCGACAGCTTTCGTCTGTAAAATTATTCACTTTTATCGACACTTCCCGAGTGTTTGGTGCTCTGGTGTCTCTGTAAATGCGCTGGCTTCATCGCACTATTAGCCAGGACTTCACCGCAAAAGAAGCACTGAGGCTGCGGTGGGTCCGCAGAAGTATAAATGAATCCAAATAATATATATGTTTCACTGCCTTGGTTTCAGTTTGGTCTCTTTCTTACGTTTCTCGGCGTGCTCCTATGAACCCTGGCCTCAATCCAGAGCAAGCGGACGTTTCAGCCATTTATCCATAGCGCAGACCTACCAGTATTTTTCTGGCTGCAGGTAAACAGCTGTTTTCATTGTGGGATTTTGGCGCGGGT
Source organism: Harpagifer antarcticus (assembly GCA_902827135.1). Lineage (NCBI taxonomy): Eukaryota > Metazoa > Chordata > Actinopteri > Perciformes > Harpagiferidae > Harpagifer > Harpagifer antarcticus. The sequence goes on from CADEHL010001172.1 coordinate 26,022,442, forward strand.
GTGCCACAGACTATTGTCTCCCTAGGGAAACAAATCGCGCACTATCATTTTTGACGGGATTATTATTTTTTTATACTTGTCATCTTGGAATTCCACGTACCCCCTACAGTTCCCTCGCGTACCACTAGGGGTACGCGTACCCCCGGTTGGGAAACACTGCCCTAGAGGATGTGAGGTCCACTCCCCACTTATAAAAAAAATAGCACTTCACCGCTGCTTACACCTATATGCCGCGAGCTGATTATCGAGCCTTCACTGTAACAGTCGCAGGTACACTGTGTGTGTGTGTGCGCGGGGGAGTGTTGCAGTAGAAAATGCAACGCCCGGGACATTAATGGGAAACTCTAAATGTTTGAGCACCCTCTATGACAGGGGTTCCCAACCTTTTTTCCCAAGAACCCCCCCAAATGACTCCTGTTGGAAGTTGCGCTTCCCCCCACCCCCACACAAGGGGGGGCGTGGGGAAAGCGTAATTAAGGAGCACTATTGGAGTGTCTTTGATGGCTATTGGAATTAGGATTAATTCATTTGGATTCCCGCTGTATGAAGAAATTAAAGGACGGCGCAAGTGGAAACAATTCACAAAAGGGATTAAACTGTTTTAAACACATGCTCAAAGTAAACCGGATTTTGCCGATGTGTTTATGTGGATTCAAAAGTCTTAAATAATCTACAAAATGGAGGAGACCGATCTGATCGGAGCAACTGTGACAAATAATCTGAAACCGGCATGGACAATGACTACGTTTTAAAAATGCGCTTATCCAGAAAAGCCTGGTTTCGACACTTTACGGGCGGAAGAAACATTTCTATTAAAAAAACAATTATACATTTCTGTCTTTTTATGCTTATAATACTAACTTGAATTTTTATTCAAATTAATTGATCAATTATTTTTTATATTTTATTGTAATGTAGAGACAAGGCTTTTAGTGACAATCATGTATTGCGTTACACTTATATGTAAAATGGCGCGCCCCCCAGGTTGGGAACCACTGCTCTATGAAACGTCAAGCTACCCCACAGCACCCCCAAAATATCTGGCGCCGCCACTGGGCGTGACTGTGCTCTGATTAACATCCGTCCCAAACACAATGGGTTGGTGGATACAGAGGGCTTCACAGGATTTAATTGTTGAGTCAGAATGTATTCACACTTTTGAGGATCCAGCACCTAAATGTAAAAGCAGCTTTTATGATGGCTAAATAGAATGACATTAAAAAAAACACTTTCACTGTCAACATACAAGAACATTTATTTCTATTATCTTATGACCTCATTCCCATTTGTTTATGAATTATATATAACTGGGCTAAGGCATGTGATGCTGCCTACACTGCTAGCAACAAATACAAACGTGAACAATTGACTGTTAATAACGTCAGAGTGGATTAGCTAAATGTGATACCTTTTATCTAAGAATAATTGAATTGTTATACAGTTATTATTGAATGAAATCTTCAGAACTGTTACAGGGCATGTATTTTTGTAAAATGTGTATCTTTTTTGATTATAATTTCTTTTTTATCTTTAGTACTTTGATAAATGCTTAGGTAACATTAAGCTGTCTTTGGCTCTTTTCTGCTGTAACAATGTAAATGTCCCCTCTGTGGGACTAATAAAGCTATTCTAATTCTTCAATACCTTAATAAGCTGTTCATGGACTTTTGCTGCATCTGCTGGACTGAAGTGCTTGGCCAGGACAGTGGACACGGTCTGCCACACTCTGCCCTGCGAGCTGCTGCTGCTGCTGCTGCCGGCAGACATCCCTGAAGGACCCGTCCTCTCTCCCACCGGACGGATCACCAGATTCAATTTAGCCTCTGGCCCAATGGAGTAATCACATAGTCTGTGTTCATCTGAGGAAAGCAATATATTATACACTCATTAGTAAACATTTGATTTATGTACAAGATGGATCGGTGAATGAAGAAATGAGTCCTGCACAAAGATTATAAAACACTTGACTGTTGGCGAATCTACCTGCGAGCGCTTTCCCTTTATAGAGCAATCGCTGCTGGTTCGCTGGTATGTTGAGACGTTCTGACACGAGTTCCTTAACGGTGGAGACCTTCTCATCTTCAGTCACCTGCAGGAACACCAACAAGATGGCATACTATGTTACATTTGGCAAACATTGTGTTTTTCTGTTTAGCTGAAGCGTACTGACATTTTAAAAGAGTGTAGTCAATCCGAATATCAGAGGAATTCACATGCACAAGTGACAAATACTTCAGGTTGCATCTACCTCTGGTAAACAGTCTCTCTACCACAATATTCCCTATAGAAAAAAAAAAGTCACTGGCCTATAGTGGTGGTATCCCATAAGCACTGAGACATAGCAGATAACAGGTAAGTTACATAGTGGGCGTGTACTTTTGTACTTTCAGAAAGGAATCAGGAGAAACATTGCATGTTGAGCTCTTACACAGTTTAAAATAATAGAACATAGAGTCACTTCTCTTCTGCTGAATACAACATCAAATCTGCTGTTATGAAATACTTCCCCATGTGAGGAATAGATCATTGTTCTACACACAAAGTATTGCAGTAACATACACATCATATTATAAACCACAGCGGACCCTATGTTCAAATACTATGATGATAACGTTTATACGCTTCATTAATGAGCAGGTTTGGGTGTTTATATAATATACTGCATAAGCGATAGTATAGCCCCAGTTTGAATACAGTAACTTTATCAATTCAAAACACGAGAGGCACAAACTGGGGCCAGGCAAAATAACCTCACTGAGTAAGACAAGTAACTAAACGCTAGTATAATGCAAGTTCGTTAATGCTGATCTAACTAACTTGCTTAACCAGATATCCTTTTCAATAACCCTTTACGTATATATTGTTTCAAAACTGTATCTTGTGCATTTAAATCTAATCCAAACTGTAGTTAACTTATTATGCAAACAGTATACGTTGTTAACTTATAATGTTAATTATTCATTAATGTGTGTAAATGGTGGGCTGGCATATCATACAGTAGTGCACCGACTTCAATTATATTAGTTAATCTGAATATTAATATTGTATATCCAATAGAGAGACTATACATCTTTCACTGTTGATAAGTACATAATGTACTGTTCTGTGTGTATACATATATACATTTGCTGTTTAAGTTTATTTACTATTTATTATTATTACATTTTCAATTCATGTTCGATGCTTGTCTACATGCTGCTGTGCCAATTTATTTCCCAAACTGGAATAAATAAAAGTAAATGTTATCATCTCAACTCATACGAATGTGCTAACTATAACCAGTCTTACGATAATGCTTTAAGTATTTGCTTAGTAGTGACTTCCCTTACCTACTCCAGACAACCCAAATAAGGACTTATAGAGATCACACTCAACCAATGTGTTTATATAACCTTTAAAATACAAATAAAAAGCTAAAAAAGAGAGAAGATAAACTGGTGTAGTTACAGTTTTCGTTGTCATGTATTTTCTAAAGATATTGCTAACAAGCTAGCTAGAGTATCATTTACGTGGATTCATAACTGAGCAAGGATGGAAAGTGCGACAGGTTTTTTTTTTTAAAACACTCATTAGAAATGGATAGCCTTATGTTATATCTTAAGAAAAACATGATGTGGATGGTTGCTTCAATCAGAAGGGACCACCTCTGTCGGCTAACGTTAGCATGCATATAAAGGCTAGCTAATGTTGCTAATGAAGCTATCAGTAGGTAGTTAACAGTTAGCACAGAGCTAGCTCAACGGTTCTTCACTCACCTGAACACTGCATTCTTTTCCCTGAAGCGGTTTCACGGTAAGGATCATTTTCGATGTTACCCTGAACCAAACACAACAGCACGTTTCAAATGTAGGCAATTAAATATGTTAAAGTCAGGTTACTTTGCCAACTCAAGATAGCCAAACGGTTTCCTCTCTTGTCAACGGCCCATCTTCTTCTGACGCTGCTCTCTGGCGACACCACCGCCACCTGCTGACGGGAGGAGGTATGACGGCTCTGTGTGCAGGATTAGTCAAAAAACATTATAATTATCTTTTCTGCTCAAGATAATTAGACTATAATTAAATATGAATAGGGAAGATGAGGGGAAATGTTCTTAAAACACAGATCAAATCGTGTATTCTAAATATCTATCTTAGTTATGAACCTACTTGTTAATTGTCAATATAATGAATTCCTTTTTTAATTACTAATTACTAAACGTTTTGAATATAAACTGTCTTTGCTTGGGTCTTGTAGCTATTAGGCTGGTGTCTTTATTTGACTCCAAATTATCATTATGTGTTGGTGCGCGTGGTTTTGTGCTGTTTCATATTGCACATAAATTATTGTTCTTTACTATGAACTTTTTTTTACAAAACGTTCAACACCTATCTTGCACATCTAGTAAACAGACAAAGCGAACATAGTTGTTGTAACACTTTTTTATAGTATGTCCTTATAATTTTATTTTAATACTTTTTTACGTTTTTTCCCTTTTTATATGTTTATTGAATGCTACAAAAAGACATGCAAATGGACATGCAATGAAAACACAATAAACCTACACTATATACACCTTATTCCAGGTGACTATTGGTAATCATCATAACTATTTTCAAGAGGTTTGCATCAGTCCAACTGAGACATAACAATTGTTCTGCCACCATTTATGCATTATTACATACTGCCACTTTGCAGGTGAAGATGGAGATAAAACAACCACTAATCAGTGCACACAGACTTCAATCCAACTATTTCACTTGAGCCAAGTATCTGGGGAATGAAATGCTTCATGCTCACCGCTCAGTTTTCCGGAGACTCACCAATCCCCGGAGTTTTGGAAATACCCCAAAGACCCTCTGACCCAATTGGGTTTCAGTCCATGCATTTCTCATTCCAGCCTCCCGGATGGTCTCCACTGTCTTGGTCATGTGATTGCTGCTGTCTGGGCCCAGCCTACAGACCCGTGCAGAGGAGCATCTCTCAGCTGTGCTGCTGCAGACAGATCGGCACCTGTCGCATGGACTGACGGCTGCAGACACACACATTCAGGACAAGTGAGGAAGACTCCCTCAGCCCCGGAAAGGCTGCATCTGGTAAGTGAGCTTTGTTTGTGCGCGGTGATAATTTTGAATTATATTTGATCCAGAACATGCATGTTTGTTTACAATCAGTATTTGAGAAACGAAAACGCTGTTGTCAAATGTTACCAGCTTGCGCTTTCGACAAACAATATAACATAAATGTATGATTCCTGCTTAGACACAAAGTGTGTGTGACTTAATACAGAGTCTACAATGACCTTGTCTCAATCGGAACTGTTCCCTTGAATCTCGTTCAGCTACCAAAGCTACTTTTCCTTGTTAAGCGTTTGTCTCGTACTCTTGTCCTTGAATTCATACAGGATTTTTTGTAATGGTGAAAAAGATAAACATATGACAAATACAGGGATTGCATAAACATATTGTAGCCTATGAATCAATGTGTGCATGTAGCCTATGTTGACCCCGGAAATTAGTTAAAGTACTGCGCAAAGTCCTGCAAGCCCACAAGCAAAGACAGATTTATAGTCTTATTTTCATTGCAGAGGAAACTGTGTCATTGGAATATTCTTGAGCATGTTTTGTTCTATTCAACCTGTTGTAAAGCATTGCTGAAAATCTATCTATCCATCTACCTATCTACCTACCTACCTACCTACCTATCTATCTATCTATCTATCTATCTATCTATCTATCTATCTATCTATCTATCTATCTATCTATCTATCTATCTATCTACCTATCTATCTATCTATCTATCTATCTATCTATATATATCTAATCTATCTATCTATCTATCTATCTATCTATCTATCTATCTATCTATCTATCTATCTATCTATCTATCTATCTATCTATCTATCTATCTATCTAATCTATCTATCTATCTATCTATCTATCACATTTATGTCCGTCTATATTGCAGAGCACTTTTGTACATGTGTATTGGAAGCATAATTCAACGTCTCCAATGTGTTTTATTCCAATTAATCCAATTAATTATAATTGATTGATTGATTCCCTGTTTTATTGTTACTAATATGAATACTTTTGTTATAAATAGTCAGATAGAGATGCAAGTAGCTGTCAAACTTTGAGTTAAATGACATTGTAGCTGCAAAAATCGAACTCAACATTTTTCAGAAATTGAACATTATGGGTTGCATGACCCTACATATCTATATATGTATTCAACTTTGCAGGTAATGGGTACACTTCGGGACCTCCAGTTTGCCCTGCAACTAAAGATTGAGGAGCTTCGCCAGAGGGACACACTCATAGATGAGTTAGAGTTGGAGTTGGATACAAAGGATGAACTCATCCGGAGACTGCAGGAAGAACTGGATCGGTACCGAGCATCCGTCTCCCTCCCAGGGTCCTCTGCAGCCAGTGCAGGTACATTTTAATTCAATGTTTGGAACCATCAACAGGTATCACAAGCCTAAAACCTGACTTTTTCTTTGTTTTTTTCCTCTACTATAGCTTGCTCAGTTCATGGTGAGGACTCGCAGAGAGCCAATAGGAAAACAGTCATTTCTGAACCCTTCAGTCTGGACCCAGTGACTCTCGCCATGGTTTCACAACGAATCTGTGATAAAAGCAAAGAGTAAGAGCACATACATCTCTGGAAAGTTCAAGGCTCACCTACTGCTCTGTGCATGACTCAGAATCAATGAATACATTTGCTGCATTCAAGGCGTTAAGTAACTATGTTACATCACTGTTATGTGCACTCAGGTCTCAGAGGCTGATTCAGGCAGCGTTTTCAAAGAACGCCTTGTTGAAAAACCTTGACGAAGGAGAAGTCAGAGCCATCACAGCCTGTATGTGTCCCTCCACCATCAATCAGGGCTGCTACGTCGTTCAGGAGGGGGCCGGGGGGGCACAGGCTTATGTTTTAGAAGGTAAATCATGTCCTTCTTACAATTGCTAGCATTAATCATCCTTGAGAATATTTATTAACATTTCCTTGAGATGACAGGTGCTTAAGAACAGCCATATGAGATTATTGGTTTCATTTTATCTTTGTATATATAATTGTTCTTCTTACTGCTGCCTCACAAGTTGATGAGATGGTAATATGACACTGCACTCAAAGACAGCGATGGGAGAATTGTACATTTGAGCAAGACAAGCGGAGCCACTTGGGATAACAAGGGACCCAAATTGATGTGCTTTGTGTTGAAATGTCAACTTAAGGTAAAACACCGCAGAAAAGAGGTTCTGCTCAGAGTTCATCAGCGCCTGATTGCCCTCAGGAATCTGGCTGCATTTGTAATGTATCAGCTAATGGAGAGTGGCTGCTTGCTATTATTAGCTTGTCATCCTAAAAAAGAGAGAGGTAGTGGCCTTGATTCGCTGGGATTGCAAATCAGTAGTTTGTTCAGACAGCTGAGGGTTTTCAACAGTCTTGATACATTTCCTGACAGAAAAACACATGCACAACAACAGCTCCATGTGTTGCATCTTTCTGTGTGTTTCTGAACAGAAGGGCGCCTGGATGTGACAAAAGACGGATTGAAGCTTCTCACGATTGAGCCAGAAGACATGTTTGGAGAGCTGAGTCTTCTCTACAACTGCACACACACCTACTCTGTCTCAGGTATAACTGTGTTCTTGGTTTTATATTTGCATGCAGACATCGCTGGAGTTGCGTTCCACCGTACCACTGGTGGACTTTTACTTTAATTAGATTTGACTTGGTGAGGATATAAATAATTGTTGTTTTTGAGAATGTCACAGGCAGGCGTATCTCAGTCGGTGGTCTCTTACAGATGCCTTTTGAATCGAGAATCAAAGACTCTTTGAGATCTTAGGCAACACCAAAGCTTCAAACAGTTTTCTCAGAGACGTGAGGAATTGAAAACCTTTTCTGCTTTACTGCATGCCACAGAGCTGTCTGACTGCTACGTCCCCTCCCTGCGATCCAAAATGCATTAACTGAATTTTCACAAACATTTTCACAAACATTGCTAAATAGCATATTCGATTCACTCTGCTCGTGGTTGGAACACAACCTATTATATATACATTTCTGATGCGAGAATGTGTGATATTCTTTAGAAAGTGTGTTGTCATTTCCTTCTAGCGTCTGATCACGGAGTCTTGAGGGAAAAAATGTCTAGCATCTGACCTGGTTTGACAAATAAATAGTCTGTGAAGATGGTCTGGAACGGTTTAAATTGAAAGATTCCATTATTTTGCCTTGTTTGGTCCCTAAGCATCTCACTTCTCTTTTCTCCTGCTTTCTCAACCAATTCCTATGAACTGTTATATACTTTTTTCTCATGGTGGCAGACCGCCAGTTGTCCTTTGTTCCATGTACATTTCTTTCAGGCCGGCCCTCAGATCTGTTCAAGGCCCACTGTATTTATCTCCATCCTCTCCTGAAATTACTTTTTCCTGTCCATTGTTGCCATCTGAAACCATCAATAAGGCTTTTGCTCGTGGTCTCACTCATTGTGGGTGATAAAGGTGATGGAGAATGCGGGGCTTTTTTTTTTACAGGCTTCAAAGTTCAAGGTGGAAAAATGATTTGCTGCAGAAAACGTCAGAAAATCTTCCTTTGAGAGCAATGTTTATCTTTTTCTCAGTTGCTTCGGTATATAAAAACACCCTCAGCATCTGCATCGCGTCAGTGGAGTTCTGGAAGCAACTCGTACAAATAGAAACACACAATGGATTTCAAAAGCCCTTAAAATCCTTAGTTTATCTCCCGAAAATAAATATGAATGATAAGTCCTTCTGTCAGTGTTAAAAAACAATAGTATAAATGCTTAGCCATGACGTAATTATAACTCTGATGGCCAACGTATTTAAGAGAATGATTAAAAATGCACATGGCTGTAAGTTTTTCTGTATAACTTACATTACAATTCCGGGCAAAGCAGGATATATATTAGCTCATGAAATGCTATATTTGTTATTATTTATCATACTATTTGAATTGCATGCCACATAGTGCAGTATATTAATCTGATTTGGTATTCCCATATAGAGGGAATTGAGACATGCGTTCTGCACCACAGTATCAGATCTCATTAGGCCGTCTAAGGACGTCTACTTCTGTTTGCAGGAAGCTTCAGTGAGTTCATCAATAAGGGTCATCATTAATTCACAAACCCCTCTTTTAATATCTATTAAAAAGAAAGAGTCATACAAAATGAGGAAATTAGATTAGATTTATATTAAAAGTGTCTGTAAGAAACTGAGCACCTATTCTAATAGAGCCTGCTCTTTAGGATGTAGCTGATCCTGCATTCAATCCACTTACTCGTGTCTTACAGAGCTGTTTCAATACTATTTGATTTTCCTTGACAACCTGCATCACTTTTTCTGTCTTTTGAACTACAGCGCAGACGGACTGTAAACTGTGGGTTATCGATCGCAAAAGCTACCAGACTATACTTATGCAGAGTGGTCTCAACAGCCTTTCTCATTCGATGGAGCTGCTTAGCAGGTAAACATTGAACCGATACACTTCATTTGACAGGGAGCCGGCCTGGAAAGCTGCTTTGTATTCCAACGTCTGTATTACCAGGATCAATGTGTTGTCTGTCGCCACAAGGCTGTATTCAGGCCTTTGACGCTGACTGAAATGAAATTTCTCTCTGTAGAAAAACTCCTTTCAAACATGTCATTGTGCTCGTGTTTCTGCAGCATTCCCTTCCTGCAGTCTTTGCCGGAGGACGTCATCATGAAAATGTCTGATTTGATGGAGGAGGTACAGATTACGTTTTCAAAACCTAAAGCAATCACTCATTCCTCAAACAGAAGTCAGATAGATTATGTGTACACACAGATGCAACGTGTGTAAACATGATTGTTTACAGACTCCTTTGCTTCAGCTTTCTTTGTTTTGTATCAGTTAACAAGCCAGTGCTGGTGCAGAATCAGAACAGACCCTCCTTTGTTATGGGGCTTCATCTTTACATCTGTAACAAAGTAGATTCTCTGTCTTTTCTTGCTGTTTTTAGATTATTTTCTACACTTTGCTCCTCTGTGATTTATGATCCCTAGACACACTACAACGAAGGGGACTACATCATTCGACAAGGGGCCACAGGAGACACCTTTTATATCCTTACCAAAGGCCAGGTATAGTGTGATGCTCTCTGCCTGCTGCACGGATGAGACCAAGCTTTTAGAGAAAACGGTTTAGATTGTGGAGGACAAAATGTCAGAGCTGCTTTAGAAATTGCATTACACTGTGATAATTGACTTTGGTGCTTTTCATTGCACCCAAGCAAGACCTCTATTTCATTACCTCCCTATTTTGTGCTTTCCAGGTAAATGTGATGGAGAAGAAGGCCGGCCATGAAGAGCAGATTGTCCTCTCTAAGCTGTCTGAGAGAGAGTGGTTTGGAGAGAAAGCTCTGTGGGGGTAAGGAGGAAGAAATGCACTTTCAGGAAATAAGATGGTATTTGCAGTGGCGGTTTTAGACCAATTATTTCACCAGTTATTCAATGAGAGGGGCGCATTTATTTGGGGACAAAGTTCAAGGTTCAAGGCTTTTATTGGTCATACGAACATAGTTATGACGATGCAAATCTTAGGTCACAGGCTCCTCCAACAGTGCAACACAATAAAACTGAAAAATAGAAGCAAAATAGTGCAAGTAAATAGTAAATACAAAAAGAAAAATTGTAAAAAAGTGAAATAGTGCAATAAGAGTCTATATACAAGGAAAAGGAGACAAAGACAGTGTTCAATATTCAAACGTTTTTAGTTTAGTATAGAGTTATAGTGCACTGAAAAAACATACATTACCATTATTGGTGAATGTTTAAGTAACACAAATTGTGTTTTAGTTTAGTAACTTATTTGAAGTGACTTGGCCGAAGTCACAGTCTTCGAAGACAAAAAAGTATTTCTGCAGCCAAACTTTGTTTTTATTTTATTTTTATTTAACTCCTTGATATATGTTTGAGAAACAGAATTAGTTTCAATGAAATCACATTATTGAATAACAAAACATCCTTGTTAACTTTGGCCAAGGTTACAGCACAGTCTTTGCTGCAACACTTTCACAAATTGTTTTATCATAGATGTTTAGGGGGATCCAAGCTCTGTGTTAAAGGAGCGCTGGCCCCTGTTGCCCCCCCCTAGAACCGCCCATGGGTATTTGTGCGACAAAGACAAAGTTATTTTTTGTGCAGTAATGACAAAATGTCTTCTTCTCAGAGAGGATGTTCGCACTGCGGACGTGGTTGCTGCAGGTGAAGTTACGTGCTTGGTCATAGACAGGGAGTAAGTGAATATTTTGTGCCAACTAGTAACTGAATCGTTTGCCAATCAATACTTAGTCATACTTTGATGTGCTTATCCATATATTTGAAGTATATTCATGTGTTTCAGGACCTTCAAAGACAGCCTCGGTGGGTTGGTATTTGACTGCAGTCATGAGGTGAAGCAAAGCCATGAATCCAAAATAAAGTGAGGAGCTTAAAACACTATTTTACACAAAACATGTAACCTGCACTTAGAAAACACAAAGTATAAGCTTACCCGTGTTCTGCTTGTGAACAGGTCAGACAAGGGCCCTGATCTCGTCTCATCTTCCACTTTAAGTGATTTCCAGATCGTCTGTCCCCTAGCCGTTGGGGAGTTTGGTCACGTAGACCTGGTAAGGATAGATCTCACAACATGACACAGATGCCCCTAGGCAGCTGCCTCCTCCAGGTTCCATGTTTCTATAATGTAATCTATTGATTTCCATCCCTGTCAGGTGCAACTAAAGAGCAACATCACGTGTCTTTATGCCATGAGGGTCCTTAAAAAGAAGCTGATCCTCAACAATGGTCAACGAGAGCACATTCTGAGAGAAGGGCGCATCCTATTGGAGGCTCATTGTCCATTCATAGCCAGGTATGTGTGTCCTTCAGCGGGTATCTATAGGGATTGTTGGGGTTTACATTGATATGTAAATGATGTTTAAAATGTTTCTATATGTGTGTTGATCAAGGCTTCATAAAACCTTCAGAGACACAGAGTGCCTGTACATCCTGACAGAAGCTTGTCTTGGTGGGGATTTATGCAACCCACTTAAAGATAAGTAAGGATTTCTGTATTAAACAAGATCCAAGACACTGTGAACATACTGATACATATTTATAGATACCATAATGCTTTCATCACTATGCAGTTTGATGTATTACATCTGACTAAATCACATTGCACATTCTGTTTCAGAGGATGTTTGGATGATTGCAGCGCCAGGTTTTACACAGCTTGTGTTGTTGAAGCCTTGACCTTTCTTCACTGTCGAGGTGTCATCTATAGAGACATCAAGCCAGAGAATGTTGTTCTGGATGAGCATGGTTATGCCAAACTGGTACTACAATTGGTTACAAACTTAAGTTCAGGTTGTGAATATGAAATTGTAGTTTTTGTAGGTTTTAACAACTTATATCCATGTTTTCTAGATTGGATCCAGATGTCTGAAGAAGGTAGAGGTGGGTAACAAAACCTGGACGTTCTGCGGCACGCCGGGCTATATGGCACCTGAAATCATCTTGAACAAAGGCCATAATACTTCTGCAGACTTCTGGTCTCTTGGAGTTTTAGTGTTTGAACTTCTGAGTGGTTGGTAGGTTTGACAGTTTAATGCAGCCCAATTTTTTTTTTTTTCGCAATCTCATGTTCAATCTTCCTTTTAGATTGAAGTGACAGTGACAGGCTCATGTTTTTCTCTCCAGGCTCCCATTCAGCGACGCTGACCCGCTAAATATTCTCACCGCAACCATTCGAGGCATCGATCAGATCGACTTCCCTAAAACCATCAGCAAAAGTGCCTCAAGTCTCATCAAGAAACTGTGCAGGTGGTGTAAATATGACCCACTAGAAACCATGAGTTTCAATGTGAAAGCTATTTCATGGTGCTTTTTCAGACAAACACTAACACCACTTTTAGACACCCTTCCACTATGTTAAACCTTATATTCACCTCTCAAAGCCCAAACACAACCCCAGAGGAGAAAATAAGAATTCATGCAGATGTGTTGCACAACAACACCCCTTGAAGCAGTGAATCTGATTATTAAATCATAGTTTATTTATTTGTGTTCTTGTTTTCTTTCCATCACCAAGGAGCAATCCCTCGGAGAGACTGGGCAGCCAGAGAAACGGGGCCAAGGACATTCAGAAGCACAAGTAAGACGGCCGCTTTAATGCTCTGAAGGACACAGATGACTGCACTTGAAAACATGGATTAAAAGCATGTGATTCTCCTTTTTCAATCAGATGGTTTGAAGGATTCAACTGGGACGGACTCTGTAAAGGCACGCTAAGCCCTCCAGTTATTCCCAAAGTAAGACGTGTTTGGTTCGGCTTTGTTTCTGCTATTTGAACCCTCTTGTAATAAAAATAGCTCTTTATTTGTTGTTGAACATGTCTTTCAGATGAAGGATCCTGTGGACAGCAGTGCATCGTGCAGTCATTACACTGAGGGATCTGAGCTGTGCACAAACTGGGATGATTTCTGATCCGTCTCACAATATTCCATCACTTTCAAGTCTATTCCTCACTCACTGCCCTCAGTCTTACTGCTATCAATAATTGATTATATTTTCAGACAAAAAAACATATTTTCCACAGTATCAGTTTCTGCAGATATTGTTTGATAAATGAACCACGCTGCCTACTGTGTTGAGCTCAGACTGTTTGTGATGTACACTCCTTATAGATTTATAAATAGGACCTCAGTGTTGTCACTACTGTTGAATGTATATCAATAAAGATACAGTCTGTATCTTACTGTCTTTTCTTTTATTCTTAAATCTGTAACCTGTGGTGGAACATTACGGGACATAATTCACTATGAGTTTCACTTTCTTTCGGATTGTGCAGTACATCTGTCACTATTTGATCTCTCCCCAAATGCCTGAATATAATTTAAAAAAAAGTGACGTCAGACTTGGCCCCTTCTTGCAATAAAAGCGTCAAGCCACATAACCGTAGGAAGATCAATACAGGAAGTTGAGTGGCTTTAACTTCAGAATAAAGCATACTTAATTGAATAAAATTGCAACGTGACAGTTAATATACTGAGTGACATATTTAGATTAGATAGAACAGGGTTTGCAATGAGGGTGACAAGGTTATTTAATTCATAATGTAGTTTAAGGGTACTTCATTTACAGGTATAATTGGTTGATTTATAGCCAAAATTAATTATCTATCTTGAAAGTAATTGGCAAATAATTAAAAAATCAATGCTAAAAGTGAAAAACAATAGAAAGACATATTTATAAACTGCTTAATCCCCCTTTTATTTCATGTAATAAAAGTATTATAATTACACATTAATCACATTTCCTTCCATTTCGCCAATAATGAAGACATATTACCTCTGAGATGGCTATTGAATAAAACGGTACAAATAGTCTAATGATATGCCTGGATGTACGTTTTAAGCCTAATTGATCGAATTTAACGAGCATCCGCACACTGCTTCCATCAGTCGAGGTTTTATTTTGAAGGCTCTGACCAAAAACAGCGACATGTTGTCTCTAACTTGCCATGTGAGCACTTTTCGATGCATCAGAAGTTGAAGTAGTAGCACAATCAAAGGAACAATTGGAGGCCTGCATTCAGAGTTACCGAGGTACGTTTGATTTGGTCTTTCGTTGTGTATTAGGTTGTTTTGTAGTAGTTTTCAGCTCAATACAGAAACACAACTAAACCGAGAAGTCTCAGATTCCGATCTAAAAATAACAAAAGTTTGTCTGCAGCCCGCTGAGAGCCCAGGCTGCCGAGCTGAGAGTCTGCAGTCCGCAGCTCTGTGCAGAACATCAACCTGTTGCATGGAGTTTATAGAAATGTGCTTTTAAATTATCCAGTGGAAAATACAATCACATTGGAAGAAGTTATTCTTAACGATGATGCATCCTCTATGAGACTTTTGGTGCGATGTGCTCAATGGAAGTTTTAACTTTTGACGATATGGTGCTTTTTCCTTACTCCAATATTTGTATTATTGCATTACTTCATGGTGCAGTGTGCTTCTTTAAAAATATGTAACACACTTGTTGTCCACTTGTTGCGGGGCTAACTGTCACCTTATGTGCACAGTGCTTTGGTATGTTGTCCCTGATCCAAGCTAAGCGATGACTAGGCCTATAGTTTGGAAGAATGTCAGGCCTGGATTGTTTTCTAACATACTTCTTTAAATCAAACTCGTATTTATGTCGGATCAATGTATAACCCACTATCACACATGTGTCTGAGGGTTTTACAATCTTCACTGCATATCTTAGTCCCTCAATTTGCTTAAGGAACACCTTTTTGTTTGTGTTTTTCACGAGTATTGTGTCTTTCTTCCCCTGCATTTACATATCCTGCAGCATGCAACATGTTTTCAGTTGTCCCCATGATCAGATGCCAGCTTCCTGTCATCCTCTCTTCAGTGTGACAGACATAGTGTGTACAGTATGGTAGCTGAGGTTAGTGTGTCTGAGTGAATGGACAAGCACACTCTCTGTTCCATAAGTGACTTTGGGGTGTGGAGCCAGCCAGGAGGCTACACGTGGAAGAAGACCCCTCCTTAGTGGTGTCTGGACCTCTGCTGCTTGGTTACATGAGACTTCAGTCTGTAGGGGGGAAAATGCACAAATGTAGCTTTGTCTGAGAGATCTGATTGGTTTCAAGTGAATCTGAGACCATGGGAGCCTCATCAGCATCTTTTAGAAAGTGAAGGTGTTCTGTACGTGCAGGATGCTCCTCCTTTACCCCTCAACTAGAAAAACTTCATTATGAAAGTGTGTGTGTGTGTGTGTGTGTGTGTGTGTGTGTGTGTGTGTGTGTGTGTTCTTCATGCTTCATTTCAGCCGGGAAACACCGGTGCGTTTCATTCTTTCTCTTTTGCTGGTCTCCCCCAGCCTCACGTGTCCCCCTCCCCCTCTCCTCTCCTCCCCTCCATCGGACCATTTACTTCACATGTCACATGGAAAGTTCATTGCTGTGGTGGGGTAACAAAATGCTGTCCCCTCTTTCTCTCCCATAACCCCCCTTTTATGTCACCTCCTGTAGTTTTCTGGGTCAGGGGGAAGCATTCCCCAGCACCGCCCTCATCACTGCAGAAGCTCTGTGGGCCACTGCGCACAGCCCAATAATACAGGGACCTTTTCAAGTGTCTGTTTGTTTCGTATTAGTAAAAAAGGACTTCAATCCAACTCTGCTGGAATACTTTAACGGGAAAACACGTTAATATTGAAAGAGCAATGTCATTGTTAGGAAAGACATGCATATTTGAGCCTTGTTTAACCCAAACATCAATATCATTTAAAACTCAAACAGACTGGCTGCTGGAGATTTATATAAGAGTTTTAAGAAAAGGTGTCAACCTCTACTGTTTTTAATAGCTGCGCTTTATATTAGCCCAGACGCATTGCTGAACAAATGTATTCTTCTTAACAAGGGGGGGGGGGGGGGCATCATGTGCTCAAGTATTGTACCTTTTTTTTACATATTTGTACTTTACCTGATTATTTCCATTTCTATACCTTAAACTTTTACTCCACTACATTTCAGAGGTGAATTTCCTACCTTTTAATCCACTACATTTACTTGAACACTCACAGTTACTTTGTGCATATAAAACACACAATATGGTATAATGCAGTACTGTACTACTAATCTACACAGTATTTTTAGCATCTACATTTCGTCCACATTAACAAACTACAATACAAACAGGATCTAACATGTATACAAACGGGATAATATATAGCTATAATACTGTGAAAAGATCCGTTCTGCATAACAACATGTTTGCATACATTTAGCTGATACTTCTGTAATTTATATTATTCTGAAATAATGCTATAATTGTGCAGAATGAGTACTTTTTTTAACTTTAAGTATATTTTGATGCTAATACCTTTGTACTTTTTAAGACCATAATATTTGTACTTTTACTCAAGTCAAGGATCTGAGTACTTCTCCCAACACAGTTCTTATCTTATGATAAAGCTTTACAATAATGAAACCTTGGAACAATGTCTCCTTACAGCTACTTTACACCAACTTTCAAATTCTACATCAAATCCCTGAAGATAGTTTTTGAACTATTAATACTTTTAATTACATTGTAAACCCTTTTTAGTGTTAGCACTTTACTTGTTATAGTTCCCTCCTTCATGTGGGAATCATTGGGTTCTCTTCCATATCATTATTTTTGTGGCATAGAAATGACGTTTGACAGTTTAAGTCATTAATGTTGTATTTAGTATTGATTACATGCCAGATCTGTCTTGAAACCAGTTTTGGTTTCTGTCTTTGTACATCTCATATTCTGTCACACAGTGAACTGCAGCTGTGTCTCTGCTTGTCAGCTGAAAGTGCACACACATGCAAACTGCCTCAGGCTCGTTGTTACATGGCATCCCTCTGTGAACCTGCGTTTTATGCACTTTATGGCAGGAAGTCACTTTATTTCCCTTTTTTTAAACCCACTTTGTTACGTCAAACACCCTTTGCCGAAAACATAATTTTCTAGCATTATCGTTGTTGAGACAGCGGTCCGCATAACGTCATGTTTGCTGTGCAGTCCGCCCTCGAATGTGAATTCAGTTGTGAACCACTAAAACGTTCAGGGTTTTCTCCCTCGGGCAGGCAGGGACTGGCGCGGCCTGAGAAGGTGCATTTGTAGTCCTTCAGTTTATTTTCACATTTGTGCGCCGTTTCTTTTGTGTCATGTCTTCCAGGGAGTAAAAGCTGGCAGCACAATGGCCCCTGTCTGGGCCTCGACAATAGCCCGTATGAATGGGAGTGAGGGAGGAGAGCGATGGTGACAGAAAGGGGCTACAGGAAGCTCTCCTCCCAGCGGACTGTCATTTGTTTTGGATATGTCACATTTCATAAAGCCCTTTTTGTTTCCCATGTATTTACCTCGTGAAAGGACTCAAGGGGCTCACCAGCTGCTGAGTCGCTCCAGCAGGTGTAAAGTGGCAACTAAGCTGTTATAATCCAGCTACATTGATGCTTAAAGTAGATTATGAATCCTTCTGGGAGGAGTATGGCATCACTTTGCCCCATGTAGGGAGGAAAGCAGCGCTGAAGAGAAGGGGTGAGGGGTGAGGGGGGGTGGGGGGGATAGCACTCTATCACTATTCCCTCCCAGTTTGGGCACTGGGGGAGAAAGTCGGTGAGAGGTTGAGTGGTGTTCAGGGATGTGGGAAAGAGCAGAGATTTACTCAGTGAGGTGGAGTTTGTTGGGGGGGGGGGGGGGAATGAGCAGTTGAAGTACCGTTCTTTTAGTTTCTGTTTTGAGGAACGCTGTTGGAGTTTGTTTTGAGGCGAGGCATCGTTCTAAAGTTGCCTTTCCACTCTTTAATTCAGTTCTGATGTGAACAGTGAGGTTTCTGGCAGGGGATCAGGGTCCTCCCCCTCACCCCATCTCACCAGCAGCCCCTCGCTACTGTACGCACCCCGACTCTCTCTATCTCCTCCCTGGTGAATGAAAGAGTGGCACAACATGACTCAGAGTAACCTCGGCGCCTGTTTCTGTTTAGGCCAATCAACATTACTTCCTGATGTCTCTCCACCCCCCAACACCCTTTACAGAGCTTTTATTCTCCTCTCAGAGTGGTGCCAAGCCTGTGGCCCAGCGTGGCTCAGCCTGTTAACCACTCTGCTCTCAGACTGCTGTTAAAGGGCTTCAGAGGAGGAATGCTGTTTGTCTTTTGTTGCAAGTTAGATTGTACTGTAGTAAAAGAGCCTACTGTGGATATGGGAAGTGATTTAAGTGAACTGCACTGATTTTACATACCAAAGTGTGTGTTACAGCTCTTGGAGAGTATTGCTGTGTTTGTGGGAGAGACGGTGGTACAGAATATGTTGTGGTTCCAGACTAAGCTGCACAAAATATAATACATCGACTGAGGTGATGTCATTTTAGTCGGGGTCAGTTGGGTCTAAAGACTGCAAGTTTGAGAATAGAAAACATCTTTCAATGGAGTTATTAGCTAAGTGAGATTATCAGACCTGAGTTACCTGCGTTTTAGTTTTAAATATCCATTAATAATTTAACGCATCAGAACATCCAATCGCACTGTGAGCGAATTGCGTTATGTACTTTTGGTAAGTTGCATTGTGGGTAATATAGGCACATGTTCCTTTTTTACAAGAAATTAGAATGTGTGGGGTGTGTGCATTGACAAATGTTAGGTTAAATGAAATATCTTACAACTCTCTTGGTACACTGCTGCTTCTTGGCATAAGAAGAAATGTACTGGTAAATGTATTTAAATACTGATAACAGTAGTGCTGAAATTATAAATATTGTAGTTGAATATATAATAATTTGTCTTGGATATAAGTATCTATCACTACCAGTCCTGCTATTACTGATCAACAAAGTTCCAAAGTGCATCACAGCAAAATACATACAAATATGATATAAGTAATGTAAAAAAGTAATTTCTTGCAGATAAAATCAAGGAGAATAAAATAAAACATTAATAAAATAAAAATAACTACGCGTCCATGGTTGAAGGGACAATATGGGTATTTCTGTCTGACTCTATTTACTATTTGCATCCTTCTGAAGGGGAAGCTGCGTTTGAGACAGTGAAAGGTTGAGATGTAAACGCACCGTATCATGTCCTCGTGTATCACTGTTTCCTTCTCTCTGTCCCCTCTCTGTCCCCTCTCTGTCCCCTCTCTGTCCCCTCTCTGTCCCCTCTCTGTCCCCCTCGCTCAGCTATGCATTTCCAGGAGTGGTTACGGTCACTTCGCCCCTGCGCTGGTCTCAAAGGCTCTGATTCGGAGGACTTCTGGAGCCTCCTGCCGTCTTTCCCCCGGTCCTCCCTGTCTCTGTCCCAGTCCTCTCTGCTGGGTCTGGGGGCTCTGGCCTCCCTCACAGCGTACTGGCTGGTGACCCGTCCCCGCCCCATGCGTCCCCCCTGTGACCTGCAGGCCCAGTCTGTGGCCATCAATGTGAGTGGACCACGGTTGTGATGTTTAGAATAAGAAACAGGTTTATTACCAGGTAGGTTGACACGTACGAGGAATTTGACTTGGTTTCGTGGTGCATACATACAAGTAAAACAAGAATGAAAAAACACAGAGAACTATTTTAAGAACACTATAGTAACATAACAAAATTAAAATAAAGCAGTATTTACATTGAAGTGGAATAAAATATACAACATTGTGTGCATTAATGTAATGCATAGAGTCTGCGTTGTGGCTGAGGTAAAGTGTCAGTGGCAGATGTGTGTAAATGGCCTTCATCATGATGTAAAGAGTGTTAGGGTGTAGTGGGTTGTGCGTTGGTGTTCGGATCAACGGTTCGAACCCCACTGCAGTCAGCATGTCGTTGTGTCCCTGGGCAAGACACTTCACCCCATATTGCTCCTGTAGTATTTTCTTTTAGTATATTGCCCACAGTATTGAGTATGTAAATCTCTTTGGATAAAAGCGTCTAACAAGTGACCTGTAATGTTAAGGTGTTTAATGTGTGTGTGTGTTGCAGGGAGATCCCAGCTGCAGGCGCTCCGCTCTTCTGAAAGATGACACGCTGCTGGAGTTTTACTACGATGACACCAGGACGGCCTTCGACATGTTCCAGAGAGGCGTGAGGATCGCAGGTTGGCACACTCACAACACATGAGTTTACCCTACATGCTAATGTGTAATCATTTAAAGAAAGGGATTACAGACCTTGAAAACATTGCTGCTGTTCTTGGATAACCTCTGAAGTCCTCACCGTGGAGGCCTTGCTTAACTTCAGTATAGGGATAACAGTTTTCTGTCAGTGGAGACAAGCGTTGATGCGCTTTTTAATTTATAAAAAGGACAACTAAAAGCAATTTATTGAGATATCATCAACGATTTCTTAATATTAGCTTTTTAACATTTATATAATCAACTCTTAGTAATTGGAATCATACATCTTTTTTGTACCTAGGGGAAAATTGGGTTACTTTTCAGTTATTCCATTTTAGTATAAGAATAAATACAAACACAGAGAACTTGTAGTATTAAACATGTACAAATATGTATATTACAACATACATACAATACAAATACACTAGTGTAAATAATAGCAGTACTACAAATGGGGTCTAATGGGGGCATATTATGAATTAGATTAATAGGAATATAACTTTAAATGTACAGTGTACAAACAATACTAACGTCAGAGTATTGCAGAGTGGCATCATTTTAAATAAGTACGTTTTTACATAATTTAGATATAGTAATAGTAATAGTACGGTTAATACATCCCAATATCATTCCACCGGAACATGATAAATAGTTGTATTTAAGTATTTTCCACTTCATTTCAAATAGTAAATGAACTGCATATATAGTGCTTCTTCAGTCTCTGCAACTGCTCAAAGTGCTTTTACACATACAAGCCAGCTTTCCCTCTCACACACTCACACAGAGGCAGAGGCTGACACACAAGGTGCCACCTGCACAGGGAAACAACATTTCACACACACTCTCACACTGTTGGCCAACGGGAGAAACTTGGGGTCAAAAAGATTGCCCAAGGGGCTGGGAATCAAACCACTGACCTTGGTACGATACGATAATACTTTAATGGTCAGATCAAGTCTGACATTTGACCTGCATCACAGCAGCTCCATGTGTATCATCAACAGACAAATATCAAGACACAATGCATACAAAACAAACGACACACATTTAACATAACAGCACAATCACTGAGAGAAAACCTTCAGCTGCATCAGATCTGATTCAGCTCTGTGTTTACTGAGAGGATTGACTGGAGCACAAAGGATGCTTCAGTCTGACTTTATTGAATCGGTAGACCACAGAAAAAGTTTAACCGTTTCACAGACGCTACACTTTAAATATTGCATATGTTGAACTGACGTGACACATCTGCCTCTGGTGTCCTGCAGGAGATGGCCCGTGTCTTGGCTTCAGAAAGCCGGGGCAGCCCTACGAGTGGATCTCCTACTCTGAGGTTGGACATGTTTTTAATATTTACATCTCTTCTGTGTGACGTTTCTCTTCCTGCCATTTGATAAACGTCTCCTCTCCTGCAGGTGGCGCAGCGGGCGCAGGTGCTGGGCTCCGGGCTGCTGGCCAAAGGCTGCCAGCCCAACCCAGAGCAGTTTGTGGCGATATTTGCACAGAACAGACCGGAGGTAGGGTTCAAAATGCATGTTTCAAGGCTTTTATTGTCATGTGTGCATAGCTACAGTGTAGTTATGACAACGGAAATCTTAGGTCACAGGCTCCTCCAAGTCAAAGTCAAGAAAGTCAACTTTAATGTCAATCTTTCAGTTTGTGTGTACAGACAGAGAGATCGAAATGACGTTTCCAACAATCCCGAATACAAATATACAGATATGTATACAAATATGTATAAATATGTATATCCTATATACACAATCAACAGACACATTTACACATATGCACACATTAAGATAAAAAACACAACAATCAACATATACAACATAACAGTCACTTCAATATCTCTCTCTATCTTTGGTGCAAAATTGTCCATAGCAGTGTAAAAAATAGAAATGTGACTGGTGCTGGTGCGAACAGTGCAACACAATAAAACAGATAATAGTACAAGTAAATAAAATATTATATATATATATATATATATATATATATATATATAAAATAGTGCATACTAGTCTATATACAAGTAATTGGAATATTGATATATATAAGTTGCAAACGGATGAATGTTAGTCGCACCGCTGGTTCTGTGTTTCTGTTGGTTCTGCTGGTTTCCTGTGAGCGGTAGAATCGATCGGATAACCTTTAGAACCCGGATGGTGCTTTGCCTTTATTCAAGATGGCTGATCCTCAAAACAGCCCGATAACTCAAATGTGCAGTGGTGGAAACAGTACTGAGTACAAATACTATGGTATTCCTGAATTCAAAATGTTACTCAAGAAGAAGAAAATATACTAAAAGTATTAAAAGTACGTTATGTGTAAGTAAGTGTTCATTGTGCGGAATAACTCGTTTCATATTATTATATTATCATACAATAGTATCATTGTTTGTTATTGTTAAAAATACATTCAAGAGCATTTTTGCACTTGTATTTAAAATCACGTGTGAATTAGTAGTTCAGTACTTTATCATAAAAGTATATAATGTGTTTTCATATTGAAAAAGTAACTATGAGTGCTAAATAATTAGTGACTCAAAAAAGTGCAATATTTCCCTCTGAAATGTGGAAGTATAAATTAAAATGGAAATACTAGTATGTCAAAAAAGTGAAAATACTAAGTTACATTATCACTGCTGCAGATGTGTATTTCACTTCGGGAGAACTTAATGTATTCTCAAAAAGAAATCCGACGTTTGCTGCTACTCTTAACTCGCACCAGCTTCACACTTCTTCTATTCATCTTTTAAAGATTGGTTTTTTTTCTGCGGTGTAAGTGTGTTTGGCTTTCTTCATATTGAGAGCAGAGCTGCTGGAGAAAGGGTGTCTCCGGGGCGGCTAACATTGGAGCGCGTCTGCTCACAAACTAATTTTCTTATATATCCGTCGTCAGGCAGGGCCATTTGTTTCTCTCTCCGGTATAGACTGAAAGTGAAAATTAATTTTCTGCTCCATCAGAGCCCGTAACCTCTCATCAGACCCGTCTACACACAGAGTGCTGTTATTGCCACCACTGTAATTCTGTTTGTTTTGTTAATATGAAATGTTTTATGATCTACATTACCGGGACAAATCCCCAGATGTTCAGATCTCTCACTCAGCGGTGCGTGAAGGGTGAGTCTAACGGTGCTGCTTTGTCTCCCTCTGCTGGGGGAAGTGGATCATCTCAGAGCTGGCCTGCTACACCTACTCCATGGCCGTGGTCCCTCTGTACGACACGCTGGGGCTGGAGGCCATGGTGCACATTCTCAACCTGGGTGAGGGGAGAGCTGCATGTAGAAATAAATGTTCAGATATACAGCTAAATATGAACATTGTCAGCTTCATGTATCAAATAGATCTTTATTAAAGTATGCAGTGAGCTGACACACAGAATATAGATTTAACTGAGAGTCTTCAGATTAATTAAATGAGAAATTAGGCGATAATTCGATCTCCTTTTAGAAATAGCAGTGGAAGAATTCTTCTTACAAAAGTAATAATATTTGTCAAAGTAGTGTATTATGAAACGGTTGATTCCTGCTTTCGAAGTCCTACTAAAATAAAAACACAGAAGTATGATCAGCCAAATTCACCTTAATTAAATAGTAAATGGGCTTTATTTATTTGTGCACTTCCCCAGTCTTTACGACCCCTCAAAGTGTTCTACAAGTCAGGATTCAACCATTCACGCTTAAGGAAACTAACATTCACACAGAGGGAAGGAAAGAAGGTGTTTGCTCTACTAACTTAGTTCATTTTTTGGACATCTTTTCTAGCTTTTTGGGTAAAAGGGGTCATGAACAAGTCAAACGATGTGGGTATCTTTGCTGTACACCAACTTATACACTGTTAAATGAGATGATACACCTCCTTTGTTTGGTGTGTTCTGCTTGAGTCCGAAAACATAGGATTCAACAAGTCATCCTCATCTGAGTCATCTCCACCCACAGCTTTTTACATTTTTCTCCCACAGACAAGTCAGAGCAGACTCGGGTTTCATTTTAGGCAGGGGATTTAAAGAAGAGTTACAAAGAGGGTGGCGTATAGTATTCAGACAGATAGTATAAGAACATGGAGAACATATATATGTATATGTAGCAACAAGAATAATACAACAATGAGGTCTGGGAATGAGCATTATATATTATATTATATTTTCAGCTCCATTGCTAAACATTAAACAAATATTTAGTGTATCTGCTAACATCTCATTAACAGTGCTTTTTTGTAAGGTGCTAAAAGTGTGTGATCCACTGGGTTCAGGAATTATTTAACCTTTTAATCTATTTTTAATGAAATATCTTCTTCTGCAAATGAATCTACATCTCTTGCTGTCAGAGCTGCAGCTGAATAGACACGGTTTCCCTTTAGGGTGAACCGTTGCTTCACAATGTCAGACGTTAACACGCTTCACTGTATTGGTGTTGTGTGTTTGTAGTATTCATGCTTCACATCTGTAGTAGATATATAGTTAATAGTTAGTAAGCAGTGGTTTTAACATCCGGTGCTTGTACTTCTGCTGCTGTGACACTAAGGATTGATCCATAAAGTTGGCCTCCTGTGTGTTTTGGGTTTTTAGCGGAGATCTCTCTGGTGATCTGCGACCGGGAGGAGAAGGCCGCAGAGTTGTTGGAGAACAAGGAGACGGGCGTGACTCCGAAGCTCTCCTGCCTGGTTCTCTTCAACGAATTCAGCGATGCGTTTGTGGAGAGGGCGAAGAACTGCGAGGTGGAGGTTTTGAAACTGGAGCAGCTCATGGTGAGGAAGGGGAAGTACTAAATCCCTATAATGCAGACTCATTTAACTAAATCCCCTTTAATCAAGTCATCAATGGTGATATGTAAATGGATATGAATAACTCCCTCTCTGTCCACATCTTAGGACCTGGGAAGGCAGAACCTCAAAGACCCTGTGGTGAGTTCATGGTCTCTCAGCTGCTACATCAAACTGGTTCCAGTAAATAGCCGAAACCCCCTCTAAATGCCAGGATGACAGCTTTACCGTTGCCCCTGTCCCATAAGATATCATTAACACTCACTTGTAAACAGGACTTTAAACTGTGGAGGAAGCCTGTTCTCATATTGTCATATTCTATTGCTGCAGCCGCCCCAGCCTCAGGATCTGGCCGTGGTTTGCTTCACCAGTGGAACCACAGGTACTGTCTGATTTCATACGCGTAATTATCCTTCTCATTAGAAAAAAACGTCCTTCAGTGCCCACTAACAACCTCTCTTTATGGCACCGCTGCAGTTTCCTTTTGCTGCGTAGGGCACTGCAATAATGTCTTGTTTATTTATCCAGGGAAGCCAAAGGGAGCCATGATCACCCACGGCAACATCGCCTCCAACACTTCCTCTGTCATTAAGATCCTGGAGGTCTGTCTACACTTCCACCTCCTTGTCTAATTGAGAACAGCCTCACATCACTTCCCATCTGCTTGTCTGTCTCTCCAAACTGTCCCTCTCCCTGCTGTGTCTAATGGTTTTGATTCATTGGCTGTTTGATTGCCCCTGTCGCTGCGAGGTACTTTAACTAATTGCCCCGGTATAAAGATTGTGCCATCTAACTTGATTGCTTGTGAGGCTGTCTGAACCTAATCTCTCCCCTGTGTTTTGCTCACTTTATTTCTCGTTTTTCTCTCAGGGTTCGTTTGTGATCCGACAAGAGGATGTGTCGATTTCTTACCTGCCTCTTGCGCACATGTTTGAGCGGATGATTCAGGTAGCTGATCCTCTTATCAGGTGGGTTTTTGGTAGAGTGTGTTTGTGGGTAAACACTAAATTGAGTCTATTTTCTTATCGCAGGTCTCTATGTTCTGCCACGGGGCCAGAGTAGGATTCTACCAAGGCGACATCTCTCTGCTAATGGACGACATTAAAACTCTCAAACCGACCTTCTTTCCTGTTGTGCCTCGTCTACTCAATCGCATCTATGACAAGGTCAGAATATAGACATTGAGTCAGAGTCAGGTTTATTACCAGGTAGGTTTACACGTACGAGGAATTTCACTTGGTGTCGTACAAAAAAGTAAAACAAGAATTAAAAAACACAGGTAGAGAACTAGAAAAAATAGAAAAAATAATAAAAAGTATAGTCAAATATATAACAATGAAATAAAAAGGAATAAAATATGTAATACAAATCGGCAGTAATAAAAACGAAAACCGATATTGTTGTGCATTAATGTAATGCATAGAGTCTATGATGTGGCTGAGGTAAAGTGTCAGTGGACCCTGGACCCAATGTTTTAAACCTTATTTCTGTTGTTTCTCCATTACCTTACAGATCCTGGGCTCGGTGACGTCCCCTCTGCGCCGGGCTTTGCTTCACTACGCGGTGAGGAGGAAGCAGGCGGAGCTCAGCAGCGGGGTGGTGCGGAACAACAGTCTGTGGGACCGGCTGGTGTTCAACAGGATTCAGGTCAGTTGCTGGGAACACAAAGGTTTCACCTTTTATTTCTCAACAATTCCCTTGCTCTAGTAAAGAACTAAAGGACCAACGGCCTGTTCAGAAATCAACCTTCAAACAAAAAACATGTTGTTTTAAATGCAGAGGTTGTTTTTGACCGTTTTGTAATCTCTTTTTTTTTTGTACGGAAACATATCATTAACAAGCCACTCTTTGAAAACATTGGGTATCTGGAGTGGATACCATAATAACATTTTTTGGGGTCTACCTCAATCAAAAAACATAGGAAAAGTAAATAAAACACCCGCTACAGATTTGGTGTTTAGTCATTAATAACATATTTTCTGTTTATCCGAGGATCTGCAGTTGTAAATGTAGACTCGGAAAATAGTCAAAAAATGGTATCCAAACTTAACAAGAGAAGCAAAACTCTTCCAGCAATCAATGCCAAAACTCCCCAGACTCGTGTGGATTGTATTGGAGAAGCATGCACTCTGCAAGCTTTTGTAGCTTTTGGCTCAGTATGATCCATGCCGATGGGAAAATATGGTCTAGTTTTAAAATGCTGTTAAAATGGAATTTAACCTGCTACCACAATATGATTGCATCTGCACTTCACACGAACAAACTTGCTTGTGTTTCAGGCCAATTTAGGAGGTAATCTGCGGTTCGCCCTGACGGCCTCGGCTCCCATCAGCCCCGCGGTGCTGTCCTTCCTCAGAGCCACCATGGGCTGCCTCATCTTCGAGGGTTACGGCCAGACAGAGTGCACCGCAGGCTGCACGTTCTCCATGCCCGGAGACTGGAGCGCAGGTAGAACACCAGCTGACTCTTCACAAATCAGAAATTATTCCTCCAACTGCGGGGAAATATATGTGGTTACATCAGTGGACAGATAAAATAGCAATTTTAAATTAAAAAAACACAGGTAGAGAACTATAAAAAATATAAAAAATAATAAAAAGTCAAATATTTAACAATGGAATAAAATATGGAATAAAAATCGGCAGTAATAAAAAAGAAAACAGATATTGTTGTACATTGTGTGCATTAATGTAATGCATAGAGCAGGGGTCTCCAACCGTTCTTCATCTGAGAGCTACTTTGAAAACATGAAAGTGGCCAAGAGCTACTTGCATCACATCGCTAACATTTATTCACATAGCACTCATCAGTTGAATTAAGCTACTTTTTTACACGTGTGAAATTGCAATACCTAAAGCTTATCAACAATCTTAACTTCACATCAAGGTCCAAGAGAAAAGAGAAAAACATTTCACTTTTTATTATGGCCCACAAAGTCATCGCCTTAATCACCACCTTACAAGCATCTTATGGCACACTTTTTCACAATCAGTGAGATGAATGGCGCTGCATGGAGTCCACCATAGGTGTATGCTGGAGTGTACCCACTTAGGTTCACTCTAATAGTCAATAGTTAATCAGTCGGTCTTGTTCTGTATTTAGATTTCATTCATGTCAGAAAAAGCTGCTTCACAAAGGTTTGTTGAACAGAGCCAAATAAAGCAGACATGGTCAGTGCTGCTTGGTGAATGTTCTTATAGTTTTCTGGGTCTACGAGGCTCCAGAAATGTTGAGAGTTTTGCCGAGACTTAAGCTAAACATGATTTTGGAGATTTATAACCTCCATCTCCACATGATTGGCACTGAACAGTTCAGCCATCTTCTTCTTTTTCTTCGTCTTGACATGAAATTATAAACCATAATAAATCAATTGTATAGATCTAGCCTCCCTATACCTCTGTGAAATTGTTCCATCCTCAAAACAAAAAACGAATGCTTCTGCAGTCTAGCTGCAGCTTCTAGCAACGGTCTTCTGTTTAAGAAATGAATGTTGCATCACTAACATGACTTGAGTCTGAACACAGCAGACAACAGGAGTATTTACAACAGCATATACAAACAAAAATAATGCATGTGGGTGCACACTTACATTCTCTGTCTTACTGTTATATAAATCCCATGAATGTACGAGATTAAGTTAGCTTCATCTTCTCAATCAGTGATTAAGTGAATAATAACGTTTCTATCGGGTCACTATCAGCCTGTCACTCAATATCAGCGAGGGGGCGGGGTTTGGAGGAACATAGGAGCCTTCACAAACTTTACACAAGTCTTTATCAACTGAAAATAGCAAGAGGACATTCATTCATTACATCCACCAAAAACCTGACATGGTGCTAACGTGAGTATTTTTAAAACATAAATCCATGTGTGTCTGAGCCGCAGCGACACGGACTGATTCAGGTGCATTTATTGTCGTCGGATTTTGTCTACAGTCTGTGAACCGCGAGCGGCGAGCTACTGAAAAGCTGCCCGCGAGCTACCGGTAGCTCGCGATCGACGTGTTGGAGACCCCTGGCATAGAGTCTATGCATTACAACAACAACAAAAGTACCTGAAGGACTGCTCTATAGCTCACTTGGTAGAGATGGCAGCCCACATACTGGGGCTTGGTCCCCGAGCGGGGGTCCCGGGTTCGAATGTCTCCCCCCTCCTACACTGTCATAAAGGCTTTAGTGGTGCAAATCTTTCAAAAGTACCAGAATTACGAATTATACAAATATAGTGACTGAGGTAGCATCGCGTAATAACAATACTACACCAAACCGTACAAGAGTGTAAATTAAACGTGGTATCACATATCAGTTTTTTTTAAAGTACATCAGTGATATTACAGCCTGCATTAGTGTCAATAACTTCTTCTCCTGACAATTCCTTGTGTTTTTGTGGCTGTGGTGGTAAGTCCTGTCCTCTGCATCACGTGTGTTTGTCAGGTCATGTCGGCGCTCCCTTGCCCTGTGCCAAGGTGAAGCTGGTGGACATCCCTGATATGAATTACTATGCTAAGAACGGAGATGGAGAGGTGAGAGAAAACTCCTTTAAAGTAAACATTTTACCACAGTGTCTGATGCCTGCTCACAGTCACAGTTCTGTCCTGTTAGATCTGCATCAGTGGCCCCAGTGTGTTCAGAGGTTACCTGAAGGACCCAGAGAAGACTGCGGAGGCGCTGGACAGCGACGGCTGGCTGCACAGCGGGGACGTGGGACAGTGGCTTCCGGTAAGTCAGACACAAATAGGACTGATAACACCATCTAGTTATCTGTATACCGCAGTATCAGGACTAACACCACCACTCAGAGACAGTTTCATCCCACAGGCCATAAGACTGTTAAACATCTGCACTTTTGAAAGAACATCCATAAGTTTGCAACTTATATATATCAATATTACTTGTATATAGACTATTCTTGCACTATTTCAAGACCCATCTGTTTGCCAAGGCTTTCGGCCCCTAAATCGATCTGTTGTTTTGTCTGTCTGCCTTTTGTTTTGTTATGTTTGTTTTTTGCCCTATTACTTGTAAAGCGACCTTGGGTCCCTTGAAAGGCGCTATATAAATTCAAGTTATTATTATTATTATTACTATTGTATCTGTTTTATTGTGTTGCACTGTTGGAGGAGCCTGTGACCTAAGATTGTCATTGTCACAACTACACTGTAGCTTTGTACACATGACAATAAAAGCCTTGAGTCTTGAATCTGTAAGTAAGCTAAATATGTATGTCTCTGCCAGAACGGGACGCTACGCATCATCGACAGGAAGAAGCACATCTTCAAGTTGTCTCAGGGCGAGTACATCGCTCCGGAGAAGATTGAAAACGTCTACATGCGGTGTGTTCCGGTGCTTCAGGTGTTCGTGCACGGAGATAGTTTACAGGTAAATGGTTTTAACTCACAGATGGAGATTCAAAACATTTGCGGTTGTACAAGTTTCATTTTGTATTTCTTGTGTATTGTATTTGTCCAGTCTTACCTCATAGGCATAGCTGTTCCTGACCCGGAGGTGTTTGTCAGCTGGGCTAAAGAGCGAGGGTTTGTGGGATCCTATGAAGAGCTGTGCCAGAATCCCGTATGTCATCTTTCATAACATAACCATCTGACAATATTATATGAATTCCAGAAAATTGACATTTATTGGTTTTCCAACAGGATTTAACGAGCGCAGTGTTAGAGGACATGAAGGTTGTGGGGAAGGAAGCAGGCCTGAAGTCCTTCGAACAAGTAAGGCCTTGTTTTTGGTTTGAAATGCGGAAGCTACTATCCTCCAAGTTCTGACTTTTGTTGGGATTTTATTTCTTACCTTTCTCTTCTTTCAGGTGAAGGACCTCTACTTGCACCCAGAGATGTTCAGCATCGCCAACGGCCTCCTCACCCCGACAATGAAAAGCAGACGCATCGACATCCGGAAATACTTTCAGGAACAACTAACTAACATGTACAGCAAGACGGCTGTTTGAAGCATGCGCTCAGTAACTCACACACAGAGAAGGGTACCTGGAGTCCAAGAAGGGAAAGGAACCTGGGAGAAAGAAATTTAAATCCTAT
The DNA here is from genome assembly GCA_902827135.1 of Harpagifer antarcticus. Classification (NCBI taxonomy): domain Eukaryota; kingdom Metazoa; phylum Chordata; class Actinopteri; order Perciformes; family Harpagiferidae; genus Harpagifer; species Harpagifer antarcticus. The sequence goes on from CADEHL010001172.1 coordinate 26,053,879, forward strand.
ACGTCCAGTAGTGCCTTATTTTAAAATATATATTGTATATATTTTGGAATATTGGTATTTTGCTTCAAAGAAGTCTTAACTTTCGTCCACCTCTTGCACATATGTATAGTATATTAACTTCACATGGAAAGTAACAGAGTGGGACCAAACCATTTTTCTAAATACCAATCTCACTGTTTGTCATGTTCACTAATTCAGTGTTATAGAAATGTTACAGATACATTAAGTCGCAGAAATAATTAACAAACTGCAGAGACGTTAAGTTAGACATTTATTTGACACTTTCCTGTTCTCGTCCCATGCAAGGACTTCTTAAGGGACACGTTGGGTACTTGTAACTCAGATCTTGCATTAACTGGTTGTGTATTATTTTGTAATAGGTTCTGGAAATGTTCATAAACCAGTGTGGGGGTGGAGTTCACCTACAGTTAGACCACTGCAGGTTTTAACCAGCAGTTATTTGTAAAAAACAAACCTGAACTGTACATACTGCTTTTATTGCCATTTGCTGACAGGACACTACTGACTAACTCCAGTGAAGTTAAACTGAAAATAAATCAAGCTTGGAAACGGACTGTTTTGTGTAATCATATTAAAGAAAAGTCCAGAACACCCTGTAGTAGATAAGGAAACATCAAGGTTTAACAACAGTAACATTTATACAGTTAATTTATTTCATGATTGACTATACATTGAGATGATGGCTGAAAAACAGATTGTCATATTAATACATTTTAAAAAGCTATTTTTAATCCCACTCTAATGTTAAAGTATCCACTTGTTAGAAAAGCTACCACTGAATTATTTAGAAAAACCTTCATTAATACAAACAGAAAAAGACAGTCAATGAAAAACAGTATTTTAAAATAATAAATAATCAACTTCTTGGTATGAAACCTTTAAAAAAAACACTAACATGATATGGGAGCCATCTATTTCACATAGCTCCATTATTTATCATACTGAGGCAGAACCTGATAAAGGTGGAAACAAAGGAGTGCAATGATTTAGTCCGAAATAGAAGACAACAAATGTTAACGTTGTCTTCTGACCCCGGTACAGAGAAAAGACTTCTCTCGGGTGTCAACAATGCACGAGGTTCTTTGCAAACAAAAACGGAACCACAAACAATAAAAGAAAGGATGGTGTGAATTAAAGGAAATAATGGTGTCATGATGAGTGTTGTCCACTAGAGGGCGCACCAGCCTTTGTTTTGGACTCGTTCTTTCTGCAGCGTTTCGACCTCACTGCACAGGCACAACCTCACTTCACTTGAGTTTCATCCACAGTCAGGACGATGTAGGCACATAACGCACAGGTGATGTTCCCAATATCATCCTGTAGACCCCAATAAGTAGACCCCGATAAAAAGCCCCCACACAACATGGCACAGAGCTAAACTAAGAGACAACCAGCAAAAAAAGCCATAACACAGAAATACATTAGTTTTAGCCGGTAACCTACATTACATAACATTCAGTCTGTAGTGTTGATCATTCCAAACTTGGGTAATAAAAACAACGCATCACATATTGTTGGAACATTGCAGATGTGACTATTAAAAAAAACATTTCCTTGCTCATTTCCTGCTTTAAAAAAGAAATGCTCCTAGACGTCTCTGAAAGCAAGAAGCGTAACCCTGGTAATTAGCTCTGACGAGAACCATTTGATTCCTTTACTAAAACATAACAACATGGCTTATCATGGTGGCTGATGGCTTAGTTAATGTGGCATTTCAGCTGCTGGAGAGAGGATGAAACATGGGAGTGTAGTGCAAGAGGAACGGGGGAGGGGGGTGATGAGGCCGCAAGGAAACAATCTGATAATCAGGTTAAGGCCACTGCTGTCCGTTTGAACTGCACGAAGGAGTCTGCAAAGAGTGGAGTCCATTCACAGAGGCATGAAAGGAGCCCTTCCCGGTTCTTTTCGGCTTTCCTCCCTCAGTCGTCTGCGACAATGGACAGAGCTCTCAACTCGCTGAGCTTGGCCTCCGTCTCCCTCTCCCTTTGCTCGTCTGTCAGCCCTGCCTGGTCGATCCGGTCTGTTAAATCGCTGAAGATCGTGTACATTTCGGTGAAGTATACAACCTGTGGGGGGCAGGAGGAAAAAAGAAGATAAAGATTTAATCTCTGAGGGCAGGAAAAATAATGTTGACAGGTTCAATCCACGTGCGTTTCTCTTTAGGAAAAACTCCCCGATTTTAAATCCAAACTCCACTGACACCATGTAACCTTGCTTTTCCTTACACTCGTCTGAAGCTGCCGGTCTCATACCTCTTCAACCCCGCTAATGAGAAGTGATTCGAGGGGAGAAGAGGGAGCCCACAGATATCAAACAACTCCGACAAAGCCCCCAAAAACCCAGCACTTCAGTGGGTAGTGACCCTGCTTTTCTCTCCCAATCTGAACAAGAGATAGAGAGTGTTCACTGAAAGCTTTCTTGACACTTCCCACCCCTGTTTCTTCCCCTTAGTTCATGAGTCAGGCTCCCTCGAGAGTTGCTTTGATGATTAATAGACTTTAATCACATTACAAGACTCCAGAAGAGTAGGCTGAGAATGAAAGTACTGGGAAATACAACCCCTTGAAACCCACACACACACACACACACACCTCAATATTTGTTCACGCAGCCATGCATACAATACCATGCTCTTCAGGGGCATCACCCCCTCTGAAATGTGCCTTATAGTAGGCCGAGGCAGCAAGAGAGCAGTGGGAGAAATGCTTACTGATCACTGAGGGTCACAACACAATGAGAGCTGGAAATATAATGAAGAGTCATGCTTCTTATATAGCAACATCAAAAAAGTCATGTTTCTGAACCACCTTGTCCTGGTTCTGCCCAGTCTGAGAGACCTTGCTATGTTTATACCAGTATTTGCCACCTAAACCACATGAGTGGGCCATCGTATTGGGTTTCTGCTGTTTGTGGGGGTAAAGCGGATATCTTTTTTTCTCTCCAAAAGTGGCTTGTTGAAAGGGCCATCGGAAATGTCCATATGACCAGAGATGATAATGTACACCAGATCAGCGTCTGAGTGTCCTCTGAAGCAAAGACACTCTACTATTACAATTAGTCTGGTCACCACGAGGAGTAAACGCAGCTTGGCCACCTACGGTACACAAAGGAGTCTTTGGGTAAAGCTTTAAATTACATGACTGGGCATTTTAACATACCACGGTCCCAGCAGCTAGGGCTGAACGATTCATCGATTTTAAATCGACATTTGAAATGATGCGATTATCAAATCACAAAGCTTGCAATTTTTTTTAACAACTTTTTTTTTTACATTTTTTGTGCTCCACATGTACCAGCCATTGTTAACCAATCAGAAGTGGCCCATGATAGAAGGTGATAGATAGATTGATCCAATCACCTGCCAAGTATTTTTTTAAAGTGCCTGCCCTTTCCAAATGGCTTCCAATGGAGCTTTCCTAGATGGTTTGGTGAACCATCTGAGTCAGGTTAGTAATGCTCCATCTATGACAGGGTGAATCTTAAACTGAAGCTCGACTTTAAAGCAACGCAACGGAAGTTTCATGTAAGTTTAGTTCTTTCACTCGTAGCCCGGGCTGCGGGGGTGCTAGAGACGGGAGCACGTTGATACGACCTTCCTAGCCAGAGATATGGCCGCATTTTACAATAAACTTCCGTTGGGTCGCTTAAAAACTAATATCGCAAATCGAATCGCAATATTAGTCAGAAAAATCGCAATTAGTTTTTTCCCCAAAATGGTGCAGCCCTAGTCCCAGCTGCTTAATATTTATACAGAGAGGTTACACTCTGACCTCTTAGCCTATGAAAGGAATGAATAATGTATGTTGCATACTACCCAGTAAGTATTTAAACACTGTGCGGCCACTGTTTCAGGAAACAAAGAGACTGTGAAAAGGACAAAGAAAGATTTTTTTTTAATGAACACATGCAGCAGAGAATGCAAAACTAGGAAAACAAAAGGCAAGACAATGTCTCAATTCATCAACATCTGTACAGGTGGACAGGTCAGGCCAAGTGTCCCGCTGACAGTTGCTGGACAGGACTAGTGGAAGGGAAGCTGAGGCTCACAACAAAGCAGCCTTTGTGTCTTTTGCTGCTGCCGCTGGGAGCTGAGAGAGAGAAGGGAGTGGAGGACGAGCACATGCAGCAGGGAAGAGGTCCGCTGCCCACCCACGTGCGGCTGTGTGTGTGTGTGTGTGTAAACATGTGTAAATGCTCATTCATGTGCGTGAGAATAAAGATGTAGAATAAAATAAGTGTGACTAATACAAAATGTAGCAGCAGGTAAAAAAAACAGGTAGGGATTTAAACTTCAAAGAATGCTCATTTGGAGTTCAAAGTACATCATAGAACTCTATAATTGTCATTAGGGTTTGCGTTAATCTGGTTAAGTAATTAGGAGTGTGCCAGCGACTGTCCCGAGGAGGAAATGACATGGCCAGGCAGGTCTGGGGTGGGGGAGAGGGGGGACATGGTGGCGCTAAGTTGAGACGCCCAGCTGCTTTAAGAGAACCTGCAGGTTAGAGGAAGACTCCAGACAGATGAGGCCTTCACTGGGGGGGGGGGGGGGGTAATCACATTAAGAGAGAACTGAGGGAGACACACTGCCAGGATTGTACACTCCCTTCCTTCTTTAGAACAACGCTCCCTGTGGGTGTGTGTATTGTTGGGGGGGGGGGGGGGTTGAGTCACTAACCTGAGCCCTGATGAGAGCCTCAAAGCTGGGCTGGAAGTAGTCGATGCGGCTGTGGTAGAATTTGGGCATCTCGTCCAGCAGCTGCTTGTTCTTCACATCGAAGTCCTCTCTGACCGGTCGCAGCTCCTCTCTGGCCTGGGGTGAGGAGGGGGTGGGGGGTGAGGAGGGGGGTGGGGAATAAAACAACAAGTCACCATCACCTCTAACTTCACATCCTTTCATTTTCCTAATCGGAGTTTCATTCACCTGATCAGAGTTGAACTTTTGTTATTTCTATTCACGTGTTTAACATGTCTATTCTTATTGTATTTCTTATGATCCCTGTGTGTGTTCAATATCCGTGTTCCTTTGTCATTCTGTTGCTGCTATAACATCACTCCCTACGCGGAGCCATCTTTTCTTATGTTGGATGTTCTTACCATCCATTTTACACATTCTTCCACAAGAACTGTGGCTCAGCGTTGCAGATTTTGAGAAAAACAAACAGCTGTGAATAGAAACAAGTTAAAGTGTTTTGGCACTGGAGCCTTCTTTAGGTTTCATTCTTATTGACAAGAGAGATATTTGCTTAATTCCCACGGAGAAGCAGTGCAAAAAAGAAAAGGAAAGAAAGGCTGTAATCACGACCACAGTGAGGAGGAGTGGGTAATGTGGGCAGACTTGGCTGTGAGTGGACTCCAGCACCACGGATCTGTGTGTGAATGTATTAGTGGGTAGTCTACTGTAGGCATGGAGTTATGGAATGCACAATGAGTATGTGTGAGAGGGTGAGAATTTCTTTATTCAAGGGAAGGGGGGGGGGGGGGAGTTGCTATATTAAAACAAAAACATATTGTTTATCCGCTCACATTAGTTACTTTTCTCTCTGCCGGTTGAAATGGCATACGAGTGTTTTGTCAGGATCATTTCTTTAAGTGCGCAGGGATCCAAAGGGCAGGGATGTAGGGGCCTCTTCAAGGCTTTGTTCCCCTGACAGTGCTTTTCTCAATGTGTGTGGGCGGCTCGCCATGTGAGGATGTGTTAGAGGCAATAGCATAGGCAACACTGCAGCGCTATCTGTGAATGTGTGCACTTGTGTAGTGGCCTCACGGTGTGTGCGTCTACGATTCTCAATTACGTGCCTGTAGATGTGCAGCAGTGCCTTTTTGAAAAAGCACTACTTGAGAGCCTGCTAGCTTGCGTGGGTGAAGGAGCGCACATGTACAGTGTGCATGTGCTCAACTATTTGTGTTCATATCCAGTCAGCATTTGTGTCTTTCTCCACTTATTGTGTCCTATTTACAATGCAGGTGACCCGTGCCCCCCTGCAGGTAGACGGGGGAGTGGGCCGAGCTTTACCTGATGGAGTTTGACCATAACGGGCCCGGTTTTCTCCTTCTCCTCATACTTCTCCACTTTGGATTGCAGCCGTTTGTAGTCCTGCAGAGCCTGTTCCCGGCGCTTCACTGCCATGTTGAGGCTGGGAAAGACGCCACTGTACCTGTGACAAACCAGCACATCGACAGCCTTAGACTTCCTGACAGCACCAATGGGCCACTAAACTAAATGCAGACACCAGTGTGTGTGCATGCAAGCAAACACCACTCACACCAGAGTAGTGGAATCTAAAAACACACAGTTTTCTAGGAACCGAAGTTAACAAAATCATTAAAACAGCTTTATTTGCTTTGTAAAATTACACGACTTGCATTCTGCACGGCGTCCTATCTTAATAAAAGTCGTTATGAATTAATAAAATCCATCTCGTCGACATCTTATTGTAGAGGTACTCTGAAACCCCAGAGGACAACTCTGCATTAAACCTCCTCTAATCTATTATCTAATTACTGTAGTTCAAATGGCATGAAACAATTCATTTGGTGACAATTATCATAATTCAAATGAAAATATATTCTTGCAACGAGAATCGTAGTGTTCAGCCCTAAAAATAGGAGAACACTCATCTGTAACTTAGCAACAGGAGTCTGTGCTTCATCCTGGGACTTGTGCGCTGTTTGTGGATGCTTTAAAGCAGGAATAGTAAATATTCCACTCAATATATTTAAAACAAAATATAAAAATGAAGCTGAAAGGATTGATAGCAGTCATTTGAACTACTAATTTATGCATGATTGATATAAAATATGCTTTATAAAAAGGGCCCAGCATCATGTGTTTAAACTGCAGAAGTTATGCATAATTTTCATTAGTTTAAAATAAATAAAACATAAATACAATTATAAGATAGAAATAAGACAGCCTCATGATATATCATTACATGTCAAGATGTCATTAACAGAAAAGCAGTAAAGAAAACTTAAGATAAACATTCAGTGGTGAATTAGTCACAGTGACAGTGTTTTTAGAAAACAGGCCACAACATGATTCAAACAGGTGCCTGCCACATGTGAGTCAGTGATCAACACAGTTGTAATGAAGGGTGAGATAGCGTTTTTCAATGGCTCATTTCAAGCATTTCATCAACTGTGTAGGCAGAGGACTACACTAGTTTATAATGTGAGCCCATAGCGGTATTAGGCACAGAATGTGTGGGCTTCCTGGGTTACGCTTCTCTCCGTGCCAACCCTTGCCCTGCTCTGTGCAGCGCATGAGGTAATAACTTAAAACCTGTGCCGTGATTGTGAAATCCTGGTGTGTGCACCTTACCACAGGGCAAGGGGGGCGGGGGGGGGGGTAAAGAAAGTGACTCAAAGTGAAGCAGACAAGCACGGATTGTTTCCTACAGGAAGTGGAGCAAGGAGTGGTCTTGTAGCGTTTGAGTGACATCACGGAGCTCAGCCCAGCCCTGTGGCCCACGCTCTCCCGCTATTTATAAAATACCCCTTTTGCCTAGTTTATGGCAGGGGTGGATGCCGATCCTCAAGTCTACTATCTGCTCCAGTGTACACATACTTCGAGTGCCATGGGATTATGCAACTGCCCTCCAGGCATGACCGCTTTCCAACACCATTGGCCGATGACAACGCGGCAACAAACCCCCACAAATGCTGATCACGTTCTCACCGGCGCGTTCACCTGGCAGCACGGTGTCATCATGGCACTCACAACACTAACAGCAACCACTATGTTTCAGCACACTGAGAGACTTAAGGGCCACTGCTCTTCTGAAGTAGGAGGCGGAAGAGCTAGACACAAAGCCAATCTGTTTGTTAACCCTTTCCTTTCCTTTTCATGCTGATGTCTCACTGTTACCTCCCGAGCTCTCTGTGTCCAGTGATCCTGCTGGGAGAATATGCGGCAGTGACCCTGGTTGAAGGTCAGCCTACATACTTTGTAATGATAACATTTCATTATCCCTCGATGTCCTGGCCTTGGCTGGACAACTACCGGTCAGCGGGATAGGTCTGAATCTGCGATCCGCCTCGTCTGGATGAGGTCTCACCCGGTTGAGGGCCGCACGGGGGCCAAGAGCCCACCACTGCCCATGTGACAGGTCAGGGTGTGGTGAACAGGCTGGATGGAAATAGCATCTGGACCAGAGTATGTTTATGAGCAGCTGCCAATCCACAGCCAGGCCGTTCTGACCCCAAGTCTGGTCTAGACTCCCTCGGTCTAGGAGGCTGGCTGTCCCTTTTGACATCACCCTCACTTAACTCACTACTGCGAGAAACACACCGAAAACCACAGAAAATAGGAAAAAGGGAATTGTTTGTGTGTTAATTACCATCTCTTAAGTGTCTCAGAGTCAGACTTAAGAGTGTCAGATAAGGTCAAGATCAGAAAGGAAAATTCCTAAAATATGATTGCTGTGAAAATAAAATAACTACCACCCGTGTAAATAGTTGAGAAGCAGTGGGCCATTGGCACAACAATAATTGTGACGAGCAGAAACTCCTTTGTCTCTAAGTTTGATCTGCCACGACATGTCTCGCGTCTTGTTAATCAAAACAAAGACAACGTTTGCCGCCTGGATACATGATACACCCAGATAAGATCGGGGAAATGCAGACAGACAACCTCAGAGCATTCTGGGCACATTTCTTACAAAAAAAATCTACAAAAAAAAAAGGGTCTAGTGCCCCCTCCCTTAACTAAGGCCTAATTCTCCCTCACATCCTGCTCCTGATTGAGAGTCATAGCTCAACCCGTGGCAGAGGTCTCTAAACAGGCTTGACTTCTGTCTCACCCAAAAGAGCATCGGAGCAGAAGGGTTAGGGTGAGGAGGCCTAGATAACACAAATGCCTCAATGCCCACGCACTCCCCCCCCACCCCACAAAAACACCATGATGTCACTCTCTGACCCCGCTGAGTGGACAAACATCAGGTCTAGGCTTGAGAGAGAGAAAAAGAGACACAGGGGGAGGAGGGGGGGGGGGGGGGGGGGCTGCCTCTTCTTACTTTGTTTATTGTATATTTTAACACAAGTATTAAGAATGCCAAAATCTTAAGTAGCAACAACACCTGGACACGAGCACGTACCCGACTTACATACTTACACACACTCAACCTATTCAAGGTCTTCCATTAAAATTCTCCTTTTCAACTCTTCTCTAATTGTTTTCATGATGACACGAGATCACCAATAGAGTATGTAGCAAACAATGAAGAAATGTTCATTAGTGACGGACTAATGGAATCTTAATGGAAGCTTTAAAGTACAGCAGCTTTTGTGTCTCAGTTCTTTTAGAAAGACACTTACTAATTAAACTAATAACCAATAGTGCTGTGTTTTTAAGAGGGGGGGGGGGGGGGGCAGTTTAGCTTGGCTTCAAAACTATTTCCTCTGCTCTATTCCAGAATCATGCCAATGACTACGTTTATGACACAGCACTCCCTCTAAATCTGGGCTGGGGTTGGTGTATGCATGTGTGTGTGTGTATGTTAGTGTGAGAGAGTCCTGAGACAGTTCTCCTCCTCAACCAATCCACGGCTCTGGGCCCAGGAAGCTGGGCCCTTTGCCATATTATGAGCCCGCCCACACGTCCGCCTGCCGCCCACCAGGAAGAGGAAATTAGAACCATTCCATCCTGTCAATGCTCCGCCACCAGAGCGCGCACACACACACACACACACACACACACACACACACACACACACACACACACACACACACACACACACACACACACACACACACACCACACACACACACACACACACACACACACACACACACACACACACACACACACACACACACACACACACACACACACACACACACACACACACACACACACACACACACACACACACACACACACACACACACACACACACACACACACACACACACACACACACACACACACACACACACACACACACACACACAATGAACTAACAAGCTTCTGGGGTTCAACATAAACTTGCAATGAAAACATGTGCACACGCTCCTCTACACAGCATTTGAATTATCTTCGGGGAGGAGCCTAGAGGAGGAAGCAAATCCTTAACAAGAGCTCCGGAAGGAGGGTGGGAGAGTCCAGCCACTCCCTCCTGTACCTCTGCCTTGCATGTGCGTGTACAGTGTGTGTGTGTGTGTGTGTGTGTGTGTTTGAAAAAGTGCAGCTTTAGGAATGGAATAGCACTCACCGCCTGCTCAAATGGGGGCGAGTATTAGGAACCAAATTAACTTTCTTCCAGACGCACTATACAACCACAGCAGCAGTACTAGACCCTAGCTCAGTTTTACAGTCTTGCGGCTTAGCTGTGGTCCAGCACTACCAGTGTGAAGAACAGATCCCGGTCAAACTATAAAAATGTTACAAGGCACTGGACGTGATGTGCCCAGTCTGTCATTCATAACAACATCTGGAACATTGAACCACACAAAGTGAACTCAAATACTTTTTTCACCTTCCTGTGATTTTATAATGCACCTATTGCCTCTGTATGGTCCCATGTTGACAACTCCACTAACCTGCTTCAAACAAACAACTTAGAAACTTATCAGCAACAACTCTCTGACCCTAGGCTGGTAAAGACACATTTAAAAAAGGCAGCCGTTTCACTTTGGCAGTAACAAAAGTGAGAGAAATCCAGATGCACACTTACTTTTTCAGAGGGTCGATAACAGTCTTCTGGATCTGGTTGACCTGTAATAAAAACAATTGTTACAATAAGAAATGGCACTTCTATATAAAAGGGAAGACACATTACAAATTGTTATTCATTGTCAAATGTAGTTACATCAAAACAGCGTCTTCATCTCCCGCTCATTAGCTGCAAAGTGATAGCACTGAACACACATTAACAGTTGTGTGTGTATTTCCGACAGAGCACACAAGAAAAAAATAACACGGGGAGTCGGGGGGGTCTTGCAAAGAAACTTCCGTGACGTTGACTCTTTTATTGTACACAAGCCCCGAGGAGGAACCCTTGAATATTCATTGAGCTCGCGATACAAAAGGATGGAACTGTCAGGGGACGGACATGAAAGCAAAGCCCAACTGATTTCAAATCCTGTGGAGGGGTGGGCTGCCTTACAAGATGAAAGTTCTTTGCAAACAAACATTTTAACAATAACAGTTTATATTTTCCTGCATTCTCCTTCTGGTTACCAGAACCGACAGGGGAGGGGAAGGGGGGTGTTAAATGGAAGTAAACGAACATCTCATCTCGAGGCCTCCAGCCCCGAGTCTCATCGACAGAAGTTGGCGCACAATTAATAAAGTTTCCAGCGTCATTTACATTGCAGATTCAAAACCACTGTTATTGTTAAATCTCCGAGCATGACAGAAAGTTAGGGTGAAGCGTAAATGCAGTGAAGGAGAATTTAAAACAGAGAGATGTGAAGTGACAGCTGCATGAGAACAGTGAGCAGCTCCACTAATCATATGTTCACTCGTGATTCGAATGATAGTCAATCACACAGCAACGGAAAAAGCGAGATCGCAGCTGTGCTCGGCAAAAATGCCCTGACCATCTCCGAGAACATACAGCAATACTCCGCGCTTCACACAGGCACATTTCCAAGCACAAAATGGTTGATTGTGGTTTGAGGGAAAACAGAGAACCAATAACAAATCAGTTCATGGGAATTCACATTTTCTTTGTTTTACATATTCACACCAGCCCCCCCCTTCTCTGACTCGAGCTGTGCCGCTGCTTCTAAGGTGAGAGCATGCAGCGAGGAGGGAGAACAACAGCGGCAGATTTGCTTAAGCATGCTGGTGCCCTCTAACCTCTGCCCCTTCCCACAGAGAGGGGGGGGGGATAGAGCTATTCCTTGGAGGCCCTGCAGAGCCCGAGGCCGACGCTCCAGCAGTAGTCTCCATCAGTGAGTCACGGGGCAGAGGCCATCCCGGCACACAGGCCTCCCAAAAATACACACAGATCGCAGAGGAAATCAATATCCCTCCAAACGGAGCATCCTCTACCGCGCTGCCGCCATCTTCACCGGGGCTCAGCTTCGGCAGCAGTGTGCCGGGGGGGCTGAGCGCCCTCCTCAGCCCCAGAAATAAACACACAGACCTGGGCCACTGCTGCCTTCATTATCGCTGCACGTTTTATCTGCTGGCTCTCTCACTTGCGCGCCCCGCGGCAGAACATCTCGTCTCAGCGCGGAGAAGAGCAAAGGGTGGATGCTTTTGTGTCTGTTTTTGCAGGAGCAACAGTGTTTGCTGTCGGTGCCGACAACAGTCAGCTTGAAGGGGAAGCTGGAGTTGTGTTCCAGTGAGCTGTGCAGGATTCTAAACACCTAGCAAACCTGGGGTGATATTCCACATAGCAGGCCGACCAAAAAGTGCTCACAAATCACTATTTTGCCTTTAGCTCACTCTCAGCCACACAGCCCAGCCCAAACCGGGAACTGAACATTGTGTTAAGGCCAGGATTTTTATTTAGTAAGACTGAAGGAACTGAAAAGAAAATCAGGTGTGACCTAGCTGTCAGAATCCACTCCAGATGAAAGTGTGTTCAAAAAAACATACAACCACGTCAATATAGTCGGTGACTGTTGTCCTCCACAAGAGAAAAACTGAGCTGGGATCAGAGTGCCTCACTGAATCAATGTCAAACATGTGCCAGTCAGAAACAGGAAAACGACACAACATGGAGACAGAACTAAGTGCTATAAAGACACGCTGTTCCTTCTGCTCCAAGAGACTGGTTGGAATATGAAAATATGAAATCACATTAAAATAAGAGATGACTAAGAGACATAATGAGGGAACTGGCAAAGATAAAGGTTACCGTTTGGCCAGAAAGAAAAACTAAGCAGGGAGCATGTGGTGCTGGAATATCTTCAACCTTTGATCTTTAAATGTTGCGGAAAAAAGGTGAATTTTGAGTACACATTTACACTTTACATTTTGAGTACACATTACACACTTACAATCCAAAAGACAAGTGTGCAAGGCAGTTTGAGTGTAATACTTTATTCTTCACTTCCAAATTCAAAGGCAAATTTGATATGGTAAAAAAATCTGAAGAATGTTAAAGTTACTCTGTTCTGAAAACAGTCAAACTGGCAGGAGTGCTCTCCTAGGCACTCGACCAAGTCCACACACACACACACACACACACACACACACACACACACACCACACACACACACACACACACACACACACACACACACACACACACACACACACACACACACACACACACACACACACACACACACACACACACACACACACACACACACACCACACACACACACACACACACACACACACACACACACACACACACACCCACACACACCACACACACACACACACACACACACACACACACACACACACACACACACACACACACACACACACACACACACACACACACACACACACAAGTCTGGACTCGCCTTTATTGGACTCCTTTGTTTACTTCAGTAACATAAAGATTTATGACATGTCATCAGCTGTAAAATAATAATCGAGTTTTCAATGAACTTTAATCAATTAGTTTGAACTTGAAGACATTTCTATGAAGGTTTGTATTGCATCATGGACATAGTTTCCCTCACTTTTCTTGATAGGTCAAGGTTTTATTTGATATGGAAATGGAGTGTAGGTCACAAGGTTACGCAGAAAATATAAACCAATTTGTACAAATCCACATTTCCAGAGATACTACATTACAATTGTATCATGGAATAAACACAATGATACTTCGTTAGGCAGGTATTAATGTCTCCCTCTTGTTGGTTGTATGTTTATGAACATATTGTGGTTCACAAGTGAATGTGAAAAGAAGGGGAAATTGTTTGCAGGCAACAAATGTAAGAAAGCCTGGAACACCTAACAGCAGGGCAATGAGTCAAGAAAACACAGATGGGAAAAAGTCAATCGGTAAATATGCCTTAATGTGATCTTCTGTATTTTCTCCTCTTGAAAGTCTACCCTTCACAGTGCAAAGCCTGGAGCACGCACACATGCAGTGCTACTATGATTCACAGTATAACTACCTGTGGCCATGATTCTAATCAGAAACCTGAAGTGCATCCAACAAATAATCTGACAGCCAAAGAAGAGATCTTCACAAAGTGCAGCAGTTCTGGAAACAAATGTCTGCCTAGCTGTGGTTTCCCCTTAGGACAAAATATACAAGAGTGCAACACACAAATATTACAGGGAAACAATTCAACACTCTAAATATCAAAATACAACATAGGAAGGAAGTGATAGGACTATAGTGTAGCCGTACTAGCTGTGTGTTTGCATTTGATATGGCAGTATCAGGCTGGGTCTTCCTGTTGGAGTGTGTGTCCGTCTGTAAGTATAATCAGACACTTTGGTGATTACTTGGATGTTCTTTATTCTAATCTAAATGTAAGCCAGGTAAGGTGTCTGTATGCGTTATAAAATCAAGCCAAAAGAAGTTGTTACACAGGAAGCAATCACATTTTTGCGGTAACTTTTCAGGACTATATGAGGATTGATGTGACAAAGGGTTGAACTGGAGTCTAATATGTCAAGTTAGCTAGCAGTACAACAGACTTGCTCACTATGAAAGCTGTGAACAAAGATACTTCAATATAATTGGTGGTAGGACATACATTTTCTTTTGAGAAAGGGCCTTTCCATTGTATGAGTTATTTTAGACACCAGTGAGTCACACGTGCTTCAATCTTCACAGCTGATAACCAGTAGCCTGAGCTTATAGAGGATGATGCCACAGATGCTTTTCAAACGCAGCAGAAGGAAAGACATACGGATAGTTTTTAGTCCACAGGCTTCACAATATTGACAAATATGGAAACACGTATTTTCAACAACAAAAAAAATTGTCTAGTTTCCTACTTTGTATGTCTGAGGAAGGACATTTCCCCCGATACTAATCTAACGGTGTCCGTGCCAATGGCGATTGCCAAGGAAACAAAGCCGAGAGAGACAGCAAACAAGTCAAATGAAATAGTTATAGAAATGTGTGACAGAATGCGAGTCTGACCTTCTCCTGGTTGAAGGAGTCCATCCTCTTCATGGCTGTGTCTAAAGCAGTCATGGAGTCCAGGAAGGCCTGGTCCTGCTCACACAGCGGGTTGCTCAGCAGATCCCCAGAGATCTTCACTGCTGCTTTGGACATGGCTGGCACACACAGAAACAAAAAGCAGATGTTAAGACAGAGTTAAATAACTTATTGAAAAGACAATCTGGTAGACATCAGCCAATATAAAATGGTTACCGAAGATGTCCTTGTCTACACATCAAACACGATATTCTTATTTAAAAAAACATTACTGTTTTAGAGGATTACCCTTAGGCTCAAAGTGTTCAGTTCTTGTTTGTGGATTGGTCTTCAAAATAGGACTTTTGAGAAATGAAGACAAATAGCAGACGGCACAGTGCTGCCCCCACTTTTAAAATCTATGGGGTTGCTCGGGTTGTCTGCCGTGTTGAATATTTACCATCGAGAATCCTTGCAACGCGTCTACACTGACAGCACCAATTACTGTAAATGTGCCCTCGTGCCACTTTGTTTAGACACAGAGCACATATCAGATTATGGCTTCACAGTCAAAATAAATGAGCCTCACTGAGGAGATGCACGCTGACAGGAGAGGCTATGGTGAAAATGGGCTTCGTGGAGATTTGGACAGCCATCGGTCTCTTTTCACACTCCCTCTGGATTCTCTCAAGACCAATTTTCAACCAATCGATTATCATTGTGAGGCATTTCTGCATCTCTCGCCACGTGACAGGTAACAAATTGCTTGATTTGGCCTTGTCTGATATGACCGAGAGACGTGTTTATTATAGGGTCTTGAAAACCAAAAAGGTGACTCAAGGCAGATGATTTAATTATGTGGGTTCATAAGGTCCAAATAAGTGAAGCTCAAGTCCCTTGTAATCACCTGGGGCAGAAACAACATGAACAGTTCCTTAGGATATAGTCCCAGTTATCTCTGCCTTTGTTACTTTGTTTAATTAAGTATGTGAACCACCTTAAAACATATTATTGTCCCTCTGCAGATAATTGCAAGTGAGTTCAATAGAGCTCTGCATAACACCAGCCTTGAGTTGATAAATGACAGTCAATATAGAATTAGTGTATTATGCAGTGCTGCCATGCAAAGTAGGTCCAGTTCTTTGTTTGGAAGCAGTTGGTGGAGACCTGCGCAACAGATGGAATCCATTAACGATAATGAGGGCCTGACAGCTATGACACTTTGATGATGCACACATCCATATTTCAGAGCACAAAGGAGAGGAAATGAAGAAACCTCTCACTCCTCCACCCCCACAACTGACTACTTACCACAGGCCATGTCTACTGCTGCTTCCCAAATACACAACTCCCAAACCAACAAATAAGCAAATGAAAAGTAGAGTACACATGGTTTACCTACACTCAGAAATTCAAAACACACACACTGGGATGGCCTGGAAAAACCTGTACAAGATTAAAGCGGAGGCTCGCACTCTCTCGTCTCATTTGTCGAGTCGTTCAGAGAACTGAGGCACCACCGAACAAACCAAGACAACCAACGCTTCTTTCTAGCCCAGAAGAACCTGCCAAGCAACATCAAGTATGTTGGGGAACAAGTGGAGATGAATGGTGCACCAGGCGGTAACACACAGATTGGTGGCAGAACACACCTAAATCAGCCTCAGTGCTTTTCTTCATGTCCTTGTGAAGTTTTTTCGTCTGATCCTCCAGCCTGTAAGACAAGAAGAAGAATGATCATCAGCCGGCTCCATGTGTAGTAACGCAGCAAAGCTTCGGCAGCACTGACAACCATTTGAAATATGGGCTGAAATGTATTAAAAAAAATGACATTAGTCAGAGACAGCACGGGAAAAGACACCATCTCAATAAGCGTATAATTAATCTAAATCCATGTAATTATTATACGCTTATTGAGATGGTATATATATTTCAAAATCTATTCAATCCTGTCAATACATATTGACATGGAAAAAGAACACCTAGAAACGGAAATTAGTATAGATAAAAAAAACATGGTTCAAGAAGGAATTACACATTTCAATGATTCCACATAAAATGTTATTATAACACCCGTTAGCTAATTAATAACACAGGGAATCCTTCTTGTTACTGTCAACTACATTTCCGCTCAAAAGCATTAATGTCTTCAATCATTCCACTGCACATATTCCATTGATGGGTGTTAAAAATGGCAATTACCAGACTATGGAGGCAGAAAACACACGCCATTCATTATATCAATTAAGGCAAACGAGGGGTTTAGAGTCTCCCCTGAGACTGCTGTCATATCACGTCTCCTGGTTTGATGGAAAAGGGAACATGGTGGTTTCATTTCCATCTCTGCTTTGAGGGGATTATATTAACAAGGAGCACAATAGCTGTGTAATTCCATGGGATTTCTGGTGGGGCACTATGGCCACAAGATTGAAGGACATTGGAAACCTATATGGCTATGAAAACCACAAATGGCAGTCTGGTGCCTTCACACTCAGGGATTTGCCAGTTTTTTTTAATTGATCAGCAGCTGGGGAATAAACAAACGGTGGGTTACTCTAACATAATCACATGTGTACCAAACATCCATGTGATTATATGTTTTGTTCCCTCTTAAACCTAAGGAGCTGGACATATAAAATGTTGATAAATTAATTTTTATCAGTGAAGCTAAATGCCTTTAATATGTTTAAAACACTATCTCATGCAGCCCAATTTCATAAAATAAAACCAGACAAAGTGACCGGACGTCAATGTTAACATATTAAACCAAATAGCATGTGCACAGTAATCCATAGAGAAACAAAATGTCAGTCAGACTGTATTTGAAACAGCTTGGATTTAAGATTGTAATCTCTGACTGTATTTTCATTTTTGTTTGCTGCAAAAAATAGTAGTTAACTGTCAGGAAGCGTGTTCTAAGGCTAAATTAAAATCATTAATTATTTCCCATCATCACTCGTCCTCTACACGCTTTTGTTTTTACTTGACGTGTTTTAGGATTTCGCAGTGAATCGCCACAGACCAGATGGAGGTTGTTCCAAAAATGTCATTTGCAGTAAATGATGTAACTTCATCCCTTATTGTTCACACCACAGGGGAAAAAACACTGTCAGAACAATCTCCACAGTCACTTCTTCATTTCTCTCGCCAATTAGATGGAACTGGGTCTCATAAGGCAAATCAGCCCTTCCTCAAAGCAATCAAATATACTCTTGGAATTAGACATTATAAATGGCAGCAAATGCTACACACTTTATAGTCAATGTTATTAGCAATACTTTATGCAGGGTTGAGTCAGTGTTTCATTATTAGAGGGCTTATTCCTGTTTTACAAGATTGCCCAGTAAATACATACATTTCTATGTAGTCCTGGACAATGAATGCCCTGTGAAGAGTTCAGGTTCCCCTATGATAAGACAGACATAACAGCCGTTTCTCTGTTTTTTCATTTTCATCTAGATGTCATTTAGTTTACCTAGGTGGCAATATTTTGTCATATAACAACGGTGACATTGTTAAACACATCTGGAAATACTGATATCAGAGTTTTTTATCATTCATTGCTTTGTGATGGAGTTATAATCACTCAGTTAAGACATCATACTTTGCTTTGAACGACAGTGGAGCCAAAGGAGGGCATCATGCAAAACAAAATAAAACTAAAATAGTCTTTTAAATTGGCTGACACAGTTAACACTCGAGAGTAATGAAAAGAGATAAATATGGAATGAGGAAAATAACAGTATAACAGTAAAACCCTGCCAGTCATGGGTTGCAGGATAGTGGGTGAAAGTGTCTCACTATGTAAACAAACGTGCTCTGAGTCCAATGCCTGTACACTCAAGATGTGTTTTTGCAGAGCTTGTTTGTGCATGAGAAACCCGTGTTCCAGATAGTACCTCCTACTTTCAAATGTGTTGCACAATACTGTTGCATCTTCCCGACTCTGTCAGCGCTGACAGTGAGAGAGCCGTGCTGGCTGAGTGCCAGGTGAGCCTGGAGTCTCTTTCCAAAAGGTGCTAATGGAGCGGCCTGCTAGAGCAGCTGCTGCTCTTTGCTCCAGCGCCCCAATGTTCGGTCTGTGTAGCCACAATTATATGAAAATCACACTACTGCATTTTATTATAGGACATCACACACCGAGTGCAACGACACTGGAAGATGATCAGGCAATCAGCCCGGTTTGACCATTCAACACCATTTCATTTGGGTAAATACCTGATCACTGCCATTCACACAAGAACCAGGTCGGACAATGCTGTTAAGCCAATTAGCATTCAGAGCTGCTAAGAGAAGTGAGGAATTGATTGCATGTTTGTGTTGTGTGTGCGTGTCCAGCTTAGAGCGAGAGGGAAACACTGGGATAACAGATTGGGGGATGTGTACTAATTGCACATATGTAATTGGTGTATATGATATCTAAGGAAATTCTTTATATTAAAGCTATTTTTCCCATAAAGAGCACATTTATTTTGTGTCTAGTTCACATTTTACAAAATTGCTTAGAAAATCAGATACTTGATGTTTATGAATGATAAGCACTTAGGTTAAAAAAAACGAAACTAATATTTTTATCTGATGTTTACACATTAATGAAGGCCTCAAAAAACCCTGTATAAATCGGGGCTTATATATTAAAGGTCACCTATTATGCAAAATCCACTTGTTCATGTCTCTTCTACATCAGCATGTGTCTCCTCTGTGTGAAGAGATTCTGAAGGTTTCAGGAACAAAGATTCTCTCTCTTTTTGTCCTGATCCATTTCTATAAAAACCTGTCTGAAAATGAGCTGATCAGATTTTGGCCACTTTATGATGTCATAAGGTTTTTTTGGTTTGATTACCATTAGCCAATCACCATTTATTTTTATTATTATGGGATGCTAAAATGATTGGTTTGGTGTTTCGAGGCCAAACACTTCAGAGACATGTTTTGTATATATCTGAGACCTATAATATATTGGTGAAAAACAGTATAATAGGGGACCTTTAAGTTAAACATGTGCATATTGCAGTTCTAGTTATTACAGATTCAATAACATGAATCCATTGATGTCACACGTCAAATAACACCAACATATTTGTCTCAGTCAGTCAGACAGGAGTAATGGTGAAGCCTACCTCATGTGTTTAGGCCACAGATGCCCCTCACTGTGTTGATATGTATCTATAGGGCGGGGAACCTAAAAGTCTGTACATGCCTGCTGCTCTGACTCATCCATAAGGTCTATTGGCACCACACCTTCCTGATAATGGGCCCTCCTACTCAACAAAACCTGAGAGGGAAATGGTGCTCCCACTCATTCTGCCGGGCCCTCAGGGAGTTTCTATAACCTCAGCTTTGCAGTAAGAAAAGGCCCCCCATGTACGGAGATGTCAGGACCCTCCGATTCTTCCTTGTTTTATAGAAACACTGACATGTCACACAATTTGAAGAAAACTGGTTAAATAACAGGAGTTGATTTTTGGTTTGCCTCTAGTGTGTCATCCCATGTTAATGAAATACTTTCTACATTTCAGACACTTCTTTTCACAGTTCAAATTATTGACATGTTTTGTAAAACACAGTAAATACTTAACATTTGGTTAAATACATTTCGGAAAAGATCTCCCAATGTTTTAGGTTTCCAACATCTCGTTTTTCCTACAGTAAGTCTGATTTCTTACTTCACCTTTCTGTGACTAAGGATTACACAATGACATAGATCCAAAGTATATATAGGCTATTTTATGGAAAAGAGCATTGTCAAAATGCAGACTTACTTTTGGAGTTTCTCATATTCTCGCTCGAAGTCTCTTTCAACCTAAAAAAGAAAATATTTCACGTCAAATTCTTAGATTTTTAAATGCTTCCGAGAACTATTACAAGGTATGAGCGTTTATACAGTCTATGGTATGATCACATGATATTTGAATGATGTCTGAAAAACGACATGTCCCAAACACAAATTCAAGAACAAATTGTGAACAAAATTCCTGTTTACATGTTTGCATCATCTTAAGAAGAAAGACGTTTGTATTAATATAAGACCGATAACAAATAAAAACCCGACAACTCTGTTGTAATCTGAATTAATGATATTGTTGTTGTATATGTTGTTGGATTCTCAAGGCGTGTGCCACGACTCAACGATGGCTCAATAGTTCACCAATTTACACCAATAGTTCCTGGGACATGTACCTTTTACGGACTGGGACATTATTTTCTCAGAGAAAAGCTAGTGAACTATAGAGGGTATATGCAGGAATCCTGAAGTCAGATGCAAAACCTTTTAAGACCTTTTTTAAGACCCTTTCCATACATTTTAAGACCTCATCACCACTTGGAGTTTTAACCGGTTACCTTGGCGACACACTTCACCTCACATTGACTATATACAGTATTGATTGTCCTTCCTCCTTATCTTCCAACCATTTGGACGCAAACTTGCATTTCCCCATAACGATGTTGTTTAACACCCGGCGTAAACGGACCTTTGCGCGCTATCAAGCAGTGAGCGTGCGATGTCCTGTTCAGATGACGTCAAACCCAACGGGATGCCATCAATAAACTACACAGAATCACACTACACAGCTACGCAATGATTACACTCAGGCAGACTGTAGAATACAACCTCTTTGGACAATTTATATACTTATTGAAAACAAGCTACAAAATGTAATACCTTGGAAAATGCTGTTTAATAGCCTTAATTTTCGCTAAATTGATTTATCAACTTTTAATACTTTTTAAGACCCCACGGACACCCTGTCTAGGTCTAGCGGGTTCAATGGGTTGAAATGCAAGCAAAAATACTTGAATGCATCACGT
The DNA here is from genome assembly GCA_902827135.1 of Harpagifer antarcticus. Lineage (NCBI taxonomy): Eukaryota > Metazoa > Chordata > Actinopteri > Perciformes > Harpagiferidae > Harpagifer > Harpagifer antarcticus. The sequence goes on from CADEHL010001172.1 coordinate 26,075,727, forward strand.
TCCCAGGGTCATTACGGGCTGAGACAGCTTGTCCAACCATGTCCCTAAAACATGTCAGGCAGGTTACATAGGCAGCATCCTGTCTTGTGGTTCTGTGGGCTCCTCCATGTAAACACAGTGGTCAAAACAACGAGGAGGGCAGTTGACACTTTGTCACCAGTGGATCATTTAGCTGGGCTGCCCACTCCCTGGGTTTTGCCTTGGATGGCACAGGAAGCTGGAAACCCAGTCTGGCAGAGACTGCTGGGGCCACATACCCATTACAGTGGAAGTGGTTTTTCCCAAGCAAGGAGATCACCCACTCACTGTCACTTCAAGGTAACCACCTATACTCAGACACCACTATTTGAAGTGTGTCTCTTTCTCTGATTACATTATTTGAGGCCACTATTCACCTTAAATATACTGTTTGTGAAGCTTAACAGCTAGCCCTTCATGCAGACGGCCTTAAAGCACATTTTATTGATCAGTTTAGGATTGATGAGTGAATTGAGTCTACATTTATTCCAGCGTGTGACTTACCGTTTTAGAGACAATCTGCTTCTTCGGTTGTCCGATCTTAAAGGGAATCCTGAAACCACACAAAAATTGACAGTTATAAGCAACAGAATGATAGGTGACTAGGAACTGGTCCAGGTCTAGAGGTGAACAAGCATCTCTTTCAGATTCCTGACACCAACAATCTGAAGTCATTCATTCCTATTTCTCTGGACAGTGTGAACAAAGCCCTTAACTACATGTCAGCACTTAGCACATCTGGCCGAAGGGGTTGTCCTCTTTTCTCAGTGTGGCTTCACTGCATGACCCTGGCTTGCAATCGAACACTGATGTTCAAGCTATATTGCATATTAGAAACAATGGTAAGCCTAGACAGCCTAATCACTTTGGACTCAAAAGGGAACAGCCGGGGCGATAACTTGCTTTTAAAAGAAAACTAACAATGCAATCAAACATGTTATGGGATTAACTGCAAGAGTTGCTCCTGATTCTGAGAATGAAATACAAACTTTTCTTCACTTCTGAAACACAAAACACACTGACATCCTAGTTTTGGTAAATGAAAGAAAAACCATGTTCCCTCTTATTAAAACACAATCTTTTATCCCCATTTCAAAACCTTGCGGTTGCCTTAATAAGTTGTTGCCGAGTATCAGACAGAAAAAAAACTGCCTTTCCAATGTGCCTGGCTGTAGGTTGGCCTTGATGTGGCACTAATAGCCTGAAATCTAAGCTATATGATGGACAGTTGCCGCTGACAGGCTGGGTGAGGCAGCAGCTGCGTCAAAAGAAAGGTGTGTAGACTAATGAGATGGAAAAGAGAGGGTGTGATGTAGGGCCTCGTTGTGCAACCAGGGAATGCTACTCGTGTGCGGGGAAGATCCTTTTGATGACAGCTCAATCACAAAACTCAACATGGTCAAATAACAGCGGATTAGTCTGGTAAAGAAACACAGGTTTCACTCGTGGCACAGGTATGAACCGTTTGTATTGGGTTTGCTGGCTCTGCTGTGCTTTAGGTTGCATCAGGAACCAACTGTTCAACGATCTTATCTTAATTGAAGTTTTGAATGAATCCTTAACACATTCAAATCTGTGCAGATTACCGATGCCAGCAAATATTTGGCATCGGTCGAAGTTTCACCCACTGTGTCGTCATTTGGGTGAGCCAACATGGAAAATAACCACAGAAATTACTCAGTCACAAACATGTTATGTGCCTCACCTTTCTTTGATTACCTGATAGTGTAATATAACGTCACAGAAGTGCAGCACGTTCGCAAGCACAAAGAATAGTAATTCCTTTTCCAAAATACAACAAAAGCACAATTAACTCAATGTAAACCTAGCCTGGAGATGAATCAGGGCTCTCCCAAGGCTACGATGAATCTTGCAAGATCTGTTTTCACTAGTTCACATCACTGAGATTTGTTGACCACCTACTTTGTTCCTCTTCCTAATGCTACGTTTCTTTGTTTGGCAGATATACCCTCATGATTTGCATTTCCTTTACCTGTTCCTGTGTCAGTGTATATGAATGATGGATCAGTTATTCTGGCAGAAGGTAACACTACACACAGCTATAAAAAAGACTCGTATATATATATAAATATGTGTTCTACTAATTTATATTAATTTCTATGCATCTCGCTACTGGAACAAACTGCAAAACAAATTGAAGACACTTATTCTCTCAGGGACATTAAAAGTCTCCATGCTACTAATATATGTGATTGTTTTAATGAGTGTGTTTGATGATGCTTTGTGCGATTGAATTGTATTATTATGTATATGTAATTTCTCTAAGTTCAATTTTGTAGAAGAGATTTTGCTCTCAATGAGACTTCCTGAATAAAAACAATAGTAGAGCATGCCCATTTTAAATATAATAACAAGTCTACCTGTCATTTTCAACAAAACATGAAATATGCCGAAAAGACACATCAAATGTAGTTGTACAAAAAGAAGAGACATATTGCGGCTTCGTTGATATGGAGTTTAACATTCTCTTTAAAACGGAGAGCACTAGTGGTGCATTCAATGTGATTTCGCAATTTTTTATTAGTTTGTGTTTTTCTGGTTGGTTCTTTAACATTGCACAACGTTTGGCAACAGCTTGTGATGTTTGCTCCCATTTGGTGGGTGTGTCGGGGGGCAGAAAATCATGAAATCCACAGCGGAAAACCCAAGGAAAAGGTTTAGTATAAACATTACAGTGTTCCAAGCATCCATCATAGGCCATGAAATATAGATTTAAATGTTAGCTTCCAATGTTCGCTTTAGCGGAGTTGACCATGACAGGACTTGTTGTTTGGCGACATTAAGAGAGGACGTTTAAATGTAACTGTATAGGGGTAGAACTTTAGAGAGTACTTAATGTTACAGATTTAGAGTATATGCACTCCTACCAAGAGCCAAAGGAAAGTGGTCACTCTTTTCAAACTGCTCATGAGAACTGGCAAATACACAGAGTGAAGTGTGCTTTGGGGAGGGAGAGGGAAAATGTAGCAGGCAACCAGAGGGAGAGAATGAGAGAGAAGGAGGATGGTAGTCACTGTGAGAATCATTTCTGATGTTTTTCACACAGCCATATTTCTGTAGGGGCCGTCGCATTTAGAAACACTGGTGAGTCTGGTCCTGTGAACCCAGAACAAGCATCTGACATGGCAGAGAACCGACCGCAAGACAACTGGTGACAGTGCAAGTATGCATTTCACTTACTCAAAACAACCAACATGTCTGAAAACAAATATAAGGCTAGTGATGGCCGCCGTGGACTGACTGTAATGCTAAATACCTTGGAAAATCTGATACAAATAATAAAAAAATTAAAATAGAATTAGGGCTGCTCAATTAATCGTATTTTAATCGCGATTACGATTATGGCTTGCAACGATTACGAAAACAACGTAATCGAAATAAAACGATAATTGTTTTATTATTAGTATTACTTTTTTTTTTTTTTTTAATAATACATTTTTCTTTTTTGGTTTTTCAGTTGAATTATACTTACAGTTCAGAACTTCAGGGTAATCAACTGTTAAAAACATACTGTTCACATTTTTTTCTCCAATAAATGGATGTTTTCAAAGTCAATGAATAATCGCATTTAATAATCGCAATTACAATTATTGACCCAAATAATCGAGATTATGATTTTTGCCATAATCGAGCAGCCCTAAATAGAATACAAATAATATTATCAAATATAGTGTTTGTACATGGATAAGCACTTAAATCCAAAGATTCACACTATGAGTAAACATTTCCTCACTAAATATGAAAAAACTCGAGATATAGTTTAAGGGTATGGGAATTCGGAGCACCACAGTGAGGTTATTGCTAACAGCCCATTTTCAGTCCAAAATGCATTAAAAGTGATCTGTAACACATTGTATGCCCTCATCAGCAACATAGTCAACTTGTAATTACAGCTCTATCTGATCTTTGATGTAATCGGCTACACGTCACTAGCACTGTGTTAGCACGTAGGCAAGAACAAAGACACGACAGTCTTCTCTATCCGGGACACATTATGCACCGACTGGAAGAACCAATGGCTTTTCACTAATACTGCAAATGTGTGCGCCATTAGAGGAATAGTGCATCATCAGACCTTGGTTTATTCCACGGAGCACAGAGGGCTAGTTCAAGATGTTGGGAAGTCGAATTGTTCAGATGATGACCCCAAAGTCAAACCTCTAACGTCATAGAGGCAAGTGTGCAGGCCCTACTGGAATGCGTCAGTCAGCAGAGCCCATAAAGGACTCTTTTCACTGGTCGAGCACCCCACTCTTGACCTTGTGTTTGGCGGTGCGTGCTGGTAAAAGCTTTGCTTGCCAGCCATTGACTGTCTGACTGAACTGCGTGACGCCATCTTGCTTCCTCGATTACTTTCTTCCCTTAAAGTGACGCTAAGCATGGGTCATTTATTCGAAAGGGAGTTCATGTATATACATCACAGTTGTAACGAAAGAGTTTGTTGTAATACGTATTCGTTTCTATGCATTTCCTATTGTACTGCAGTCATGAATTGTGAGAAACAAGCACTGCATCTGTTCAAATATCTTTTGAACTCCTAAAAAAGCAGCACACAAGTGAAGACAGGTATGACACATTTAGCCATTTTTGTTAAAAGTGATTCAAGTCATAGCTAAATCCTGAATGAATGATGAAATTCAAAACAGTAAAAAAAAAACAAGACGGATTCAACTATTGTGGACGCTAATGGGTAGAAAACTTCCTAGAAGTCTTAACTTAACCAGATTCAGAGAGTTTCATCCCACAGGCAATAAGACTGTTAAACACCTGACCTGTTGTAACAACATCCATAACATTCATCTGCTACATAGTAATTATTTATCTAATATATAATTCCAATAACTTGTATATAGACTCCTATTGCACTATTCCACTTTTATTCCTCACTTTTTTTTAAAACTATTTTTCTTTTTGTATTACTTTTAATATAGTATATTTTAATATTGTTTTAATATTGTCTGCTTATCTGTATTATTGTGTTGCATTGTTGGAGAAGCCTGTGACCTAAGATTTTCAACAACATAATTACTCTGTAGCTATGTTAGTTTGACAATAAAGAACCTTGAACATTTTTAAATGTCAGGACAAAATGTAATTAATTTTGTAACTGCAATTTCCCAACGTGCCTCAGAACCTAAGCAAGCCGTTGTAACCGTACAAACAGGGCACTGAAAGAAAGTACAACAGACCCATATGTGAAACCTTCAGTAAACCGAGTGATGGACACAGATAGAGATGTCCCGATCCGATCACGTGGGATTTTTTTTTTATAAAATATTTGTATTATTTTATTGAATGTTACAAAACAAAAATGACAATGTTCACGTCTTAAAGTCATCCTGAGGCCTTCGTTTTGGTTTAAAATTACACAACATCATGTATGTGTTGCTTCGTTTGGGCTTGTTTTCATAGACCTGGTTGCTTAAGTCTCTCAAATCTGGCAACAGAGTGGGCAGGGCGCTCTAATAGTAGCAGTAAGCTAACGAGAGGCTACGTTCAGCTGGTGACTCGGGAGTCGGGACAGAGAAAATGTCAGGAGTTTGGAAGTATTATGAAATTGGAAGCGAAGGCAGTGTAACAGCCAGATGCAATGTTTGCAAGGCGGAGGTTCCACGTGGTGGAAAGAACAGAGCTACGTTCAACACGACCAATCTAACACGCCACCTGAGAAACAAACACAAACGACAACACGACGAGTAAACAGCGGCCACTCAGGTAACGGCACTGAAACAACCGACACTTTCAGAGACTTTTAAAAGGAAAGAGAAACTGCCCCAGAACGGTGAAAAGGCCAAACAAATAACAGCCAAGATAGCTGAATTCATCGCGTTGGATGACCAGCCGTTATCTGTTACCTTTTTTTCTCTTAAGGCCCTGACACACCAAGCAGTCACCAGAGGACTCGCCGACGCCGGCAGTTGCGTCGCCGTGTTCTCCTGTGTCTTGGCCATGTGTCGCACGGGAACACACCGCAAAGACTTCAGTGCGTGAGTGGCAATAACTCTCCTTACCAGCAGGCGGCGGTAGTGTGTATTCGTCATTCAAAATAGGCAACAACCGGAAGACAGAGAAGAAGAATAGACTGCGTGATATAAACAACAACAAATAGCGTGTGCGTTCCATTTTCCCTCTCGTCCATCTAAAACATGTTTCGTGCGGCACTGGAGCTATCAGCCATTGCAGTGTTACTTGTGGAAGACATTCTCAAGCAACAGTCTCTCAAGAAGCGGAAGAGCAGGTCTTCGTTTGCGTCATTCCAGATCGCCATGATGAGATGAAAATGAAGATCAGTCTGTGTGTGCCTTCTTAAATCGTTTGTTTACTTCCCTCACTTCCGTTTCACTTCTCATGCACTGATTCGCTAGCTGAACAGCCAATCAGAGTGATTGTTTGGTCCGACTGCCTGACCCGATGCATGGCCGATTCAACATGCATCGGGTCAGGCAGTACAAATAAGGAGTGTTACGGCTGCCGGTGCGGGACACACCAAATTGAGTTTGTGCGACAGGACACGCTTCGTCTTCCGACTTACGAAAACGGCCTTTAATGCATTGCATAAAGATCGGATCGGGAAAAATCGGTATCGGCAGATTGTCAAAATTAAATGATCGGAATCGGATCGGGAGCAAAAAAAGGTGATCGGGACATCCCTAGACACAGACTTTACAGCAGACAACACATCTTGCTGAACTCATGGGGAACTGTTTCCCAGTAACAGAAAACTAAACTTGGCAAGGAAAGTTGTTCAAAGTATCAAGACAACACAAATGCCTATGATAGAAAATACAATGTCATATTGTTTATATGTTTACTGAGAACAAAACACAAATAGAGTACATACAACTACATATTTAGACTATAGCTATTATTACAAAGACATAATTAGAGACTACGTGGAGAAAATGGTAGCCAAATTATCAGAGTAAACATTTTCGCATAAGCAAAAACCTGCTGGAAATAGTGATGAAGTAGATGAGATGTTATTTGAATACACATAACATCTCTGAGAAGAGAATCAGAAATGCACAAAGCATGTTCTGTTGTGGACGAATACTTGTTCTTGTTGCCATTTGGCTTAAAATCTGATAACAGTCTTGTTTGCTGTTGTTTACTTTCTGAGGGACATCACCAGCTGCATGGAAGAACTCCGATGATAAGATGCAGATTCAGTTAGTATGTGTACAGCTCATCCGTTCAGACTACGTCATAAGACCAACTGTTCACAACACCTCTCTTCATTCAGTGAACTCAGCTCCACAATCATCTGGCTCCATAGAAAATGACAAAGCACTACAAGGACTAAAAACGTACAAGTCAGTCACCGTTATTTAATAAGAACGACGTGGTCGACATTTTCAAATTCCTTGCATTTGGGTTATTTTCAATAATCTGCCAATAATTCTCTCATTTAAAGAAAAATTGGTGTGAACTGTCCATCACAACAAACTGGTTACATAATGAAATTGATTATCAAGTCCCTATTCGCAAAAATATATTAATTTCACTCTCATAAAACTACAAAGTAACATATTATCCATCTTGGGAAGCCAGATTCCAAAGTATGAGCATTTTTATTAGAGACATTACTATATACATATTTGCCAAATGATTGTTTGTGAGCCTAATAGAGAATAAAATCAACTGATTGTGTCAGCTACACAAAAGACAAGATCTTCAAACACCTGTGTCGATTTTAAACCTGACATTTAACAGCATACCTATAACTTGCCAGCAGTAGATACTGTATCGTCAGACTTGTGAATTGGTAGTCTAAAGTTAAGGTGAATGTTGAAAAGCGTCCCCAAATACTAAGAAACAACGTAAACATGTCAACATAGGTGGCCAAGAGCCATGCTTGTAAACATTATTATTACATTATTATTATTACATGTCACTTGTTAGACGCTTTTATCCAAAGCGACGTACATACTCAATACTGAGGGCAATCCCCACAGGAGAAATTTGGGGTGAAGTGTCTTGCCCAGGGACACAACGACATACTGACTGCAGTGGGGTTTGAACCTATGACCCCCTGATCACAACACCAAGGCTTTATCCACTGCGCCACACGCCTCCACATTAAGGGTATCAATACACTGACCTAACGATACCCACCTACCTACTAGGAACAACTCAGCATTAGGGAGGAGTAAAACCAAAGTAAGTTAACACAACATCTCAATGTTACTGAATATTCTGCATCCCCAAAGGCTAACGTTAGCTAGCCAGTTGACCAGTAATGTCCAATTCCCTTTAAATGGCTTCAGTGTTGACCCTGTTGACCTAACTCTTTGCTAACTTCACACTGAGTTTCCATGTTATGCTAATTACAAACCTGTTCGTTTTAACTGTCAACAAGCAGCTGTAAAGTCAGAAAGAAGCGTTAATAATGCTGTTTAGGTAACGTTAGGTTAAACTGCTTGCTAACGTTTCAGCAACAAAGTAGCAACGTTACTGTAGCTAACGAACAAGTGTAAGCTAGTTATACGACTTTATCATAAGATACTTCGGTTTAGCTTGACTGTTTACAACACATACTGCTTTGCTAGCACCTGTTTAACGATACAGACGCTGCTTTTCCCATTTTAACTGTTTTATTGTCTTTCTAAAAGGTTTTATTCATGAGTTTAACAAGCTAAAGCTAACTCCTGCTCTACTGTAACGTCAATGTTTGTGTATTGCTACCAGGAAGTAGCCGGAGCCCGGTATACGAGACACTATTAATGTATCCTTTCTAGTTTACACTTTAATTTAATATGCTAAAATAACGATTTAGTCAACATACGTACCAGCTCATTTTGAGTGAACTTTTATTCCAGTTTCATTGGGTGGTTTTAATATCTTCCGAGCTACTCATCCCTTTCTAGCAGTCAACAGTCGAGCTTTAAACAGGAAGTACGGAGCTTAGCCGATTCTGTTTCCTCTCAAGAAGTTTTATGGCAGAAAAATAAATATTAACCATATTAGGTGGAAGAAGTACTCAGATCTTGTACTTGAGTAAACGTAGATATATACCAAAGTGTAGGAATACTATGTTACAAGAAAAGTCCTGTATTCAAAATGTTAACCAAGTAAAAGTACAAAAGTATTGGCATCTAAATGTAGTTAAAGTAGGCTACTAAAACTATACTATATTATAGGTACTAAAAGTACTTTAAGTTGAACGGCCAATTTCTGTATAATATCATATGGTTTGATTATAATTATTGATGTATTGATGTGTATATCAAGCTTGTAAAGGTGGGGCTATTTTGTATTATTGTATTTACTGCTGGGCAGCATGTGAATGTAATCCAGGTGTAACTAGTCTTATTTTAGTGTTGATTATATTTTTCTTTATCATTAATACATATCTGCAAAGTCACTAAAGGTACTACATAAATGTAGTTGAGTAAATATACAATATTTACCTCTGAGTTGTAGTTAAGTACAGTACTTGAGTGAATGTACTTAGTTAGGCCTACTTTAAACCACTGAATGTAATAAAGTACACTTACTCAAGTACTGTACTGAAGTACAATTTTGAGGTACTTCACTTGAGTATTTTAACGTTATGCTACTTTATACTTTTACTTTACTACTTTGGAGATATATATTAATAATACAGAATATAAATCAACTAATACATCATTATGTATTATTATAGAAGCTACCCAGCAGTTAATCAAGTCATTAAAATGTTCTTCTCCTTTACGAAGTGCAACATTGACACTATTTTACAATAACGTTTTATTTTTAAATCTGAAATGGGCCATACTGGATAATTAGTACTTGTACTTTGTGTACCTGTAGTATATTTTGATGCCAATAATGTTGTACTTTTAGTTGAGTACACATTTGAATGTTGGACTTTTGCTCGTAACAGAGTATTTTTACACTGTAGTATTGATACTTTTACCAGATCAGATCTGTTCGGTATGTGCGTGCACGAAGAGACCCATGAAAACTGAAGGCAAGTGATATTTTTCTTTATTCAAGTACTTACATAGAAATAACAAAACAGTTGCATTACAACAAACTGAAGTGCCAAGTAAACAGGGGAGCACATCTCCCCATCACAAGGATATAGTAAAATTCATTTCAATATTCAGCTCATCATAAAATGACCTTATTATAAGGTAATAAAAACATGAAATAGGCTAAAGACATCAACAACATTTTAAACAAGACCCCTTGTTTTCTTGAGAAAAAAAAGCCAACAGAACAGTTATCCCAGTGTGTGTTTTCAATTGTCCGTCTTGAATTGTTGTTATCCCGTTTCACCAAATGTGAATTATTTTCATGCATAATAAAGAAATGAGCACCACCCACCGCATCGTAGGGCAGCACTTTGGAACATTTCCGTGCACATGCAAACATGAGGATATACTGTAATGAAAAGGAAAACACAACACAACAGAAAACAGTGAGTATCGACTCCATCTGAACACCATAGTGTCACTGTTGAAGACCACAAAATCCCTGAAGCCACCCTGTTGTCCATAAGATGACATGAGTAGCCTATATCTACACACATGATGGAAATCTCTTCAAAAGATAAGTATTTTTTTTTAAATCTTGTAATTATTAATTGTCACGAATGAGCCCAAGCCTATTGCCGTGCCCAAGGCCAACTTCACGGAGACTAAATCAAACAGTTAAACACAAACATTAGCACAAGGCTGCCTTCAACTGCAAGCAGACTGAGGTCACATTTATGATTTGTTTCTCCTGTGGAGTTCTCATCTCATATTGTTTTTGATCAGCCAACCCTGCAACCCAGTTTGGCACAAAGATGGCTGCAGATGTTGGCTCAGATCCAACATGGAGCAGAGAATGAGGATGAGGCAAATTCCAATTTCAGAGCGTTTCAGCCGCCCACTTTTGGACAGTAAAACATGAAAAAAGCATAATATAAATTATTCTTAGAGAAGCATTATTAAGAGGGGGTTGTTTCTACAGCATTCACACATTACACAGAGTTATTGTTCAGCAGAACACGGTGCAGTCTGTGTTGTTCAACCACCAAGCTATATTCAAGGAGTGGGATGGAGGGGGGATCATATACGTTTTTACAAAACCTTTCTGTCCATTATAAAAGTGTCACCAAACAAAAGTGACAACACAGTGAGAGGATATGAACGATGAAATATTGAGTTTGCAAAGTGGTAATTACATGGCTTCATTTAGATGTGGAAATGGTTTGGTGTAGTCTCCACCTTACCCTGCATCATTCCTCAACACAAAGCAAAACATAAACACAGTTTTCTCTCAGAGGAGGCCACATCCTATATATTATAGTTAAAAACACCCATTCTCACCAGCAGAGTGTCAAATCAAGAGCACACAAGAGCATCATTTTTGGTCAAATAAATCAAAAAAGATTCAAGGTCTATCATGAACAATGTCTAACATCAAATTATTCCAGATAAATATTTCGTATTTCCTATCAACTCGTGTACGTTCTATATATATATTTATTTGAGTTAACTCCACGAGGCTGTCTGCTACACAATGTTTACATTAGAGTCTGATCAGACATAAGAAATGTTGTGTAATGTGAAATAAATTATATTTTCAGTTTGGTAGTTTGGGATTTCAGTTGAAAAGTTTGGTTTTCCATCCATGCAAAACAATTATTTTTCATAATACAAAACTATCGATTTACATTTAGATGTTACAGGGTGCATGGACTTTTAAACTACTTGAAAAAGTGCAAGGAGCTCTGTTCATTTATCCATGTAGACGAGTTGAGGCTCTCTGAGGCCAAATTAATTGGAAAAGAAGTGGAAAGTTGCCAGGAAGCTCAGCAGTGAAACTGGTTGTTACAGGAGGAGAAAACATGGCCTTCTGTGTGCCCTGTGTTCTCTGTGGCTTTCCTGAACCCTTCCTCTGGCCTTTGCATTTATCAGTCGATATTCTCTTTAAGTCTGATGGCCGTGTCTACTGACTGGTTTTTTTTCAAGCTTGGAATAGGGCATACACTTTTTTAGTAGTTAGAGAGCACAACTAATAACCAGACATATTGTTGGTCCAAGTCGGACCCATCAGAAACTATATTTAAACATGGATAAGCTTATTATAACACCTCACATTTTTAATCCAATGGGCTAAATCGCATTTTTTAGACTGCCAAAAAATACATATTTTTAAGAGAAAGGGAATATGCTTTTCTAAGCATATAGAATGTATTCATTGTTGTAAATATCATTATAATAAAAATGTTAAGATCCCATAGAAGCTCACAGAGGAGATCAGCTTACACAACATGTTTCATAGAATGAAGGAATAGTTATTCTTTCAAATCAGGACAAATTAATAATCAGAGACGGACCAATATTGGCATTGCCTTATAATGGATTTGGTTTTAGAAATAATCTAGTCATTTAGTCTTCTGTCCATCTGAGAGTAACCAGTGTTTGAAAGAAATTGGGAAGATGTGTTAATTGAAATAACTGATTGCTACTATAATGGAGATAAACAAAATGTAAAAAGTCTTTCTGTTTATTCAGAGAACACATTAGTGCTTCCTTAAACCACTTACAAATGCTATTATTGTTTTTTTTCTTTCATGGAAGATAATACACCATATTTGGCACTATTGCAGTGCTCTAAAATGTTTTGAAATAACCTATGACAACAAAATATTCCGTATTATAACTACATTACTAAAAGCTTTAAGACACATTCCCACAAGCATTCAGTCAATTGAGAGTTCTTGTTTATGCAGTCATTTGTATTTACATAGTGTGCATGAAGGCATGCACATATATGCACAATTTAATACTGAGTTATGGTGCATTTGACATTTGAGTACAAAACTGAAAATTCTACTGTATAGCTACCTGCATACATGTGTGTATACTGTACAGAAACAACAAGTCCCTAAGTCACAACTCAGTCTCTCTGTATTCAAAAGATGTAAACATGGATATGGACATTCTCCCTTACCATATGCTGGTCAGATTTAGGTGATTTATACCAAGTAGTCTTTTTTACACTGAATCCTTCATTCCTCTTTGCTTTGATATACTGCTGGTTTACAACCCAGGGTTATTTATTTCAATAGTTCAGTCTGTCTAACTGTGCTCTTGGTTCATCTGATTTACGGGTTGGTGGCACATGTAAGGAATATATTGCATATAATTGCAGAACTCAAAATGAACAGTATTGGTGAGCTTTTAAAACAGAAATGATATCTGGTAACGCCACATAAAGCCACCGTATAAAAAAGGCAACAGAAATACACAGTGTCTCTCAGTGACTACACATAAATAAAGTATTGGCAGAGGCATTGATTGCGGCAGGCAAGTTTGTTTTATAAGTACAAGTAACAAGACAAGACATCGGTTTGCTTTGTGTAACCCATTCAGTCATTATGTAGACTTAACCAGTTTGTGCAGGTAAATCTATTTCAATCTGATCTTTCCGTTAAATCAACATGTGTGCTAAGCTGATATCCCGGTTATGTTTGGCAGATGTCAGGCACGATAATAAAGAAACAAGGTTGGCTGTGTCACCACAATACATTTGGCACATTTTGAGAAAACAACATTCAAATAGAAAATAAAAAAACACGACACAAAATACAACAAAAGGACCGTCAAGTGCCACTAATAAGGTATCCATGACAGTACACAAATATAACCAATTGCACTTTTTTAAAACAGCCTAATAAAATAAATGCATACATCCCAGACAACTCACCCTTTAAATAAGCTCCATTTAATTTAGTTTTTTGACCCTTGGCTTCCTTTCAATTTAGAAATTCTCAGTAAAATTGACAAAAGTGTATCCAGCCCACACACCTATATGAAGTGACCTTATGGACAGCATGTGCCAAGGGGCCCTTCTTTGTGTTACAGTAGCTGAAAGAGAAGGGTGTAGCAGCCTTTCTCCTTTTTTTCTGAAACTAAAAGTCATCCATCTCAAAATAGAAGGAACTATGGAAATAAGAGCGGGGGATGTAAAAGAGAGTAAAAGAGTCACCTATTTATCTCATAGCGGACGTGATCCCGTCTTCCCAAGTCTCTTTATGGGGCATGGTGAGGGTCCAGTCCAAGTGTGTGTAGTGACGGTCATGACGTTCCCCCTGTCGGCCCCCCACAGGAGCTGGGGGGCGAGCTGTGGCTCCCAGCCACCCCACTGCTCTTATCAGCCGGCTTCTTGTCCTTCTGTTTCAGGTGAACCTTTGAGTGTCTCTTTCTCTCGTCACTCCTGGCAAACTTGCGTCCACAGAACTCACAGGAGAAGGGCTTCTCGCCGGTGTGTGTGCGTATGTGTGTGGTCAGGTGGTCGCTCCGGCTGAAGGAGCGCATGCATATTCGGCACTGGAAGGGTTTGTGACCTGTGTGGATGCGAAGGTGACGTGTGAGCTCGTCTGAGCGTGAGAAGCGTCTGTCACAGTTCTCCGCCGGGCAGGCGTGCGGCCGCTCGTGGACAGGGGTCTTGCTGGGACGGTTGGGGTACTTCCGAGGTCGTATGGGTTTGAGGGTGAGAGTCTGTGGGGGTGGGTGGTGCTGAGGAGGGTGCTGTTGCCCCCCGTGGAAACCTGGGTGCATCTGCTGCTTATCTTTGAAAGCCCTGATGGTCTCCAGGGGTGTGATGGGAGGAGGGTTGACTCGGATGGGGTCCATGCTCTGGAAGGGCTTGTGCTCCATCACGCCAACATCCCCCTGATGGTGGAAAAGGTTGTAGTCTGGGATCATGGAGAAAAGGCTGCCATCCATGGAGGCTTTGGATGTGGAGTGGTAGTCATTGCCCGGGTAGGCGAGTCCGCTGCTGGTGGCCGGGCTGTGGTGGAAGGAGACCTGGTCCTGGTACAGGTCGCCGCAGGTGGAGTAGGCAGGCAGCGGAGGACCGTACACCTGATCCATGTCTGACGTCTGTCCGCCCATGCTGGCTGCGGAGGACGATGTCTGCGACGTGACCGTGCCGGGTGATGGAGAGACGCCCAGGATCCCCGCGCTGACAAGACTGATGATGTTGTTATCAGAGCACCACCCGGAGCCCCCGAGGCCCCCTGACGGAGGAGTGTCAAAGGCAAACTTCCCCAGATAGGTGACAGTCTGCCCGCTGCGGTTGGACTGGAAGCTGGATCCATACTGAATCTCTGCAGATGCTTTCTCGCCTCCCATGCCCAGATCCATGATGTTATCTAGACAAAAGCACAAACACAGACATAATGAATAAATCATCCATATTGTTGCACATACAATAATTTAAAAAAGCTGAAAAGAAAAGCTTTCAAGAGCTGATAATGTGGCAAAAGTTGTTAAATAAAGTCTAGAAAATTCACTTTGTGAAGATATGTGATCTTGAAGAATCCGGTTTTTCCAAAATTCAGCTTTTTTGCATTTCTCTGTAATAGTGTGCCAACAAATGAAAAATAAAAGAAGTCCACTGGAGTTCATAAAGAAATGTGAGCGCTGTCAGACCTGTAAGTTAAGTGAGTGACTGCTGCATGTGAGACAGTGTCTCTCTCTCTCTCAGATCCCACAAGCCCTCATAAATCAAGACCTAAACACCCCCTTTGATCCAGTCATTGTGTCCCTGAGGAGGACAGCCAAACTGAATGGCAAGATCTGATTTCTTTACAGCAGGGAGGATTATAAGGGAGAAGCCACATCTATCACGCTCAAGGATTCAAAACACATTTGCAGCATCTGCACATAACGGGGGTAAAACATTTTTAAGTGTTGCCAATCCAATCTCGGTATTAGTGAGCTTAACAACATTTCCCCAAATTTCCCTGATATTTTAATTGTACAGAATCTTACACTTCACACACACACACATTTAACTTATTCCAAAGATGCCATAAAAACCATCACAGATGTGCTTAATGGGGATTCATATGTGCTGATCGTGCTCTCAGGGCTTTAATGTGAGACGTTTAAAATGAAATCTTTCTTTCACACAAGTTAAAATAGACATCTCTTTTCATTTGCAGAGAATGATACACAGGAGTGTTTAAATATTCACTCCTAGTAATTACCGCCTGCTGGAATTTGGCTAAAGGCAGATCATAATTGAGCAAACAAAAGCTACATTACTTATAGCACAATGGCATTGAGACACATGAGGTGAATATGGACATTGACACTTGTGGCATATTTTTTTAGGGGGGGGGGGGGGGGCTTGGAATTGGAAAGCAAGCCTGAGTTGATATTAAAGCATTAAACTCTAAATATTTGGTCTTTAGGAGGTTATTTGAACTGTGGGATTTATTTTGAGAGAATAAGAGGCAGACAATAATTCATCACTATTTCTTATTAGGCGGCGTTGAGGGGCAAAGTAAACAGCTGCTTCACTGGAAATATTACACATGGAACTCTAAAAAGAAATTATTGTTATTTGCACAAAAATATTAAATCTGCAAAAAAAATCATATATATTACATTTTGAGTGTAACGTGAATTTCATCAAAATGACTCATATTTAACAGAGCAACACACACCTGTACTGAAACATATTTGTTATGTTCAGCTTCATTTGTTTCAATATTTCCTGTCAGAGGTCACTACAATTAAACATAAATAAACATTGTATTGCCTTGTTAATAGAGAAATGTCATATGTTGCAAGTATGTCTCCTGTATTTAATATACTTATTTAAAAAGAAATGAGGTAGCCTATACTATTTATGAGACCTGGCGCTGGGATAATTAAAAACGCACACTTATTACAGTAGGTAAATAAGGGGGTTCATTACGGGGTAATTTAAAAATAAGGGGTTGTTTTAAATCGTGAAAAAAAACGTGAGAATAAAAATGTTTCATGCAAAGTTCGACAGGGCAGATGTACATTGCGGTCAGTGCATCACGGTGATCCTCGCCACGCCAGGATACTAAAGATGTAGTATATTTGGTGCAGCATTGACCCATCACCTCCGAAGGTGAGCCTGTACAATTAGTGATTGATTTAATGCCAACACTGAGCCGAACCTAAAGTCATCTTTGGAGGCGTCTGAATTAATCAGAAATAAACCTTAATCTGGATTTAGCACCAAATAAATCAATATATTCGGCCTCGCAATTTAGTGACTAAGTGGGTTCAGGGGGCCCTGTGTCTAAACATTTTATATAGGGAAAAGCAACCACACACGCCTACTGAAATCCAATCCGTGTCATGTTAATAGAGTTGTGAATGAAAGGCATTCTCCTAAGTAGCTGACCCATCTTTGCGGGTGGATGTTAGATTAATGAATCAGTGGCATTTTGCAGTTTAACCACATAAATGTATTCACTCCGAGAGTTGAGATTTCAGTTTCAGTCAGGAGTCGATTGCGTTTTGAGTACTTTGCGTATAACAGCCTGTTTTCCACAGCCGTTCATTAGACATTTCCTCAAACACTCCTCAGCTTTGGCAAATTAAAATCACTACACGTGTAGATTTTTACAAATATAATGTTTTAGCATTTGGTTTTTTAAAAGTTTTGATTTCAGAACCTTTTTTATGTTGCGTGAGAGACATTTCGGCTACGGACAATGATAAACATAAAAGGAAACGTAACAAATATGACATGCCTGACCAGAGAGTCAGTCACATTAAAGGTGTATCTAATTCGTAGAGCCCGGTGTTACACCTGACCCCGAGAAAAAGTATTGAGTACGGGAGTCTGTGCGCAACAGCCAGAGCGCAAACAGGTGCTCCGAGACCCAAGACAACTGTTGCCTTACGCATCGCAGTTTGAACCACTTTTATCAAAACACTCATACACGGAAAAGTAAAACAATCTTACCTGTATTCATCTGTGAATAGTGGTTAATAGATTCCGTACTGGTGAAAATATTCATAGACGTCGGGATGTCCTCTTCTGGGTAGAGACTGTCAGGGATCGTGTTTATTAAACTGCTCATCGTAAGAGGGAGCTTCTCCGCTAGTTTCCCTGTCATAGCAGTTATAGTCAGTCCGACATTTATAAAAAGGACAACTCGCAGGTATCCAAGTAGTTACTCAGAAAAAAAACACAGCGGGTGTTCTCAAAAGTGGAAAACACAGGTGTGGATCAGAGAAAAAAGAGGAGAGGAGCAGGGATGGATCCTGTTGCTGTATCCAAGTATCCCGCGGAGGACGAGCAGCGCCGGGTATCTCCTCCTGTGTGATCACAGGCTACTGTTGTTATTAATCTGATCACTGTGGAAGCTGATGGGCTGCTTGTGGGGGAATGTGAAGTCTGTGAATCAATGGAGGAGGTGGTGGTGGTGTTGGTTGCACAAGAGCAGCTCTACTTACTCTATTGGAGCTGGATAGGGGACTCCAGTCTGCCTGTATTAAATAGGGGGATGGAACATTTGCGTGACGTAGATGACCAAATATGGACAGAGCGCCCAGCACCCATGCTCTCCGCGTCAGGCTGTGGAAACTACAGTGGAGGCAAAAGGCTCCGATAGATAGCGAGCCACAGAAGTTTACCAAATCTTCACTGCTGCTCCAGATGCGTCCCTCTCCGGGACGATTCTCCTCTGTTCCTGTCCTTGTGGAAAAACATTAGAGGGATTCAACAGCTGTTATCTGTATTATTATCAGGCATTATGATATCCTTTGTGGACTATCACGCACACTGGGAGCTTTTTATGCAGCTGTGTGTGTGCGAGTGAGAGACAGTGTGTGAGATGAAGAGACAGAGAAAGAGGTTGTAGTCGTAAACAATTACAAACACTTTAAGTCATTAAAGGCCTTATACGGTTTGTTCATACACATATTGAAATATTTCTATGTGTTGGCCTTTCTTTTAAATACGTTTTGCCAAAATAAACCTAAAGAAAAATAATTTGTTATACGCTAATATGCTTTTTTGTTGCTTTTAGTGAATGTTCAAACTGTCCTACTATCCGTCCTGTATTGCAGAACAACTGTTGGAAACCGTCTTCTTCAAGCAGCAACACTTAACAAAGACAGTAATTGACGGAGTTAATCGCTTGTAAATATTGCAAGCAGCGCACTGTAAATCCGAAGGCTTGCTTTGACTTGAAGCCAAAGTGACCGCTTAAGTGGAACTCCAAATAAGGGCATTGTCCGGTCCCGCCCCTTTCTGTCTGTATTTGGACATGTGAGTTCCGGGTGAAGCACAAGTGGAAAAGTGATCGGAAGCCACAGAAGAGATGACAGTGGATGGAGCGTCATGGCTCATTTTTTTACTTATTTGCCAACTTGTGAAAAAGAAACAACATCACACAGTGGTTGACTTTATATCCTTTTGAATAGAGTTATTTAAAAAAAAGAAGACTTAGGCTACTAAAAATCTTTGTGGTTACTCACTGCTTTCAACTCACTATCACACTCTGCACTCCTCATTAAAAGTCTAGCAGGGATTAACTAAGTTGGGTGTAGGCTATGCACTTTCTGCTGTAGCTGTACCAACATGAAGCACACAGGCCTTTGCAAATCTCACAGAAAATATTGAATGAAATGTCAGTGCCTGAATATTCAGACCTGAGAAATTAATAGTACCTCAATGAACCAGAAGTGTAAACAGAGTGTGTGGGAGAATTAGTCTGAATCATGCTCTGTGTTTAGGGGGCTAACACAAACACAGCAGCCAGTGATCTGGTGTGGCTCATCACCACAGGCAAGTCCTCAGTGTGTGTGTGTGTGTTTTATCATAGCAGTCATACCAGCGGGCAGATAGAGTAGGTTCCTCTCAGGATGTTTTGTAAACAGTCTTGTGCCTTGAATCAACAAAATAGACAACAATGATCCTCACAGACTTAAAAAAAAAAATGTCCGACCAAAGAAAGATTTCCTATGTTGACTTAATCATCTGCCTTAACTGACTCACTCCTTAAATGTGCTAAAAGTAGTTCTCTGAATCACTGTTAGCACATTAATCCAGGTCAGAAGGAACAAGATATTAGTGATTCTTTCTTGAGTTTTAGCTGTTCACGTATTTGGAGCTAAATGTCAATCAACATACATCGTTGATCAGGCCATTTTAATCACCAATTTAACTTTTTATACTTACATTCTGTCAGTTTTTAGCTTGTCAAACGTGAAAGATGGAATTCAATTTTGCACAGGTTAAGAGGCTGTTATAGTTGTAAACATTATCTATTAATAATTGAACATTCAAGTGAAAAATACATTCATTAAAGGGGACACAACAGATATTCACCGCATATCAACAGTTCAACAAACTGCTTTAGAAACAAAGGACAATTTCCACACCTATGGAAAGCACATGTGCTAACCACAGTCTATGGTGCTAACATACAGTATGTAAAAGGCTCTATTGTCTACACCACTGCATGACAAACAGGAATGTATGATTGGTTTGGACTAAAAACAGGTAATCCTGACATCATAATGTAATGCAGAACAATAACATGACCTACTGCGTCACACATTACACATAAGAGGTAGTATATTTATAGCAGTTTATTGCATCCTACATTTGCATCACATTATGTGCCGTTCCTGTTTTTTTGTCTAGCTCATGAAGTTGCAGGGGTTGATCAGTTCAGTGGGAGAGCCGTGGAAAAAGTGTTTATGGGTTTAATCAAATGAGAGAAGTCTCTCAGGTCAGCGTGATAAGGACTCACTGTACTGCGGCGCGGGAAAGTTGGAACACCTACCTGTTGCAGGTGTATTTCCTCGACTGTGATCTGATCACCTGGGCCTGGCCCTCTGTGTTTGTCGTGGCGTTTCATTTCTTTGACTGCAGCGTCCGGGCCTCTTTTGCATACCGGGATTCCATGGAAGCACAGGCTTGTTTTAAAGTGGAAAACTGCCCAGGCACCGCGGATATATAGTCAAATTAGTTCAGTTTTTCCAGGCTTCATGGGGAAGACTACAACTGAAGTTCCTTGCTGTTAGTTAGATATATGAATAGATAAACATTATTCTAATTATCCCAACAGTAACTGCACATCCATTATTTGACATGATGTTGTAAAGGAAACATCTCTTGATATTATGATCACTGTAATGGTGACAGTATTGCATGAGAAGTATTACATATGTATATCAATCTGCAGGTGTTTTAATCACAATCAAATCTCCATATTTTCAAACTATGACTTTTCAGACTACAGCCTTTTATTTGAAAAGCATCTACATTTTGAATTTGGAGAATCTCTAATATGAATTCAGTTAAAGAAAGATGAACACATATCCAATGAAAACACATTTGTGTCATCACATCATCCGTAACAATGTGTTGCTTCATTTATTTTGTAGTCCAGTTTTGCATTAGTTAAAAGTGAGCGTTGTTACCCTACCCATCATTGCTATTTGTCTGGATAATGTTTTACTTTTCAGTGTTATTAGGGAAGGAAAACTATTTTTTTTCAGATACAAGCCGGACCGGGTACCTTGATGTTTAAAGGTCAAAAGGTGCATTTAAAAATTCACTGTTTCTCATTTGTGAATGATGTTCTTGGAGACAGACGTTTACTTAAGCCAAAAAAACAAGTGTATTAAATAAGTATATTCATGTAAATTCATTCAGAGGCATGATTCAAACCTCCAGGTGGACTACAGAGCTCTGAATGAGTCTGTTGGGGTCAGACAAACAGAGAATACATGTGCAAAGTGGTCAGCAGAGCATGCTTTGGATGTCACACCCAAATCCATTTGGCCTCCGCTCACAACAAGTGATGAACTCCAGGAAGTCCCCCGTGAAATAAATCTTCCGCACTTCAGCAGCAGCAGCGAGAAAAGAAGAATAGAGACTCGAGTCAGAATGCATATTAGATCACTAAGCGCCGGTTAGGCAATTTAATTGATTATACAAATTCCTTTTAATTAATGTAAGTTTGAATACATTAAGGAAATATTAAATGCATTTGCCTTATCATCAGGGGATGTGAGAAGTTATTTATTTTTTCCAGAGATGCAATATACTGTGCCTCGTTGAACTACAGCTGTCAGTTTTTCTTAATCATAATATTTCAACTCTCCTGACATTTGGAGTAAAAATAAACACATTCAAGGAAGCTGAGTGGCAAAAACCCAGCTGTTTTGGCAGGATATCTCCGAAATATAAAGGAGGGGAAGAAAATGCACAGTGTATTTGGAAGTACACATCTTGGCATTTCAATGGTGTACTGATGGATTCAAGTAGGTGGTTTTTGGAAGAATGTTCTCCCAGTTGGCATGCCTCACAATGAGTGTGGAATTATAATACCCTTGCCAATTGTTAAAAATGTGATTTCATAAGTCAAATAAGATCAAGGTCAAGAAGCGATATTCAC
The DNA here is from genome assembly GCA_902827135.1 of Harpagifer antarcticus. NCBI lineage: Eukaryota > Metazoa > Chordata > Actinopteri > Perciformes > Harpagiferidae > Harpagifer > Harpagifer antarcticus. The sequence continues at coordinate 26,097,940 of CADEHL010001172.1, forward strand.
ACTGAAGGATACTTAACATTTGTTGAAAAGCAACGGACCGCCGGACTAACTGTGTGCTTGTGTGCATTGTTTTGGTTGTTTTGTTTGTGGCTGCTTTGACTGTTAAGTCGGGGAAGCAAACAAAGCAGATGCAGGACAATTTGATCAATGATCTCCCAGAGTTCATCGGGAGGGCACATAGGGGTTTACCAAGGCTGGCTTAACCACCAAAGGAACAAAAAACCTCCATTACCTACTCCTGCCTAGCCCACTGATGAGACACCAAATCAGGGTCAATGCAAACCACCAACTAAAGATTGATCATCAGAACATCAAAGTCCCTCATGTAAATCCAACCTTTTCCAGACATCTAGGGTATTGATACAAACCCCTCCCAGAGGAGAGTTGCTGGTTAGAAACCAATATTCCTCATGGGGGGTACTCTGACCCACCCTCTACAAAGACCCGTGCAAGTCTGAAAAGTATCTCCTCGTCAAAAGGGTTGAAAAGTTTATCCGCACCATCCTCTGCAGACCTACCAGGTAGGCCTGTTATGCAACCGTCCAAAGTTCAAAACGGGTTCATCCTCCCAAAGTTACACTCAAGGACACTTCAACATGTGTTAGAGCTGCTTTTACTTTGAAAAAATAATCAATCAAGGAAGTGAAAGCACATCGATGTTTCCAATTGAGGTGAGAGAGGTCAATGGAAATATGATAAACAATTACACAAACAGCAAGTTCCCTTTACCCACACTGCATGCCCCTCCCCCTGTCCTGTCACTATGTCGAGTATTTTGGTTCAAGTTCCACTGCGGCATCCGGCAGTGTTGCGGTCTCGGTTTCACCTCCCACTTCCTTTTTTTGGCCCTGACGTGTTTCCGCGCCTAAATTAGAATAAACTCTTTCCACAAGAGTTGTGATATCAGGTCCGTCTTCCTTTTCTGGTTTACGATGTTTGGAAACTAATAAGAAATCCCCAGTGAGGTCAGAACTATCTCCCAAATCCTTCGCCCCGCACCACGCGACAGAAGATAGAGGGCGACATCAAAACATAGCAGCTGCTGTAACACAAAGAGGAAATCTCTCTCTATCTCAGTGATAAGATAACAGGCAAAGAGGGCTGACCTGTTGCAAGCTTTGAAGAACGTACTGTATGCTTATATTCAGAGAAAGTGGAGAAACGTCTTATTGTATATCATTGTACTGACAGGTTCTTCATTTAGGCATCCGAGAATCAGTCTTTGTAGTTTTGGGTGAGCAACTGCAGAGTGGCCACAGGCTCTCCCAGGTCAAACCTTGTGATGAAGGCCTGAAGATCCCATTTACCTGTTGACACATGAACACAGAAATGTATAAGTATTTACAGATATTCAGAGGGGAAATGGACTTAAACCGTGTGTATTTTCAGTCTGATTGAACAGTGGATCAAAAAACCTAAGCACTCAGACCTCACAACTTTATTTGACAACATGTTTTTATCCTACACACATTCAGCGCAGTCTGAGTGTAATCTCTGGTGCATTGCTAGAGTGTTTCTCGTGACCGCTCGGCCCGTGTTTAAGGGATCTGAGGCCTAACTGAGCAGCACATGGCTCTGGGATGTGAGTCACTGAGAACAGCACTGCTGAAAATAAAACATGTTGCTGTAATGATGGAGGTGGGAACGCAAGGACGTATTGGCAAGAAGATATGATTCAATCGCCTGGACTGTTTTTTTTCCTCCCTCCCCTTTTAAACAAACACCAGACGGGCATCCGGCTGGTATGACAATATCACTTCTTAGATTTTGACAACCGCTGATTCCCTGCAGCTTCCCCTCCTTTTACCAAGAAAAAAAAGACAAATTCACAATTATCTTTCCAAGGCAAACCCCCCCCCCCCCCTGTGTTCTTAAAACTTGCAAACTTCAACATATTCTAGAGAGTGTCTGCATACATGTTGGAGTGTACATACGACAACGCCGCGCTCCACAATCCAGGGAATGGCTGACATTCTGGTATTTCCGTATGTGGAGTAATTACATTAACAGCTGTTCAAGAATAGCGTAGGCAAGTTAATCTTTTGAAAAGAAAGCCAACTATTGAAACCGTCCAAATCTGTAGAGAGAATGGTCTCACAGTCAGGGGTTGAGTCTGACTCTGTAGAAGCGTTGGCGATTCTCACCTCTCGCTGCAGCTGCTTCACAGGCCTTCTCTGTGGCTGTTTTCGCCATCAGGGAGACACATTTCGTATCCCGCGGCACCTCGGAGGAGGAGATATGAGAGAAGAAATATACTTTGCCGCCGCCGCTGAAGTGCACTCACCTCACATCAGAAACAAATCATACAGATTCATTTACATTTCAGACTAAATGTATTTTTCAAGGTTGTCTTGTTCAGGGTATTTTCAGAAAATATGATTTTATTTATCTCCTTTCAAATCTTAAAGTGGTTCAAGTGTTACAGCCAGTCTTTTGTTTTTGTAAAAAAGGCCAAATATTAACCTCATTATAAAATATACTATCAGCCTCTTAAGAGACACAGAGATGGGTAACCTGTGTGAAAGACGCCATCGAGACACAGTTTTTAACCGTTAAGTTAAATGATTCTGCACAACGTCAAGAAAGAAAGACGATTTAAGTCGTTTTTTTTTGTTATATTTGAGTTTTGCCTTGTTTGACTATTAAAGTAAAGGCCTAACACATCATCTGAAGCCAAACAACTTTGAGGTAAACAAATGAACGTGTTAAAACTGTCCCTTTAAGGCGTCTAAGTGGCTTGATGGAAACAAAGAAAGGAAGCCGCGACAATTTAGTTACGCAAGGTTTAAACTTAAAATGACAGCATTATCAACTCATTACTCAACTGTTTTCCGTGCATGCTTCCTGATCCTCACTACATGTTTAGCTTATGAGCCTGACACCAAACCTTGGTGTGTCCGGGTTTGCCATGAGGTCAGGACAGGGTCTGAGCTCAGCTGGGGGAGATAATGAATAATAACTGGGAGATGAGCAGATGAGTACCTGAATCTCTCCAGGTCCCCTCTGTGAAAGAGGATTGCCTGCAGGAAGGGCTCACATAATCAAGTGAGGGCAATGGAGTCAAGTGACCTGCCTGTATGATAGGGCATGGCCCCAGTGGCCCCTCTGGCCTGTGCTTCAGGGGGAGATAATGTGCCGCCTCTGCAGGGCCCTAAACTCCCCTGCATGTCCAGATCAAGGTCCTGGACATCACCCCTCAGCTTACCTTAAAGGTGCTCCCTCTGAGGTGTGAGGTAACAAACCGAATATAGGGATATAGACCATCAGTCATGTCAGGTAATTTTAGGCAACATTTCCCCTAACAGAGAACGTCAAACTGAAGATCATTTTATTATAACGATCAGACGGAGAGTCAAAACCAGGCGCTGCTTGTAAGGCTTTGCACACATAATCCTGTCTAAAGCTGTGCAATCATTGGGCACAATCCAAAGTGGGGAAAATTCAAAATATCTGGTGCTATCACGCTGGGTGCTACCCTGCGAATGCCTAGACTTACAAGTGACCTTAAAATAGGCTGGTGTGTGTTTGTGGCGCGGAGACGTGTTCCTGCCTCTCCCATCTGCCGGCTCATGGAAAGGACAGATAGTGCGGGACCTGAGGGCGATGTTAAAGTCTTCCTGCCTCTCCTTTTTGTTTCCACCTTGCTGCTCCGTCTGTAGTATGGCAGGAAGATCAGGACTGCTGTGAGGTGACACAGAGCCGCTACATTTAGTGGTGTGGGCGGTGTCCCTGCTAAACCTCTTAGAGTGTCTCGAAAATACTCGAAACCAAGTGATCCTGTTCATCGCAGCAGCAGAGCCATATCAGTCGAAGAGATGAACTCAGCTTCATCACGTAACATTCATAGTTGTAATAGTGTTATACTAATACAGTGTGGGGGTTATAAGGATGTCAGAGAGGTTAGGGGTCGGCCTCCGGAGCAGAGACGTGTTGCTCGGAGATGCTTTAGCGAGACAGATGCCTGCTGTGCAGAGACCTGTCTCCAGAAACACTGTTTGGCTGCAGTCTCAGCTCACAGCCTGCTGTCAATATAGCAGCCTACATTGTTAGCAACTGCTGTCACCCAATGTGGACTGCATATTCAATCTGATTGCACGTTTCTTTTTTCAAGAGCACTGCATGGACTGGAAACAGGATACATCCCTGAGCTGCTCATCAACTATTCAACCCCCAATCCTTAAGATCTGGTGACCAATCGCTGCCTTCTGTTATCTTACCCAATTAAAAACTAAAGGTAATCTTAATTTGTTGGCCTTTGCCATTAGGAGTTGGCTCTTCCTCCTCAATTTATATCTTTATAATCCACCTAAAGACCCATGTCTTCTCGTTAGTGTCTTAACTCATAGCATGATGTCTTGCATAGCCACAGTATTTTTATTTAATTGTATTAGTTTGTGTTTTATTCTCTTTGTGTGTGCAATTCAGTTTTTTGTTTGTGTTTTTATCTCAAAATAAGCAGTCTTTCATTAATTGACCTATGTTCTCTGACTTCTGCCTCCTTTTTTAAAATTATTATAGTGTTTTCATTTGATCTCGTTGTAAAATACTTTGTTTATTGTTGTATAATTAAACCAGGCTTAAGTGAACGGATATGTTGCATTGTATTTGTTGAATTGTAACATTACAGATAAAAGGTGTGGAAAAAGGTTAAATGTATGTTGGACACGAGCCCATACAGGACTGTCTCAGAAAATTAGAATATTGTGATAAAGTTCTTTATTTTCTGTAATGCAATTAAAAAAACAAAAATGTCATACATTCTGGATTCATTACAAATCAACTGAAATATTGCAAGCCTTTTATTATTTTAATATTGCTGATTATGGCATACAGCTTAAGAAAACTCAAAAATCCTATTTCAAAAAATTAGAATAGTTCCTCAGACCAAGTAAAAAAAAAAGATTTATAACAGCAAAACACAATCAAACATTTGAAAATGTCCATTAATGCACTCAGTACTTGGTTGGGAATCCTTTTGCACGGATTACTGCATCAATGCGGCGTGGCATGGAGGCAATCAGCCTGTGGCATTGCTGAGGTGTTATGGATGCCCAGGATGCTTCAATAGCGGCCTTTAGCTCATTAGCATTGTTGGGTCTGGTGTCTTTCAGCTTCTTCACAATACCCCACATATTCTCTATGGGGTTCAGGTCAGGGGAATTTGCAGGCCAATCGAGGACAGTAATGCCATGGTCAGTACACCAGTTACTGGTGGTTTTGGCACTGTGGGCAGGTGCCAGATCATGCTGGAAAATGAATTCCTCATCTCCATAGAGCTTTTCAGCAGACGGAAGCATGTAGTGCTCTAAAATCTCTTGGTACACAGCTGCATTTACTCTGGGCTTGATGAAACACAGTGGACCAACACCAGCAGCTGACATGGCTCCCCAAACCATCGCTGACTGTGGGAACTTCACACTGGATTTCAAGCAACTTGGATTTTGCTCCTCTCCAGCCTTTCTCCAGACTCTGGCGCCTTGACTTCCAAATGAAATACAAAACTTGCTTTCGTCTGAAAAGAGGACTTTGGACCACTGTGCAACTGTCCAGTGCTTCTTTTCCTTAGCCCAAGTCAGACGCCTCTTCCGTTGTCTTGAGTTCAGAAGTGGCTTGACCATGGGAATACGGCTATTGTAGCCCATTTCCCGGATACGTCTGTGAACAGTGACTTTTGATACCTGGACTCCAGCTTCAGTCCACTGTCTTTGAAGCTCCCCCAAATTCTGGAAGCGACTCTTCTTCACAATGCTGTTAAGGCTGCGGTCATCTCTCTTGGTTGTGCAGCGTTTCCTGCCACATTTCCCCCTTCCAACAGACTTTTTGTGGATGTGCTTTGAAACTGCACTCTGTGAACAGCTTGCTCTTTGAGAAATTTCTTTTTGTGTCTTACCCTCCTGATGGAGGGTGTCAATGACGGTCCTCTGGACAGCAGTCAGATCAGCAGTCTTCCCCATACTTGTGATTTAGTTTACTGAACCAAGCTGAGTGTTTTTCAAGGCTCAGGAAACCCTTGCAGGTGTTTCGAGTTAATTAGACGATTCAAGTGATTCGTTGAACACCCTACTAGTATACTTTTTCATGATATTCTAATATTTAGAGATAGGATATTTGAGTTTTCTTAAGCTGTATGCCATAATCAGCAATATTAAAATAATAAAAGGCTTGCAATATTTCAGTTGATTTGTAATGAATCCAGAATGTATGACATTTTTGTTTTTTTAAATTGCATTACAGAAAATAAAGAACTTTATCACAATATTCTAATTTTCTGAGACAGTCCTGTATGTAGGTGCTGTATTCCTTGATCTCAGGAAGGCATTTGACACTGTTGACCACCAAGTGCTCCTTACAAAGCTGACGTATTTCAACTTTTCGGCAGATTCAATACAGTGGGTTAAGTCTTACTTATCGAACAGAAAACAGTGTGTTTTGGTCAACGGTGCCAAATCCCCCTACCTTGTCAACCCTGTTGGGGTTCCACAAGGATCCATTCTTGGACCGTTACTTTTTTCACCGTACATTAATGACTTGCCTAATGTATGTCCTGAGTTGAATGTGCAAATGTATGCCGATGATGCGGTCATCTATTTACATGGGGAAAACACTGAAATGATCTCATCCTGTCTCTCAAATGCTTTGGACAAGGTTCAACACTGGCTGAACAACATTTGCTTACAGTTAAACTTAAAAAAAAGTAAACGACCAGTTAAAATCGAAGGATCCAACGTGTTTTTAAACGGAGCAGAAATAGAACTAGTCTCCCACTTCAAGTATCTTGGAGTCATATTGGACTCGAACTTGACTTTTAAGAAACATATCAAGAAAGTATCCAATACTATTAAATTCAACTTGCAACATTTTAAACAACTTCGACCCTTCTTAACTGTCAATGCTGCAAAGTCATACCTGCACTGTATGATTCGATCCCACATTGAATACTGTTTGACAAACTGGTCGTTTGCTTGTGCCACAAACCTGAAACCCATAGAACAGCTGTACAAGAGAGCTATCAAGGTGTTTGACAGAAAGCCATATTCATACCACCATTGTACCATCCTTGAAAAACACAATTTCTTGAGTTTTGACAATTTTAAGTCTTTTAAAAGTATGTGCTTTATTTATAAATGTTTACATTACATGTCACTTGTTAGACGCTTTTATCCAAAGCCACTTACATACATTCAGTACTATGGGCAATCCCCACAGGAGCAATTTGGGGTGAAGTGTCTTGCCCAGGGACACAACGACATGCTCACTGTAGTGAGACTCGAACTTGCTATCCCCTGATTCAAAGGTCAGCGCACTATCCACTGAGCCACAGACTCCCATACATGGACTGGCCCCCCTCCCTTAGGGGAATTCATCCACAAAAAAAACACTGGACGCTGCACTAGGTCAGAAACCAGAGGAGACTGAAGCCCACCATAGACGGACCACTTTTGGACAAAATGTCCTCTCCATTAAAGGCAGCTCATTGTGGAATAGCCTCCCAACTGAGATAGGGGATTGTCCCACTCAACAGTTTTAAAGGTCAACTCAAAGAATGGTTGAGAAACACACAGACGTGCAATCACCGCTAAATGCACTTTAACTCATCTTGTACTTTAGGTAGCTCTTGTATCTTCTCTTGCACTTAATATGTCGTTGCTGCTATATTGTATTACCATGTCATAAATACTTGTGTATGCTGTATGCATATCATGTATTTGTTTTTGCTATGTTTGTAAAATGTAATTTTCTTAAATGTTTTATGTGAGGGACTGCGGATGGAAATGAGCTCAAAGCTAAATCTGGCATATTTACGCTTGACACATTTGATCGTTTTAAGTGTTCATTGATGTGCATTGTCACTGCCAAATAAACGATAACAAAAGTTACTTTCATTACAGATGAATTTTTCCAACAGTCCAAGGTTACGTCATTGATTTCCATATTTTATCTATCTGACATTTCAAAACTGAAAGTTGTGTTACCCTTCACGTATGTCAAGAAAAGCAACAAATGGAAGATAAACAAAAAAAAAAATTCAAATAAAGTAAAGATGTAGTCGGTTATCCTCTTGCCGAGTGATTGACTGATTGTCTCAGCTCTACTTTGAGTTCTCATTTCAGCAGTAATTACCAATACTTTGAATATGGATGAGTTTAGTTAGAGGGAAACATCGAAAAACTTTTACCTCCAACCTGACAAGCGTAAAAAAACCGAATAAATAACCTAAAAGCAGCCAAAATTCAAAACGTCAAAGTGTTCCTTTAAGGCAGCCGACTCCTGGCTGAAACTCAGGCCTGCTGTAGCAACCAAATCCTGGCTCTCTTGACTCCACGCAGCTCTGATTAATGGTAGAGGCTGTGGGTGGGTGGTAGACATGGATCTGCCCATTACCACACTGCAACATTGCAAATGGCTTCAATTACTGTGGAGTGTGCTGAGCTGGCAGTAGGGGCTCTAGGAGGCAAGATGAGCAACGTGCAGCATACAGCAGCTAACCCCACTGTGATCCATTCATTCACACAGCATCATCATCACTGCGTACATTCTCTGTAATTCACTTCAGCACAATAAAAAGGTAGAAAAAGACAATAACTGCTCCCTTTTTTGTATTTTTAGCCGATAATTCTGATGCTGTTCTTCTTTTGTTTCTAATCAATTCACAATAGAGGAGACATGTCAAGAGAGAGGGGGCTGGATGTGTGAATGTAGGCTGAAACAACACTACATGGCCTCTCCCAAGGCCTCAGTTTCCCTACCAGGGAAAACGCTAACACTGTTTCCCTTGACAAACTGACTCGGCAGCACTTAACAGTAGCAGGACAAACTGAGGGGCTTGCCAAGTGGCTGACAAGTATCACAAGGGCCTGTGTGCCCACGCCTGCCCCCCACCCTGGCACCGGGGCAGCAGCGAGTCAGGGACAGCCTTCCTGAGCCAGAGCGAAGGGGATTCCCTACGATCACGCCCCTGTGTCCGGTGCCAAGAGAGCAGCCCCCCTGTAGCTCCTCTTGTAACGAACCAGCTGTCTCCATCAGTTCACTGACCCACATTCATAACCTTATCACAGGAGGCAACACCAGACTCCCACAACAGCCCTGCTCCACCTCTCATTGTTCACCTCCTTTACAACTTAAGTGATGGGCAGAGATGAAAGAAAAAACGACGACGAATTTGCGATCAAATTGAGTCAATGACTGCACTACTGGAAGTGGAAACCGATCATTAGGAGTCTCCCACCCACGACTAAATGCTCTCCCTTCGCAAATCACATCAATTAATGTCATGGGCTATGAAAAATGCTCTCTGTGTCATACCACATGGAGGGAGGACAGACGCTAATAAGTGAACATACTTAACGGAGGAGGTGGGGAGACATGGGATTCCCTCCGTTCCTCTTGTCAGTGCGGGAATATCGCGCTCATGATCAAGTGGAGGCCATAAATAATACAGCAGGTACATTGGATTCAACCAAACCAATAATAACTGTAAAATGTATTATTTTACCATCTATAAACCCTTACTACATGGAGGTTTTCAGTCTTCATCTGTCACAAGGAGTCTATTACACTCTTCACAAGGGCTGTTATCCTCTTCACAATTGACCCATCAATCGAGACATTTGATTATCCAAGAGTGCATTTCTTAATTTCATTTCCCGTTGAATAGAACAACAGTGTGCAGGAGAGAGGAAGTGAAACAGCGGGAGTTAAACTCATGCAGTGAATTAAGGATGGGTGGATCCACTCAGTTCAATCACTTCATAATGTGGGGGCAATGTGTATTGGAGCCGGTAGCTGAACATGCTCCGGTTTGTTTTGTTCAAAAAATATATTCAAATATTCTAAATAGCTGACTATTATTCATGCCTCAGCTTAACTAGTTCTGACACTGTGAATACCCTGACAATACCTTCCCAAATGTGAGTTCTGATACCCAAAGAAATACTCCAAAATACATCTATTCTTTTTCCAGAGATTTCAACATCAAACAGACATCAGCCTAATATGCCCCGATTGTTTGCTGACATAGCTGTCAAAACTTCAAACGGCGGAGACTGGCAGCATCGCTCATTCACGGACGTGGCGCTTGAAGTCTCACACCGCCCTGATCTCCCCTCAAATCACCGGCTGTGACCCGGAGTACAACAGACAGACGGGCACGCCTCCTGTGAGGTAACGTATTGTACATCCAAGAGCGGTCGCCCACGTCCCAGAGACTTTTCACCAGGGGAGGAAAAGTCAGAAAAACCCTGAAGTATAAACAAAACAACAACTCTGCTTTCTGCAAGACAAACAATGCTGTCTTTTGAGAGACAAACTTAGAGAATTATCTGGTGAAAACTATCAACAGTAATGAAAGTTTATTTAGACTGCTTCTGGTTGATAAGGATGTCAGGCGAACTAGACGAAGGTCAGGCAGACTCGTGCAGGTGTGCGTGGGAGCCAGCCAACAACACTCGCCTTGACCCCGCAGGCATTGAAACGGCAGCAGACTTACGCGCTAACCTCATTAACATATCCCTTGTTAAGTTGAAGCACAAATTATCTTTCTAAGGCAACTCTGAATGCTTCGATTAAATGCTCATAATTGTTTGGGAATTACGCTTAATGACGTGTCCTGAGAAAACACAAGTCCGCAGACCAAAGGCTTAAAAGGTGATTAGATGGTGGAGCATCTTGGGACATTATATAATAAATCAAATCACTAATAATAGAAGCTTCCGTCTAGGACACATTTGTTGATGCCTTACATGGAAACATTTCAACCTAAAGGATGTTTTAGCCCACTCAAATAAATGAGGCAATACCAATTAAATATTGTAAAATGACACAACTTCCTCCTCAGGAAAAAGAATAATCTACTTGCTCGTGATAACAAATATATGTGTAGTAGCCGATATAGGGTCCTGAAACAGAAAACCCAAAACAACTTGTAAAGTGGTTCATTAGAGCTTAAATGTTTTGAGTTTGAATGCCTTGGTGTAATCTTTCTATTGCTGATTCAACAACTACAGTAAATGTGGCAGTTGTGTTGATCAGTGTTGGGATATGATAGATGATACTGCAGTGCTGTGAAGATGCTGAGGAGCGGAGTCGTTACCGCGGGACGACTTCTCCCCCTCACTGAGAGACACCGGTGCGTCTGGAAGCTGCTCAAACAACAGGAACTGGTAGCGGTGATAGCCAGATTTCTGAGGCGGGGTCGGAGGATGATTGTCTGCGTGGAAAAATAAAGACTTAAATCAGGAGAGCTGAGATTAGAAAATAATATACTGTATGCATGTGATTATCCCAATGATGCAACTCAAATCTATCAGTGGGATAACCGAGTGATGAAATCCCAATTATTTACATTCATTCATCCTCTTAGTGCATTTGGCTTATTTTCTACACACAAATAAAACAATGGTAGCTGTGGTTCTGTCAAACTGTAACCATTAATTCCTAGTGTTCTTCAGTCACTGTGGCTTGTGGGTATTAAGTGGGCTTCAGTTTTTCATTTGGATCAAATAAACACCAACGCTTGAATACAGTAACAACAGCAAACTTCACTGTTTTAGGGTTCAGGTCTGACTCTCTAATCTACTGTTGTTAATCCCTTTTCACTCACTCGTAAATGTGTGCAGAGTGGTAGAATTATACATTGGGTCATTAAGGGGTGAATAAAGGTAACTTAAACAGGATAACAAATACATGGAATTGAAGTTAAATTGCTGAAAAAGGCAATGAAATGGAAACAAATGACACCAAATTTAAATTGACTTACCAAAAACCAGCTTACACAACATCAATGCGTACGAGTCACATCATTCAATAGAATCAATCATGAGATAGTGAAGGGTCGAAATCTAAACGTATACTTACCAGTCAGGGTCGCCCCCTGTGTCTGTCCTTCCCTGAGTGCACCGCCCTGTAAATCAGACAGTTTGTCAGTCAAGGTATTTTTAAGAAATGTATGAAGGATAGGTAATTTCACCAACATTTGAAATAACAATACAGTGGGTCGTTACATTGCTTTCTACAGCACAATAAAATGCCCCTTTTTAGTTTTGTACTACCACAGACAAATATTGTGCACCACAACTAGAGAACGTGTACTTTTGTTAGAGTCTAACCAGCTGAGATTTGACAAATTAGACATATATTGTGATGAGTGATTTTTTGCAAGCACATATCCAAAAAACATTGAGACTTTGGTGATGATTCGAAAAAGATGTCATGTCTCGCTAGTTCCCATGCAAATTAAACAACCGAGTGGATTTCCAAGTAGCAATTTCCCATATTATTAATTGTATATTAGCTTCCTGTTGCCTAGAAACAGCCACATGTCACTCGATGTGAAGCGCAGATATTTTCATAAGGATTTTCTTCTGTATATTTGTCAGGTTAAACTCCCTCATCTCCAGAAAAAGCACACAGTCAGGCACCTCACGCTGCAAATTGCTCACAGGGATGTTTGTTTAATAGACTGCGAACCGGCTGCATCCTTGAGTAGGAGGAAAGGGACTAAATATGTTGTCTGTGAAACGGCCCAAAACCCACTTGAGGTAAGCGTGGAAGTCCCCATCACAGGCATCAAATAACTGCTCTCAGCACCTATTTCTGTCCTCCTTTCTGCACACACAGGCTCCCCCCACAGGGGGACAGAGGTACTGCGTTGCTAGACAGCATGCAGGGACAAAAGACATGCAGGACAATATTAAGTTGCATTTCTTTTTAGAGATGTAGACCTGAACAACTAAAAACACACAATGGTATGTTGTAGAGTTGAGCTTTTATCACTGGGACCAGCTGAAACATATTTTGCATTAAAAAATGTTTTTTTTTTTTAAAGGGAATGACATTTTTTATTTGTTAGAGAAAATGTGATTTCAATAATACTCTGCGTTTAGTTTTATTGACAGTAAGATGTACAGCTTGTTTGCTTCCTAGTAATATGAGGAGCACAAGGAGTCCAGAAAATGCAGTTTGGAGTCGGTACAAAGTGCCAATTAAAATGTTACAACCCAATTTCCAAAAGTACATAGTGTGTGTAATCTGCACCAGAATGAGTGAGATGCACTTTGTAATACATTATAATTTTGGATTTATATTTGACTGTTTTATAAAAAAAAGTAGCAGCTGCAAAGCATGTGTCTTCTATTGTGCATCATCTCATCTGTAATCCTGCTGTTTAGGAGGTGAAGCATTGAGTCTTAGAGAGCAGAGCACCAGCGTGTACACAGACTGGTAACATTCAGAAGATTAGCTTCGACTGTGAGCATCTTCATCCACTGATCAGTGAGAAAAAAAGCTTTATTTAGAAATAGCGAGAGTCCTGCAGCCTGCAGGATCCAAACCCATTGCCATAGCAACAGGTAGTCAACATTTGAGCGTGCAACATTTTCCTACATCTTAATGCTCGGCTCTCGCTCGCTCTGCACGGCACCCTCTGCCCTTTTTATTTCATTATGATACATAGAATAAAAACAACAGCAAATGAATGCAGAATTGAAATTCAGCCAAACAATAAAAGACAAGTCAATCATGTGCAGAGCTCGCGGAGAATCACGTCTTTGAAAAATAATAATCAGTTCGATGGTGATGGGGGTTTTATCTGTGCTCTGTCACAAGAGGTGGGAAGTAGTGGATTACAAATACTTTGTTACTGTACTTACGTACATTTTTCTGGTATCAGTACTTTACTCCACTACTTATTTTTCTGACAACTTTTTACTTTTACTTCTTACATGTTGAACACAAATACCTGTACTTTCTAGTTCTCACATTTTCCAAACAGCTGGTTCCTTGAGTCTGAATGTATGTTTGGTGGCGTGATCATTATTCTTTAGAGTCATTGCGTGCCTATTGATTTGAACACGATCCGTGTATCCATCATTTCCTGGTCTTCTCTAAAGAAGAGGGACCAATGGAAACGTTGTCATGTTGCCGTTGTTCAGCATGGAAACATTCATTAGCTAACAATGACATTATTGTTCTATTAATATAAAGGGCGGTCAGGTACTCTTTAAAACAGCTGCTAGTTACTTTTTCCTTAAGTACATTTCAAAGCCCATACTTCTTTACTTTTACTTGAATAAAGAAGTTTAGTCAGTACTTCTACTACTTAAACACGATCTGTACTTCTACTTGAGTAAAGGATGTGTGTACCTCTGCCATCTCTGCCCGTCACAGGAGCTGACGGGCGTGTCGAGGTCGCTGACTCCTGATGTTCACCGGGGACTCGCACTAATCTACAGGACATTTTCACATGGTGGGCGGCCCCCCCTCAGGGACCCTGCTGTGGGGGCGGGACACAAGTTCTGACCACTAAGTGATTGACAGCCGCTTGCTGTGTTAATTGTGTTTTGTGGATTAGGAACGGTTCAGCATGGTCTTAAATACATACAAAAAACTACATCTCTATAAAAAGAAATATAATTGCAAAGTTGAAATATTCAGTTGCATGGATACATTTCTTGACAAAGCAGCTTATATAATAAATGAGATTTGAGATGACTGCAATGGTGCATTATTTGAACAGTTGGATTTATCATAGTTTGATCTATTGCTTCTTGACCCTGTTGAATGGTTTTCTTGGTAACCCCACCCGTGCAAAATGTGGAAATGATGATGAAATAGATTAGGGATATAATACAATTACAAGGATCACACAATGTACCCGCTAAGGAGCTGCCTAACAAGCACTCACACGGGTTTCTCATCTAAAATACATTTCTCTCGGCATGGATGGTAGATGTCATGTCATGGCTGCTTGCATCCCTGAAAGTTGTTTATGTAGTGAATCTATCACAGCTTTGTTAGTGGGAATCACAAGCCACAAAGCGTATTGATGAAGGTAATCTAAGATCAAGGATATCCTCAGATAGGTAGATACTCTGAGCTCAGGGTTAGAAAAGTCAAAATCGCTGAGACTCCACACTCACAATAACAACAGCACATATTCACCTTTAGCAGAGATAACTATCTTAACAATGGGTACACGCTGTATGTAATGAAACAAAGTATAGAACACATGTATACATATATAGTTAAATGACTACATGACCATAACTGTTTATATTCTTGTTTTGTATTCTATTTATGAATTTGTGTTTGTATGAATTTGTGTATGTACATATGTATATATATCTATATAAATATATAGAGACCATTCTCCTAACTTGCCTGTATATATTATATGAATGATTATATAAATTATTCAAGGTTAAAGTATACATTGATATTGTATGTGTTAACATATATTAAGATGTAAAAAAAAGAAAAAAAGGGAGAAGGTGTCGGATTAAATAAGTGTAAACTTCTTCCGACCCCTTTTCGGACGCTAAAGCTTTGTTGTTTATTGATATCAGACAATGATACTACAGATTATTCAATTATCAATTAAATATTTCGTCTTGTTATTGCATTCATTTGTATAGTACTGTATCATGTCTGTATCATCTTTTGTTTCATTTGTATTTTCTTTGGTTTTACACGCTCGAAAAATAAATAAATAAACTAAACATGTATTAAAGGGTTTGGTGAAAATGTGATGCAAGGCAAGTAAGATGATTAAATGTTAGTTCTTATTAAGTGTATTCTGAAGAATATAATGGGATATATATGGGAGGTGTGTGGCGCAGTGGACTGCGTTGTTGTTCGGATCAAGGGGGCACAGGTTCAAACCCCGCTGCAGTCAGCATGTCGTTGTGTCCCTGAGACACTTCACCCCAAATTGCTCCCATGGGGATTGCCCACAGTATTGAGTATGTTAGTCGCTTTGGATAAAAGCGGCTAACAAGTAACATGTAATGTGATGTAATCTAATACCAGTGTCCAAACAATAAGGATCAATATTATACAATTCCACAAAAAATGGTGTAACTCTCTTGCAGTACAATACATACTGACCAACTGGGAACGGTTTTATTTTTGGGTTATCTGTGCTGGCCTCAAGCTGAGGATCAAACTTACATTACATAAGGCAGATGATAGAGGGAAAAGTAGCTTAGAATAAATGTTACAGTATTGTTTCCTTATAATACAATTGCAAAGCATAGCATATAGACACTAAGTCTAAATCCACTATTCTCTGTAAGCAATGTGTTTCATCTGAAGCACTCAAATGAAAAGCAGTAAATATAAAAATATGTATATTTACCACGGCTGCTCTATAGCGTACTCCCGGCTGCTGTCTTATTGTTTCATCTGTTGGAAAATGTGCAAGTTGTCATTTCAACAGCTGAAAGTTGTAAACTAAGAGCCGCTTCATCATCTATGCAGTTACCAAGGAGCCCACTATCAGTGTTTCTCAATATCTCTATAATCGCTAGATTTTTAATTCATATGTTCATCAGTATGAAATTCAACATGTTGTCCAGTTTCAATCATTAACAGAGATTCATCTATACAATACTGCCGCATTTTATGGTCAGATTGTATATTTTGGAAAGTTCTGCAGTCATTTTTATTATTTATGATAATTTATTTGTATTGATTTGGGTTTTTTACCAAGAGAGTTTTCTTTCAATTCTGTTTTATTTAACTGTGAATTAAGCAAAAGGAGAATAACACAAATGACCTTCATGGAGTTCATGTGAGAGTTATTCAGTCAAACAAAATGTGACAATGTTTTGCATCCTTGTACGAGGGGAATACCCATTCTTGTGGCTGTGGTAGTGAATCATGCTCCGAGCAGTGTGGGAGAGGCAGAAACTGACGGAGATAGAAACACTGAGGGCATCAAAATGGCTGTGTATTATTTTACATTCTTAGCAGGAAAGAACAACGTAGTCGGAAGGATTGAGTTGTATCGTTTGTATGAACAATGAACTCGACTGGGAGACATATTATGGCACTTGAATAGGAGGAAGGTTGAACTCTATATAAGTCCTTGTTTCAGCTGTTAATTCACACACAAATATCTGATACAAGACACAATCCAGACCGAACCATTGGCTTCATATTGGTTGTACTGTGTTGACACTGTTGGAAACTTTCCAAACCTCTTTGTGGCAGCAGAGGGTGCAGAGAGTAGGGACGCCACCTTTCAAATAGAGGGTCTGAGTTCAAGACTCTGCAACAGGAAGCTTGTGGTCAGGGAATGAATCAATGAATGGTCCACGAAAAGACAAAGTCTCCACAAGCTGCTGACCGTGATCTCTGATCTGCCTGAGGAGGGCAATCATGGCGAACCACAGTGTGCCTCTGAAACTTAAAAATAAGTGTACCATGAATCAGTTACATTTATAAATGGTACATTTATTCATTTTTCTCTGTTCTGTTCAAATGTAGAAGCAATCTACCTCTTCAGATGTAACTAATGTGAGTTCAGCTGCGAACACTCCCTGTTGTTAATCGTGGCCCAGTTTGCCTTCATGTTTTACTGACTTTGTTTCACACTGTGACTCAGACAAAAGCAGAAAGGAACCTGCACAACCTACACGTTAAGAGTGGTAAATAATTCGAAAAAAATCTGGAAAAAGCAATGCAGCAGAGCTTTGTTCTGTGGGACACTCCAACCACTGATATTCAGCCCAAACAACTCGTGCTCTCTGTGCCAAGTGAAGCACAACCAAGGATGATCCGAAACTACTAATGTATCAGCATGGACTTTACATCAGAGTTATCATGAGATTCTTGGAAATGATTATTGACGAGACACGGATTAACCTCCCTCGGGTCTTAAAAGCAGTGGTGGATGAAGTACTCAGATTTCTTACTTAAGTAAATACTAAATTGTTAAAGTACTCAGTTACAAGTAAAAGTCCTGCATTCAAAATCTTACTTAAGTTTAAGTACAAAAGTATCAACATCAAATTACTATTTTATCTGTTTTATTTGTTCTACGTCCTATATATATATTCACGTTGCACTGTAGGAGGAGCCTGTGACCTACGTTTTTCATTGCCATATCTACACTGTAGCTAATAGACAATAAAGCCCTGAATCTTGAATCTTATACTTAAAGTACCAAAAGTAAAAGTACTTGTCATGCTTATGGCCACTTTCAGAATCACATATATTAAATAACTGGATTATAATCAGTGGTGAAAGAAGTACTCGGATTAATAATATTAATACATCAATTAGCATTTTACTGTTGCAGACAAACAAACGTTTGATGTTAAGAACTTTTTGTATTATCTTGTATAATTTTACTTTTTTGTACCTTAAATGGTTAGTCCACTAATTTACTCTGAAGAGATGCATTATGATATACATTAAGTTTATCACATGTTCTTTAATGCAAAATATTCATCTGAAAAGTCACTAAAGCTTGATAAATAATACATTAATGAAAAAATTTAGTTGAGTAAATTACCTACATTTCCTTTAAAAGTAGTGGAGTCAAAGTACAATTAGCATTACATTGAAATACTTGAGTACTGTGTTACTTTCCACCACTGCTTAAAAGTGGCAATGTATCAGGGTGAACTGGCCCAATTGAGCTCAATACAGTACACACACTGTTAACTCCTCCAGGCTTTGAAGATGAGCTGTGAGTTTGTATAATGCGTCAACATAACTTCCGCTGGGAATCCTCTGACAGGAGGTAGGAGTCCACGAGGAGGTGGTGAGTAGGTACCGGGGTGCGGTTTCACCAGGAATACCCGCTCGCCCAACAACCCTTCTCCTTCTCTGTGTGGGTGAGTGCTTCCCTTTGTCAGTTACTCATGCACCTCCTTGTATATACACACCACTTCCCTCCTCCTCCTCTTCTTGCACACCCTGTAAACCCACACCTACGACGATCAGCAGCCCACGTCCTTCTAATGCAGTTCTGAGAGCATCATTCTCCCTTTTACTTGCAGTCAGGCTAACAGACGGGGAGAGAGAGCATGACAGATGGTGTTCACAGCTCTATTTCTGAGGCTGGACTTGTACCGCCACAGCCACCCCTCCCCTCCCCCCCTTCGTCTATTCCACTCAAGCCAAGTGCTTATGACTGCCTCCTCATCTTCGCCTCGGTAATCAGCCCATTCATTTGCAGGGTTATTGTGAATTAAAAGTCTGTGTCTCACAAGGAACATCGCCGTTTACAGGTTAAACAGTTTCTTTTTTATACCACAGAGAATCACATTACGGCTCAACTAGCAGACTTGGTTATTTTGAGGAAGAGAAAGACAATGAATTGTTTTTAAAAATGTCATTTCTTCTAGGATTGCAGTGTAGTCTGCCACTTGTGAATTTAAAATCACTATCTTGATTAGTGAAAAGAGACCTGTAAGATGACCTGCGTTTACATTTTCTGACATAGTATGCAAGATGTTCCTGTGAAAAGAGTTAGTTACTCATATAACACATGAGAGTAATTAGATACTCATGATTTCATTGTTTTGTCCTCTCATATCAATAACCGCCACCCACTGTCTTACCAGAATATCCTGTTCCTGTTCATATCCAGGATTTTCCCAGTGTAGAGAAGTTAAACTTGTATGCCGACACAGGTGTACAATTTCAACCGGTGCCCACATTTTGAGGTTCATCTTAAGTGCACATCCAAAAGTTATTCCTTTAAATGCATTGATGTTGTACAGTACACTTTCCCTTGGTGTTGCCCATGTGTGCAAGAAGCAACTGGTGCAGTGTTAACTGATGTTAAATGCAGTTTTGTTACAAGTGGAGTTGTTCTCTAGTGCCAGAAACTCACTGTCTATACTATAGAGTGGTGCAGTGATGGCATATTCTAGCAGGCCGACCATGAAGTAAGAAAGGGGTAGCAATGGGATTTTCTATTGGATTTAGTAACATTGCAGAAAATAAGGTCTCTTCAAGATCAATATGTGATACTCGTTCAACATGATAATCTCTGCATTTTAACACATCTTTAATGATTGAGAGTGTAAAAGCAATCGTGGCTTCAGCTCACCAGCGCTAAGCTAAATGCGGCTAATGTTCGCTTTAGTAATCGCTTTCTTATGACACAGAAACTTCAGACATTCACCAGCGGGGTAGTTACCAACATGTTTTGTGTCATAGAACAACATGTTATGTCTCATAAGTTTCTTTTAACCACAGATGTTATTTCAGGCATTTTTTCAAAAAGACATTCAGAAAACCATTCAAGGCCAGGGAACTTGAAGTAATATAACTGCTAACCCATTTACTGGTTTTAAGACTCATTCCTGCACCACTATATAGTCCTAAAAGACGACAGGAACTCAAATCTGGTGTAGTTGGTACTTTGAACTTTGCATTGTATGAGCTATGTCTTCATCGTAGCAGAGCCATGCTGTACAATGGAGTGGAAATGTCCCATTTTATCTCTTCTTCTCCTACACTTCCAACTGGCCTTCAACCAGCTCCTTGCTATGTGGTCTTCAAAGATCTCAAAACATCTAGTCAGGTTCTCCATGAACTTCTGAACCGAAGTAAAATCTGTATGGCCTTAGAGCAGGGGTCTCCAACCTTTCTTCATCTGAGAGCTACTTTGAAAAAATGAAAGTGGCCAAGAGCTACTTCCATCACATCGTTTCCATTTATTCACATAGCCCTCATCAGTTGAATTAAGCTACTTTTGTACACGTGTGAAATTGCAATACCTAAAGCTTATCAACAATCTTAACTTCACATCAAGGTCCAAGAAAACGACACTTTCTCACATATCATTATGGCCCACATAGTAAGTACATCACTGAGAATTCACATACATGTCCTTCACCACCTTACAAGCATCTTATGGCACATGTGTAAAATAAGTGCATTCACTATTTTTCAGTTAGTGAGATGAATGGCGTGTATGCTGGAGTGTACCCACTTAGGTTCACTCTAATGGAGTCATTTAAATGGTCATCAGTCAGTCTTGTTCTGTATTTAGATGTCATTCATGTCAGAAAAAGCCAAATAAAGCAGACATGTTCAGTGCTGCTTGGTGAATGTTCTTAAGAGTTTTCTGGAGGCTCCATAAATGTTGTGAGTTTTGCTGAGACTTAAGCTGAACATGATGTTGGAGATTCTTCTTCTTCTTCTTCTTCTTCTTCTTCTTCTTCTTCTTCTTCTTCTT